>JAJJWW010016287.1:307500-581228 GCA_023531295.1 Papaver armeniacum
CGTAGCCTGTTTATGTATGTATGCTAATAGTTTCTGTCTCAAAAATGATTTCAGAAGTTGTGAACTTTACCTATAGTGGAGAGACTGGTCCGCGGTATTAAGTCTGGCTCATGCTGCATGTTCCAAAGGAAGAATTCTATCACCTATAAATGTCGAAACGAACGATGCAGTCTACAATCCAAAACTCCTACCACTAGTTAGACATTGCAATGATGTAAATGCTACTCTGATCAACAACAACTTCAATATACAGGTTTTCTAATTCTTCCTTATTCATCGCCAACTTTCTTTTCCCCCCGGAAATTTACATAAGAAAATTTAGATTTGAAAACAAGTATTAATATGGTGTACACATTAAATTTGATGGTTTCATATCCAAATTCTTTAAGCTGACGCGCCAAGGGGCAAGGGTAGTAATGTGTCTGATTCAGTGCACACTGTTTTAGAAACCGCCTTGGCCATTTGAATTGTTTGCATGCGTAATCAAATGAAAATCAAATTATTGTGCATAAATTTGGATTATAATATACATTTTGGTTGTGACATGATAGTCTGTATTAGAACTCACTCTTTTTGAGCAAATCCTCATGTGTTTAATCTTCTTTTTGTTCAAATTATGTTTTCTGTAATGAGCAGCAGCATTTAGGTTTGTAATCTCATTTATATTTTCCCCCATTTATTTAAAAGAAAAAACAAAAATATTCAGAGAGTACTATTTGGGGTTCTCAGTGGGTCAGTCATGTATTCATTATATCAAACAATGCCACAAGGCGCTGTATAACAAGCGGTAAGAATGTAAGACACCAAGCAATCATGGTTGAATTTTACTAGTTTTGAGCCAGCAAAGTGAGGGAGCTCACTAGTCTTTGAGTCAGCTCCTCAACCAACAGAAGTGACGGAGGCCGAAGCACATATCATGCCTGTAACCCCAGTTAAAAGCAATTCCTAGTTATACTAACATCCCTATACTGTCATGTTTAACAGGAATGACTTTTGCAACAAAACTAAATCAACGCAACATACTGGGGTGATATCTGCATAAACAGCATATAAAAAGAAAAGAACAAATACAACATTCAAAACAAATCTGCACCAATGTAAGTTTTCTCAGTATATGTATAATTGGCAAGCATCATCACTTGGCTTGGTTAATCGGATATGAATACACCCTCAATTCAGATTTCTACACCCAAAAAAAAAATTACATACTGTCTCAATCCTGTTGCTAAATAATAACTAGATATGAAATACTTAATCAATCAAACAACTTCAAAAATCCCTAATCCAGTGATTACCATTTATCATTTTACATGATACCCAATTTTGGAGGTGCCGTCGGTACTCAAGAACCGATCTACTTCTACAGCTCAAAACTCTGAAGTGGAAAATGGCCTTCAGATCTTGAAGTGAACTATCAGCCCAAAACTGCTTAGAAAAACACAAAACATGTATGTTAATATCGATGGCTAAGACAATGAAAATATCAAACAACACCATTATTTTACTGATCTTACCTAAAAATCAAACGGAGACCCTTGCTGCTGCAGTTGACACGATGTACGTGGCTGGAAAATAATTTAGATTCGAGAGGAAAAGTCATTATGATAATTTCAAAAATTTGTGTCTCTCTTTCTTTGATCTCCAAGGTAGTATGTGTAAATCTTCCAACATCAAAACAAAACTACTTTCATCAGAGCTCCTCCCCATCTGATTCTGGAAACGGCAGGTAGAACTCCGGTTAGTAGCCGCCTCACTCTCTGGATAAAAACTTGTAATGAGATTGTAGGGTTTTGGTGATTTATATGGATATTTGTTTGATTTACTAAAATATCCTTAAACTGATCACAATGTTGCAGCCCAGTGTGCAAGCCCAGTTCTCCACTGCTGTGCACCAAGATTCGCAGTTGTGTTCAGATAAGATGACTTTTAATCCAGTTCAAAAATCACTGACTGTATGGTGATTTTCCTTGATTAATCAATCGTCTTGTTCGTGTAAGTTTGTCTCTAGTGGTATATTTGGCTGTACCTGAAATTTTTTGTCTCTAGTCTAGTTACTAGTTGGAATTTTGCTGACGGCTTTGCCGTATTTGAGTATTTGAGTTAGACAGTGCCACCATTTATCAACTGCCTCCGTTGATAACCAAGAAATAGGATATTATCAAACTTAGCATTGGAAATTCCAATCTTTACTTCAATTCTTATGCTCCGACAAATATGCAAGATCAAGGTTGTGAAATCCTAAATCGTAACGCAAATCGTTTTTCCAATTTTAAGAATCGAATCGTAAATTAAATCGTGAATCATAAATTCTCGGTCATTTTTATATTACCTTAAAATATAAAAAATAATGTTTATAAGAACATTTGTCAAATATAAGAAGCTAGCATTTTTTACTGCCAAATAGAGTCATATGCATCAATCAGAGAAAGTGCGCACCAGATTAAACTCGCAAAGAAAAACAAAAGCAAAAAGATACATGTCAACAAAAAGATCACCCTTATCTCCTGTTTTGCTAGTCCACTATACGTGTCAACTGTCAAATATGGGAAGCCAGCATTTCACTGCCAAATAGGCAAATACGCATGCCTAAGGGTAGTTTTAGTCATTTTGTTGACCAAATACTAATCAAATCTAAACTGTGAGTTTCGATCTCCCCTCTTTTATTCTCTTGCTTATTCTTCTCCTCTTTTACCGTTAGAAGCTCCTCTTTCACACGCACAAACACATGAAGACATGTTCTCTAGTTTAACGTTAGTTGTGTTAATTGATGAGTGCTAAATAGTGCATATTTATACACCTTTTTATTGGCATTTTACTTATCTTTTGCGCTTAGAAATCAGATATTATCCCAGATTCTGTGTTTTCCTTGTTTTCAAGAATAAATATTTGTATTAATTAATTTTGTGTTTTTAGGTAATAAATAAAGCTCGGAGAATCTGAGGAGCCAAAAGAGCGAAGAATTGGAGTCAAGTGCCCAAGGAGCAGAAAGCCGAAGCCCGCGCGCGCAACAGTTGCAACCCAACAAGTAGCAACTCATTTACATACATGGGCTCGAGCTATCCATCTCCGACCCACGAACCGGATCCAAGCCCATCATTTCGAGCCGTTGAGATCTCCCTCGGCCTACATCCAACGGTCGCCGCATCCTTGCACATCGTTCGTCACGCTGCTCTCGCTCCACACCAAATCAGTCCCGATCCATCCTCGGCCGTCCGGATCTCTCCGGCCCGCATCCAACGATCGCTCCGGCCTTCCCATCAAATCTACGATGCACCCGCTCAACACCATAGCTCCTATATAAGCTCTCTTTACCCAAAACCTAACTCATTTCCTTCTCTTCCCTTACCCGAACGAAACCGGAGCTCTGCTCTTCTTTCTCTCTACCCCGACCATGGCGAGCGCCACCATCTCCTTCCACGACACCGCAAGCCACCGGCGAAGCTATACCCACCTACACCGCCACCTCTAGTTTTAGATATCTCTAACCTAGCCTCTCTCGTAACCCTAGAGGTTGTGTAAGAGATAAATAAAACTAGGGTTTCGCTTACAGAGGAAGCACACATCAGCTCAGAGCCGAATTAATCAGAGGGAACATCGATTCAGAGTATGGGTGAGAGTTTTTGTGAGTTATTTTATATTTAATTTCGATTTTGAGGAATTAGGGTTTGGAGAGTTCTGCATGTATAAATTGAGTGAAGCTGTGTGTGTTAGGGTTTATGCCTGGGCTAGCCAGTGCTTCAATTAGGGTTAATTTGTAGTTTGTTTGTTCTTGTTATGTTCTAATTACATTTACGGGGGTGTTTTGATGAAACCCACGAATTTCATGACAAGCATGTTTAGTTTAGGTTTGATTCTTATTGTTCTATAAATATTGGGATTAGTAATTGATTAATGAAACTTATGACCTGTGATGAGCTGTCTTTGTAAGAAGACGGCTCATACTAGGGGAGTTAGTGGATTTAGTTAAGTGAAAATATAGTTTTGAGCTTTCATGGAAAGCTCAAGAATTTGGCTTAAGTTAGACTTGCTTGCACATGAGGTCGGTGGTGGAATCAACCACCCCGTGCTTTGATTTGCTTTTATTACCTTAGTTTAGTTCACTGTCACAACTCACACAATCTCAGTCGCTTCGACAACCTCCATATTTGTGTTACACACTTGCTAGGAAATCAGTTAAGCATAGCCCTTGATCAATCAAGCACCACAAGTCCTTGTGGGATCGACCCGTACTTGCCGCGTCTCCGATAGACGCCGTGCACTTGCGGTATACACGTAGGTCAAAAATTATTTACCCATCTTCCAGGCCTACCAAGTTTTTGGCGCCGCTGCCGGGGACTTGGCGTGTGCCCTGCTGATTTTTTGTGCTTGTCTTTACTGAGTTCATATTCCCATGTATATATTCACTTTACAATTTTTGCTTTTAGTCCTGTTTTCGTATAACTTAGCCTAATTTTTGTAACTTGCATGTCTTAACTTTGATGTTATTTTTGTTAGCTTAACTTGGCTTAATACTTACCTGTCTTAGTTTAATACTTGCATGTCTTAGGGAATTCTGCTATTAGCTTAACTTTATGTTTCTCTGTTTCCTAGTTTAGCTTAGCTTAAATTGTTGTTATTAATCATCTTGCATCTTAGAGTCACTAGTAACTGTTATTCCCTGTCGGTCCAAAATATTCTCAGGCCATCTTTGCCTTAGATGCACATCTCTGAGTACTAAACTCTTTCTTGAGTGAGCAGGTACCTGTGCTTGCTGTGCTCACTGTGCTGCTCACCTGCTGAGCTGCTGAGCAACCCAGGGAAAGACAAGGAGCAGGACAATATAGCCATTGCGGCTGAAGCAGGTTGGTCATTCCCAAACTCTGTTGTGTCTGTGTGATGCTCTGTGTGCATGTTGCTGAGAAATAAGAGCTTAGCCAAACATGTTAATGACCTATTGAGACCCTGTGCATGTTAGTGATTTGCTTCATTGATAAATCTGCCATTATTCTGTTCTATTCAATATCTCAGAGCTCATGACACCCATGCTTGCATAATATTGATACTCTCTGACCTATTGAGAGTTGAGCTGCCATCTGCACCCTTGTGTGAGCCGTTAAGCAGATTATTTGCTATAACCACCTTAGTCTCATCTGCCCTGTACCTGTGCATTGTGTGTGCTGTTAAACCTTGCCTTGCCTTGGCTGAGTGCACAGCCCTGTTGACCCTGCCACTCTGACCCTCTGTGTGTTTTCAACGGGGCTATATGTTGTTCACTGTTGCATCTGCTGACCCAGTGAACTGAATCAATTGACTAACTCTCCAGCCCCCTGAAGCTGTGAGTTGAGCTGTGGTTGAGCTCTGAATTATGCTCTAACTCTCCAGCCCCCTGAAGCTGCGAGTTGAGCCATTGTCTATCCTGTGCTGTGCAAGCATTAGGCTGCAAGCACTAAGCTGTGCTTTGCCAATCTGTCGAATGGTGTGAGTTTGTGCTGATGAGCACTACTAGTGAAATTTGTCTTGTGCTTGTTCTTCCGCCAAACTCGTGCATTCTCCAAAACATCTCTGTGTGTGCTTAATCTGTGTCTTCTGCGCTACTTTTGTGAATTGTATCTCTTTGTCTTTGTGAGATACTAAGCCATATTTGTGAGATACTAAGTCTGTCTTTGTGAGATACTAAGCCGTCTTTGTGAGATACTATTTGTCTTTTGTGATGTGTAGTTTCAACCAATAGAAGCACTTCGGGTGCTTAGTCCTGTGAGAAAATCTGTCAATTTGTGCTAGTCCGTGTTACCTGTGTGTGAATTTGCCTACATGTGGAGAGCTTGAGTTGCTCTCGATCGTGCCAATCTCCGCCAATCCTCGGGTTGCCAACTGTGACCAAACTAAACCCCAAATTGATGGGCTTTGCACATAACAATTGAGCCCAATAAACAAAACTGTGCATATGAGCTGAAACCCAACCCTTGGGCTCAACATAAACTGAACTCGCGAGCCCATAGTCTGCCGGGGCTGATCAACACAACCTGGCCGCAACCAACCGAGCCCAGTCTGGGCCGTATTCTTTCCACCGGGCTCGCATCTGCCAAGCCCACATAAGCCCACATCTGTTGGGCTGTGCACAACTGGGCTGTGCAAATTTCACAAACCTAGGCTGTTTAACAAAAACCCCTGGGCTGTCTGCACAAAACTAAGTCCACACACTTGGGCTGGACTTCCCACATAAACCAAACTTTCCCAACAAAACCAAATGAATCCCATTTAAACCAAACTAAGCCCACATAAACCAAACTAAATTTTGAGTTCAATTTGAGAGCTAGACCATGTCAGGATTTTGGTCTGCAACTGGGAATGAAAACAAATCCATTAGAGAGCTTGCTTACGGGCATGCTCCACAATATGAAACCCCCACAGACCATAATGATTTTAGGGAGTATTATGAGCAGTCTCAGGGCCCTGACCTTGAATACTCATACCCTAACCATCATGAGCACATGTATCAGTCACCACAGTGGGGAGATGAACAATTTTATACTCCCCCGACTCCTTGTTTACAATCACTAATGGAAACGCTCATGGAGCAAAATGCTAGGCTCGAATTGAATGCAATACATGACCATCCATATAGCAACATATCTGAATTTCCCTTCCCTAGTGAACCTCATGCTCAACCATACAATGAATATCCATATGAGGAATGCATACCCGCTAGTGAAGACTCGCCTTCAATAGAACAACTCACTATGATTCTTCAAAGGAACCTGATTGAGTTACAAAATGAAGATTGGAAGGAAACTTATGATAGGATGTTTGTTATCTCTGATAATTTTGAAAATAGTGTTTCTACTCCTACTCATGCAATTAACACTGAATATGAACCTAATCTAGAGGTAAATGAGTACACTAGAAATGCTACAATTTTGAATAGGGAAACACACTTTTGCTATGATGATGATGATGATTATGATATGTTAGAAGAGCATGTGTATACTGAAAATGTAGTAGAATCTTTTGGTTCAGAGACGTTAGGCGTCTCTTCTGTGAACCCTATGAATGATACTTCTTCTAACATTCATACATGTGATATTAACTCTGAGCTTGGATTTGTGAAATTTTTCAGTGAATGTGAGCATGCTTCACAAATTGTGTGTGACTTAGGAAAGGATGAATCTTCTGTAGACACTAATATTCTTATGGACCATGATATTATTTTTGTGTCTGATTCCCTGACCATGTCACAATATGTTGCCTCCTCTGATGAGTATGACATGGAAAGTGATGAATTGTTCTATGATGGTGAACATGATTTACCCTCTTCTGACTTTAAGAAAGTGTGTGATGGTACAAATGATTTTAAACATGAAAACAACTTAGATGTACCTAACCTCTCTCCTAAGTCACAAATTGAAACTCCTTCACCCAACCTAGGTGTAGTTTGTCACAAAATTGCAAAACCAACTTTTCTGAAAATGCCTAACTTAGGCCTAGAACTTTGTGCTTCCCAAGTCCTCTTGGACTATTTTGCATCAAAGTATAACACTCTTAAGGAGCCACAGTTGGAAATTGTATGTCTGCCTGTAATTAGCAAAACTCATTTCGAGTTAGACCTTTTGCATGATGTACCTTTAAAATTGCAAGATTTTGTGCTTCCAAACACACCCGTTCACAAGTTTAGGTTTGGGGAAACTCATTCCCATTTGCAGTCTTACTTGCACTCTCATATTATATTTGTGTAAGGCTGTTAATGTTTGTACATATTGTCTTTTGGGTTGATCCTCAACTCTTTAGATTGTTAGTGTATGGTGAATTTTCATTGTATATATCCAGTAGGACTTGTTAAAATTTTTCTTTTCTTGAATCGGTTGAGTCTTCTTGCGCATATATTATGCTAATCCAATATGATCTCCGTTGAGAATGTTGGATTCTAGCCTTGACGAATGAAGCTCAACCTTGCTCCCGCCGACATCCGGTAATCTCTTCCCTTTTATCTTTTCAGCATAGTTCTCGTGGTACGTGTTGTTTAAATTTTCCTATACGTGACACATTGAGGACAATGTTTGATTTAGGTTTGGGGGTGCATTTGCATTTAGAGTTTTTAGTCTTTTATTTTACCTTTTATTTTCAAAAAAAAAAAAAAAAAAAAAAAAAAAAAATCAAAACTCTTTTTGTAAAAACCTCCAACTTTTAGAGATTTTAGAGTCACTAGCATGCTTTTAGCTATGTTTACATAGAGATTTTGACCGAAATAACAGAACTTGGAAGTACCGGAGAACGCAATCGGGTTCCTTAGTTGATTAGAACGTTAAAGTTGGATTTAACCATACCGGAGGGCGAATTAGGTGTTGTTTAGATATTCGGTAGTAGAATTGTGATCACCCATAGTGGAGACTACCCATTTTACATCAAGTGAGGCACCAACCTTCAATTTTTTGCAACTTTCTAGAAAAGTCTGTTAGAGTGTGTGTCACCTTACGTAAATTAGGGTAGGAATGGTGAGCTACCCAACTTCGCACCATTTTCAGCACTACTTTTGATCTCTTGAGTGCTAGTTTTTGTCAATCATGAGGGTGACGTCTAAAGATGAAAACTCCTTCTAAATACCGATTTGTAGTTAGCATCATTCTCTCTCTCAATCAGCAAGACCCATAGAAACACATCATCGTCAAGAATGAGACGGAGAATCGAATATTGAAAGAAAAGTTGAGGCAGGTCAAGGATTACGTGCAACAAAGAAAACGAAAAGAAAATAGGATGAGAATTAATAAAATTTATAAAATCAAGACAATACAAGTTGTGGAAAAATTGAGTGATAAAGTCCTTTGTCCATGGAGTTAGTTGTTTCATTATTTGTATTTGTATTTTTATTTTCACTTATTATAAAAAAAAAAAAAAAAAAAAAAAAAAAAATCAATCAAAAAATCAAAAATAAAATAAAATATTGTAGTTTATTTTTGCTACCACCATGGTAAAGAAGAATTTAAAAAGAAAAATCCAAACAACAAGGAATTTGAGTAGAAAAGTTAAAAATTGTCAAGTTTGTGAAGTTTAGAAGTTCGTCATCAACATTTGAAGACCAAGACCGAAGATTGAAGACGTTTCTATGGTTCTTATGAGAGAATGATATTAATTGCCGATCGGGTGAGAAGTGAGTGAGTACTCCCACCCCTTACTAATGGTTGATTTCCTTTCTTAGAGATCATCAGAAAAAGATTCTTTTTGTCCACACTTCGTGGAGTCTCCGCATTTTTATTTCGGAAGGTTATCCTTCTTACCTACAACGTGTGCGGGATTTCTCTCTTTATTCCCGCCTGCACACATGAGAGACTAAAAAAGCGATCTTTTTGAGTGCAACTATCATAAAACCCTAATGGTAAGGCGAAGTCGAGGCTTATGATCACAATCGAATCCGAATTCTTTCATATGGTATGGTTACTTCTCGCTCAGCACTTAAGGATGAGAATCGTTCTTCGATAGTTCTAACTTCACATTACTAGCATGCGAAACTCTATGTCCTCATAGCTTCTTGGAGGCTTGAGACTCTTTTACACACTACGAAGTTGGAGAAGGTTTTGTGGGTACACCTGCGGTAAACCCTCACGAGACTACAACTCGTCCACTAGGGACACCTAGGGGTTTAAAGGCTTAGTGCATACGCTAAATGCATTCGAGAGACTGCGACGGGGGTATAGTTAGGATTTCTTAATTTGTTTCACTTGAGGACAAGTAAAATTCAGGTTTGGGGTATTTGATGAGTGCTAAATAGTGCATATTTATACACCTTTTTATTGGCATTTTACTCATCTTTTGCGCTTAGAAATCGGATATTATCCCAGCATTCTGTGTTTTCCTTGTTTTCAAGAATAAATATTTGTATTAATTAATTTTGTGTTTTTAGGTAATAAATAAAGCTCGGAGAATCTGAGGAGCCAAAAGAGCGAAGAATTGGAGTCAAGTGCCCAAGGAGCAGAAAGCCGAAGCCCGCGCGCGCAACAGTTGCAACCCAACAAGTAGCAACTCATTTACATACATGGGCTCGAGCTATCCATCTCCGACCCACGAACCGGATCCAAGCCCATCATTTCTGAGCCGTTGAGATCTCCCTCAGCTACATCCAACGGTCGCTGCATCCTTGCACATCGTTCGTCGCTGCTCTCGCTCCACACCAAATCAGTCTGATCCATCCTCGGCCGTCCAGATCTCTCCCAGCCGCATCCAACGATCGCTCCGGCCTTCCCATCAAATCTCTGATGCACCCGCTCAACACCATAGCTCCTATATAAGCTCTCTTTACCCAAAACCTAACTCATTTCCTTCTCTTCCCTTACCCGACAGAAACCAGAGCTCTGCTCTTCTTTCTCTCTACCCCGACCATGGCAGAGCGCCACCATCTCCTTCCCTGACACCGCAAGCCACCAGCAGAAGCTATACCAGCCTACACCGCCACCTCTAGTTTTAGATATCTCTAACCTAGCCTCTCTCGTAACCCTAGAGGCTGTGTAAGAGATAAATAAAACTAGGGTTTCGCTTACAGAGGAAGCACACATCAGCTCAGAGCCGAATTAATCAGAGGGAACATCGATTCAGAGTATGATGAGAGTTTTTGTGAGTTATTTTATATTTAATTTCGATTTTGAGGAATTAGGGTTTGGAGAGTTCTGCATGTATAAATTGAGTGAAGCTGTGTGTGTTAGGGTTTATGCCTGGGCTAGCCAGTGCTTCAATTAGGGTTAATTTGTAGTTTGTTTGTTCTTGTTATGTTCTAATTACATTTACAGGGGTGTTTTGATGAAACCCCTGAATTTCATGACAAGCATGTTTAGTTTAGGTTTGATTCTTATTGTTCTATAAATGTTGGGATTAGTAATTGATTAATGAAACTTATGACCCTGTGATGAGCTGTACTGTAAGAAGACAGCTCATACTAGGGGGGAGTTAGTGGATTTAGTTAAGTGAAAATATAGTTTTGAGCTTTCATGGAAAGCTCAAGAATTTGGCTTAAGTTAGACTGCTTGCACATGAGGTCAGGTGGTGGAATCAACCACCCCTGTGCTTTACAGTTTGCTTTTATTACCTTAGTTTAGTTCACTGTCACAACTCACACAATCTCAGTCGCTTCGACAACCTCCATATTTGTGTTACACACTTGCTAGGAAATCAGTTAAGCATAGCCCTTGATCAATCAAGCACCACAAGTCCTTGTGGGATCGACCCGTACTTGCCGCGTCTCCGATAGACGCCGTGCACTTGCGGTATACACGTAGGTCAAAAATTATTTACCCATCTTCCAGGCCTACCATTAATTACTTAATTTCTTTCTTATTATGTTGTTCTTTCTTTGATGTAATTTTGGAGTTAAGATTAGTGGGTTTTTAATTTGCATAGAATGTTTTTGAACATATCTACATATTTGACTTTCTGTATACGTAATTTCAGAGATGTAGAACAGGATTTATTCTTATTTTGATCGTGAGTGTACGTCGGAGAGTTTTTTTGAAACATTAGAAAGATCATCGAGATTCAGTTGACTTTAGAAAAGAATCGTAAAATAGAAGTTGAATTATCCGATTCTTTGGAAAGACCATTCTTCCATGCGAGTCACAACGTTTTGAATTTTTTTGAGGCGAATCGTGCAATTCGAATCGCAAATCGTACGATTTTTAAAACCTTGTGCAAGATGTCCAAATTCCATTCCAACTATGCAATGTTAAACAAGATTGATAGAACACAGAGAAAACCAAATGATGACTACTCAAATAACCATTTGCATCCTTGGCATAGCAATTACACTGCTCTGGCGCCTAAGAATGCTCGTAGTTTTCTTAACCGTCCATAAATTTGTCAGCAGGAGCTATATTAGAGCAATTCGTATGGGATGAACGAACTCACAGTTTGTTCATTTTGCTCCCACTATGGATTGAACAAACCAAGAAAATGGATGTTCAAATTCCATTCCAACTATAAAACCAATGTCAAACAAGATTGATAGAACACAGAGAAAACAAAATGATGACTACTCAAATAACCATCTGCATCCTTGGCATAGCAATTACACTGCTCTGGCGCCTAAGAATGCTCGTAGTTTTCTTAACCGTCCATAAATTTGTCAGCACGAGCTCTATTAGAGCAATTCCTATGGGATGAACAAACTCAGAGTTTGTTCATTTTGCTCCCATTATGGAATGAACAAACCAAGAAAATGGATGGTCAAATGAACAGATCTGTTCATTTGAACATCGAGTAGGAACTTCAGGCGCGCGCCTGTTATAAGGACTCGCGTCATTACTAATAACTCTGGCGATAGGCTTGCTGACGCCCACATTTTCAATAAAAACGTGCGATTTTAGTTAGAGCGCCAGAGACATTAACAAAAACGCCAGCGTCTGACTCAATGGCGCCAACGGCTCCATCTGAACTGCTGAAAAATCTGGTGATCCAATGGCTACATTTTTTGAATTCTATAAATACTCCTCATTTCAACTCTAAATTCACACATTTTACACATTCTTCTCTCTCAAATCATCTACAAAAATGATTCCCAGAGTTCGTTTTGTTAAATTCACTCGGGGTTAAGAGGCAAAATGCCCCAAAATGGACCCCAATGTTGTGAAAATGCCCCGGACGTTAGGGAAAAGATTAAAATACCCCATTCCGTTAGTTTTGGGGTATTTTGATCAAAAATGGGCATCTTGACCGGTCAAAGGAGTTTTGAACTTCCATTTTTATCCTTCTTAATCAAAACGTCCCAATCCGCCACTACCACCGCCACCACCAAACGAACAACCACCAACCACCATCGCTGCCACCACCACCACCACCACTGCCACCACTACCACCACCATCCCCACCACTACCACTAGAACAACCACCACCAACACCACCGCCAGTGCTACCGCCACCGCCTCCACCACCGCCACCACCACTACTGTCGCCACCACCACCATCACCGCCGCCACCACCACCGCCACTATCACCATCGCTGCCACCACCACTACCACCGCCACCACCACTACCACCGCCACCACCACCGCCACTATCACCATCGATGCCACCACCAATACCACCGCACCACCACCACCACCTGAATCCTAAATCTTGAACCCCAAACCCTGAACCCTAAGCCCTGAACCCTGAATTTTAAACATTGAACCCTGAATTATGAACTATGTACCCTGAAGGGCAATTTCGACTACTTAACTCTCTCTAACGGAAAATCTAACGGAATGGGGCATTTTAATCTTTTCCCTAACGTCCGGGGCATTTTCACAACCTTGGGGTCCATTTTGGGGCATTTTACCACTTAACCCATTCACTCGACAAGAGGATTTAGCTATTTGCAGAGCCTATGTTTTTCAAACACAAGATGTTGTCGTTGATGTTGCTACCGGTAGGGAAGTATCACAATCGACGTTCTGGCAGAAAGTTTTTGAAATGTTCACCGCTGAAACTGGAAACATCCATTGGCGTGATTCTCACCAATTGCAGTATCGTTTTACTGTAATTAGTATGAATGTATCTGAGTTCATCTCTCAACTAAAGCAGAATCACATAAATAAGCTCAATGGTGAAGCCGAACATGAAGTGGAACCCAGAACTCTAGCAATGTGGCCAGCATCTCACCGCGGTCGTGAGTTCAAATAACCATGCTTGTTTTAACATTCTTAGGGTACTCAACAAATACGATCCCTACACCCCCTAGGAATTCCACCACCCGCCGAGAACTGACGCCGCCTATATAGTAGTTGTTTTAATCTGATGTATTTTTTTTATTTCTCATGTATGGTGTTGTTGTTCAATGCAGTATGTATTTATTTATGAAATTGATGGTGCAATGTTTAATCGAAGAAAAATTTAAATTACTTGATATTGATGGTTTTAGATAATCGTAATAACACAGAATAAACAATAAATTAAATAACATAATAGCATAGTGAATCGATTTGTCCTACAACTTCAATCAGCCCACTCCACCAAAGAACAGCTGGGACATTCCCAGAAATGCATTCCATATGTGTCTTCTTGAAGAAGTCCGTAAATGCATAAAGTCCTGCAACCGTGCTTTGAGCATGAACTGATTCTCTGTGGACAATGTTTGTATTCGTGATATCCATATCCACAATGCTTGAAGTGTAATAACTCCTTCTTCAATTTGGTTTGAAAAGTGTTGCAATCTTTTCTTCTTCTTCTTTTTTAATCTTCATAGCATCATCTAGCATATGTGGTTCCTCTGGACAATTGGGATCTTGACATTGCAAATACCTAAGCTTTTCCGGTTGTGATTCAATCACCATTCCGATGCGTGGACAACCTTTCCATGGACACTTTGAATACATCCAAGGACATTGCATAAGACGTGGTTATCCATGAAACATAATGGGCAAACCTCTTTTGCTTCGACACATAATATTTTCCTCGCTTTGCCTTTAGAAAACATGGTGGATGATGAGAGAGTAAATGGTGGTTTAGAATAAAATCTACTGATGTATTTATAATAGAAAATAGGCGTTGGTGATTCAAACGGGCGCTCAAAGGAATGTCGCCCGCGACTTTAATACAAACGTCAACGGCTAAATTTTCATTTATAACGGCAAATTTTTCTCTCTCGTCCTATAAATTACATTCCTTCCATCTCCAAAATCACATCTTCTTCTTCTTCTTCTTCTTTATTATATCTCTCCTTATTTGCAGAAATGTCTGTTAGAAATCGTGGTCCCAAGTTTACCAATGAAGAGGATATAACTCTATGCAAAGCATATTTCTTTCATAGGGTAATCACTGGTGTTCTTATTTCTCATGACAGTTTTTTTGGGGAGAACGTTTTTTTAATGTTCGTCTCATTGACGGGAAACCCAGGAAACCGAGATGCTCGTCGATTGCGTGCTTGTTTTCATTCTATTAGGCTTGCAGTCCAGCAATTTCTTGCTTTGGTAATAAAAATTGATCGAGAAAAGTTCAGCGGTATAACTGAAGATGAAGTAATCCAAAAATCTCTTGATAATTGGGAGGAAGCTCATGGTAAAACTTTTCGCTACGAAGCGTGTTTCAGAATTCTAAAAGATGGTCCATCTCAAGCATATCATTACTGCACTCGAATGCCGCTGTCGGAATTTAAAATGGAAGAAGATGTTGCTCTTGTTCGATGTTGGTTACATCATATGGTGAGACCAATGAACCATGACGATTTCTGGGAAAGAGTATTGGGACATTTTGTAGCATTGCGGAACGAAGCAATAAGAAACAGTAAGAGCCTAGAACTAAGAATTGCATTCATCAGTAATGAAGTCAAACATTATACGGAAATATTATGGATGGTTCATCGTAGCAATTCTGGATTATCCAACAAAGAACTGAAAACCATCGCTTAGACCAAGTTTACCGAAGAAAGCGGGAGAGAGTTTAGGCATTTTGAATGCTATGAACTTTACAGAGAGAATGTCGCTGGATTTTATGTAGTTTTATGTTTTTGTCGTGGTTTATTAAAATGTAGTTTGATTTTATTTGCAAGTTTAATAAATTGTAATAATTTCACTTAATCTGAAGTGGAAATCTATTTTAAAATATAAATATTTTCATTCATTGATACTACTACCAATTCTTTTACAAAATATAAACTTATAAGAAAATAATAAAAACTTTAATAAAAATCAAGTACAAGTTTTGGCCTCCTGTTTAGCTTCATTTGACGCATTTTCCATTCAACACGCTCTTTGACAGTTTCACCTTTGTTTTTGAATTTTTTGTTGTTAACTTTCAAAACTGGATCTCTTCTTTGCCTTTTAGCGGAACATTTTCTTGGAGAAACTTCTAAAACTTGCACTTCCCTTTTACAATTTTCAATCTTTTTAAAACTCCCACATATCTTAGAAACAGCAGCTTCAACTTTTGCATCGCAAAAAAGTGTGATCGCCTTTTCAGCCATTTTTAGAAGAGAAAATTCAAGTGAATTTTGGTGTGAGTGAATTGCTCGAAGATGGTGGCAATTTATAGAGGGAAAAAGTGAAATTCGAAAATGTAAAAACTATCCGTTGGCTTCAGCGGCAAAAACTTGGGCGATATAGCTGGTGACGCCGAGTTGGTTCGTCTGTCGCCAGCGTTTGGGTCCCGCATGCCAGAGTTCTACCCTTGAGCGCCATCGTTTTCATTTAGGCCGCGCGCCTATTGGTCTAACGCTCAGTGCTTTCCCATAGTGGAAAACCTAGTTTGGCCATCCACCTGGCTGAATTTTTTTTTGTATTTGGTCATTGCCATAGGAATTGCTCTTAACCATACTCATTGTTGATACATGAAAAAATATCCCCTTAACAAGTTGGGGGTTCCCCTAAGAATGGAGGTGAGTTTGGGTTTAAGTATGGGGACTTGGGGACTAAACCCAAGTCCAACTAGAAAATACCCATGAAAATGGAGGACAAAGAAGGAATTAATGAAAAAGGAAAAGGTTATGTTAAAGAATGACATTAACGGTAATTAAGAGGTGTTAGGAAATGTGTCATGAAGTAGTAAAAAGAGGGGATTTTAGGAAATCCTATAAAAGAAAGGACAAGGTACAATGGAAAAGCAACCCTCTCTCTTACCACATTTAGAATTGTGAGGTCATTTGGTGTAGCTAGGACGGGTAAGACCAGAACTAAATTCACCCCTCAATATTTGGCAACCACACCCAGAGGATCGTGCCTAGCTCATCATGACACACCCAGAAGGCGCCAGTTCAGACGCGGTAGAAAATCCAAACATTCCTCCACTCAACCCCGAAGGCGAGAGAGTGGAATAGTAACAGAGCCAATCACACAAGTAAGAAAACCATGAGCCACTCGCAAAGAAGACAAACAGCAGGAAACTGAGGAAGCGCCACCTACCCAGCCTTCCCTCAAAGATATGCAAAAGGAGCTAGAAAACCACATATGCAGGTGTTTATGGGTACAAATCGTTTCCGCCGACTTTGGTAAATTCGGTAGGTGAGTGAAAAACTGGTTTAAACCCTAAACAAATGTGCTGCACGTGAGCACTTTCTAGATTCGAGAGATAAATCTGTACTAGTCCGGCTTAAACCAAGAAATGGCCGTTCCAGACTTGCTTCGGTCACATAGTGGAGGAGAAGGGTTGATTTGGGGAGGGAAGCAAAGAAAGGTGTTGAGACCAGAATAATTCTGGGAGAGTAGTGTCTCGACTTGTATCAGAAAGTGAAAGCTTCGGAAGCTTGCAAGAGATGAAAGCTTTTTGGAGAGCTTGCAAAGTTGCCTTTTCTGAGAGTGTTGTATTTTTTCTCCTGACCGAGACTTGTTGTCTGGTGGAAATAGGTAAGACCTATTTATACAACTCGAGATTGAAACGTACCCTGGCCTCATGAATGAAGAGAGTAAAGGGTGAAATAATTGGAGGAGGTGGTAACCGCATGGTTTTTATGGGTGAAAACATTTTCACCATTATTTCCTCATTTATTTGACCGCTTTATTCCTATTCACGCTTTCTTAATGTGAGCGTAGTGTACGCTGCATGCTGTGACCACCAAACCAAGACCCTGGAAAGCATTCCCCAGTTTGTGTTGATGTCTCGAGTGTTGGTTGCACCTTGAGTGCAAGTGGCGCTGCTAGGGGCGCGTGTGGCATGTGCCAATGGCATGTGCGGAATGCCTTTGTTGCGGGCTGGACCTCTAGTGCAGGTGGCAATGCCAGAGCTGCTAGTGGCGTGTGTGGCATGTGCCAATGGCATGTGTGGAATGCCTTGGTGGTAGGTTGCACGTTGAGTGTAAGTGGCAATGCCAGAGCTTCTAGTGGCGTGTGTGGCATGTGTCAATGGCATGTGCGGAATGCCTTGGTGGTAGGCTGCACGGTTTGCAAGTTAGGCTACCAGCGTGGGTTTTGGCATGTGCCAATGGCGCATACGGTCAAGTTGGCCTAGGTTGCACGGCTTGCAAGCTAGGTTACCAGCGTGCATGTTTGGCATGTGTCAATGGTACGCTCTGCCATTAGGGCCGCGACTGGGTAAGAAAAGCTACCAGCGATGCATGTTGGCATGTGCCGATGGCATGCTCGGCCATTAGGGACGCGGCCTGGTAAGAAAAGCTACCAGCGATGCGTGTTGGCATGTGCCAATGGCATGCTCGGCCATTAGGGCCGCGGCCTAGTAAGAAAAGCTACCAGCGATGCGTGTTGGCATGTGCCAATGGCATGCGTGGCCAATTTGGGTCACGGCCTGGTAAGGAAAGCTACCAGCGATGCGTGTTGGCATGTGCCAATGGCATGCGTGGCCAATTTGGGTCACGGCCTGGCAAGAAAAGCTACCAGTGATGCGTGTTGGCATGTTCCAATGGCATGCTCATCCATTAGGACCACGGCCTGGTAAGAAAAGCTACCAGCGATGCGTGTTGGCATGTGCCAGTGGCATGCTCGGCAATTAGGGCCACGGCCTGGTAAGAAAAGCTACCAGCGATTCGTGTTGGCATGTGCCAATGGCATGCTCGGTCATTAGGGCCACGAATCGGTAAGAAAACCTACCAGCGAGCGTGTTGGCATGTGCCAATGGCATGCTCGGCCATTAGGGCCACAGCTTGGTAAGAAAAGCTACCAGCGAGCGTGTTGGCATGTGCCAATGGCATGCTCGGCCATTAAGGACACGGCTTGGTAAGAAAAGCTACCAGCGAGCGTGTTGGCATGTGCCAATGGCATGCTCGGCCATTAGGGCCACGGCTTGGTAAGAAAAGCTACCAATGAGCGTGTTGGCATGTGCCAATGGCATGCATGTCCAATTTGGCCTAGGTTGCACGGTTTGCAAGCCTAGGCGCGGGCGCCTACTTTGGCATGGCGCGGCTAGGGACAAGGTAAGGGTGTTTGGCTTGTTGTGGTGTGACCGGCGTAGCTAGGGCCAAGGCGGAGTGCGTTTGGCATGGCGCGACTAGCTTGGGCTAGGTGTGGCTGGCATGATTTGCCATTGGCGCTAGCATGGTTGGTATGCTTTGGCGCGTTTGGTGTGACTAGCATAGCTAGGGACAAGGCAGAGTGCGTTTGGCATGGCGCGGCTAGCTTGGGCTAGGTGTAACTGGCATGATTTTCCATTGGCACGGAGGTGCGGCTAGCATGGTTGGCATGCTTTGGCGCATTTGGTGTGACTAGCATAGCTAGGGCCAAGGCCGAGTGCGTTTGGCATGGCGCGGCTAGCTTGGGCTAGGTGTGGCTGGCATGATTTGCCATTGGCACGGAGGTGCGGCTAGCATGGTTGGAATGCTTTAGCGCGTTTGGTGTGACTAGCATAGCTAGGGCCAAGGCGAGTGCGTTTGGCATGGCGCGGCTAGCTTTGGCTAGGTGTGGCTAGCATGATTTGCCATTGGCACGGAGGTGCGGCTAGCATGGTTGGCATGCTTTGGCGCGTTTGGTGTGACTAGCATAGCTAGGGCCAAGGCAGAGTGCGTTTGGCATGGCGCGGCTAGCTTGGGCTAGGTGTGGCTGGCATGATTTGCCATTGGCACGGAGTGGAATTAGGGTTTTGTTCGTTGTAACCCTAATTTGAAAAAATACCCCCTATTAATTGCTGACTACATGCATTGAATGTTCTAATAAATGTGTCACCAGTGACATTAGGTTATTTGGGGTTTTACAATTTTACCCTTTATTTAAAAACCACCATCAACATTAAGTCCTCTGCTTAGCTTGGAACAGGAGCTTTGTTGCGAGGTATGCATAAGATGGTGACAAACTATCAGCAGTAAATCCTAAAGGGAATTGAGGAGGCTTGTATGACCTTTTTATAAATAGGATTTGGAATCCTTGCCTCTGGCAGTTTTGCACAAACCGGGAGGCTGGCACAATTGGGAAGTCAGCATCATTGAGAGACAGGAAGCTGGGCGGCATTGAGAAGTTGACGCGAGTTGGGAAACTGAGTGTGCTAGCTGACGGGACCGGCGCAATGTGGGGAAGCTGATCGTGCTAGCTGGCGGGACCGGCGCAAGGTGGGGAAGCTGAGCGTGCTAGCTGGCGTGACTTGGGCGGTCATTGGGAAGTTGGCGCAATTGGTGGGGACGGTATAAACAAGGATGGAGCAGGCGTTTCGACAGATAGAAAAGTTTCCTTATTTTGCCTTCCCTTACATGCGGCTTCCATCGGGGCATCACCCGTGCTAAAATCTGGAAGCATTATGTCCTTCATTTTTTTTTTTTTTTTTTTTTTTTTTAAGGTTCCGTATTCACACTCAGCGCAACTGCATCATCTCCCTCGTTTGAGTAGGGGTTCTTCTTGTTGGGTTTCTCTCTTTGTCATGTCGCACAGAGACGAATTGTCTTCTAATCAGACAGATTCTCCAGGTGAAGGCGCGAGGTCTGACTCTTGCAGGAGCATCCCAACAGAGGTTATTCGGGTTAAGAAAATCATACCGGTATGTTTTCTTCTTCTTTGGTGGGCTGGCGTACGCTTTACCACTTGTTTGATGAATGGAAAATTTCCCTTTTGTGCAGAGATATCCCGTTGGAGCATGCGTCACTGTTATCGACGAGGACGACCTAGTCGTTCCCTTCTCTTCAAATCCAACCTTGTTGACTGTTGCAGACTTGGAGAACGCTGATTTAGGGCTTTCTTGTCGTGAATACCCCTATGCAGGTTTGTCGTTTGGGACTCATATGAGGTGTCTCTTCTCCAATTATCGGAATGTTGGCGGTTTCCTGGTGCTGAAAGAATTCGTGGTCCTTTATACGAGGATATGGAAGACATATGGCCATATCGCTACCAGGAGCGTAGTGAATTGTTGTTCGTCCGCCTTGGTTTCCGTAGTGAACTGTCTTTTGCCAATGATTGCTGAGATGGAGAATATGTCCATCCGTGCTTGCTTTGAGTCAGCCATTTAAAAGTGGGAGAACATGGTGTCCACTGTGAATCCTTGGAGTTTAATATCAATTGGTTGTGGCATCGTCTCAATATTGTGAAAGTCGACATAGCTGGTATTCTTGATGGTGTGATTCCTGCCACAAAAGCCATGCTGGAAGAGGAGAAAGCTTTGGCATTGGAGTCTCAGAGGATTGAAGAGGTAACTCAAGACTTGAAGAATAGGACTGAAAGATATCATGGTCGATTGAAGATGATATTTTGTACGGATTATAATTTACTAGATGGGTTTTTCTGACTTGTATCACGAGGTTTGAAGGCTCTTCTCTTTTTTTTTTTTTTTTTGAAGAAATAAAGAAATTCCATTAATTTGTTAGATTATATTGAAATTTGATAATTGGTAAGAAAGAAAAGTAAAAGCATATAAGGTGTATAGACGTTCACATTTTTGATGTAGCATGTTGCAGGGAAGTGATTAGGCGTAGTATGCCTTAAGCCACTTTCCGTTAATGACTGCCTCTAGCTTTCCCCCATCTTCTTTGATAATCTTATAGTAACCACTGTCATACGCTTTAGTGATTATGTACGGCCCTTCCTATTTGGGAGAAAACTTCGGTGCCGATGCATCTTGCTGGATGTGTTTGGCGGTTTTTAGCACCAGATCTCCTTCCTTAAAAACCCTGGATTTTACATGGTTGTTGTACGCCCTGGAAATCCTGTTTTTGTATGCTTGTGCATGTTCCTCCGCCCGGGATCTTCTGGAGTCTATAGTATCTAGTTCCGTGATTCTGGCATTGAGTGTTTCGGCTTCATTCCACTGAGGTCCACTCGCTGCGGCGATTCTAGCAGACGGGATCTTGATTTCTGCTGGGAGGATCGCGTCTGTACCGTAGACGAGGGAGTAGGGAGTCATGCCGGTGGAGCTTCTATGAGATTCTCTATACGCCCAGAGAGCCATTGGCAATTGCTCGTGCCAGGTCCTGGGATTGTCGTGTACTGTTCGGCTGAGGATTCGGATCAGAGTCTTGTTGGTACTTTCAGCTTGCCCATTTCCCTGGGGATAGTAGATGGTAGAGAAGACTTGTTTAATGCCGTACCTCTCAAGTAGTTCCCGTACTTGCTTGTTAGCAAAAGGCGTGCCGTTGTCGGTGATGACGTGTTTAGGTATGCCAAAACGGCAGATGATGTGTTCCTTGAGGAACGACGCGATCGTGGCTCCAGGGGTTCCTTTCAGCGGGACAGCTTCAACCCACTTGGTAAAGTATTCGGTTGCGGTTATTATGTATTCATGCTGTTTTGAGGATGGCGGGTTGATCTTCCCAATGATGTCAAGTCCCCAGCTATAAAAGGGCCACGGGATACTTATCGAGTGCAGGGGTGTTGGCGGCGCGTAGATGAGGTTTCCGTGAATCTGGCATTCTCGGCATTTCTGAACGAAAGTAGCCGCGTCGTCTTCCATGGTCGGACAGTAGTATCTCTCGTGTATCTGCAGGAACAGTTTTTGTTTCCCTTGGTGTTCGCCTTCGTGCATTTCTCTTAACATGACTGGGATTTCTGTATCGCCCAAACACCGCAGTAGACTTCCTCCGAAACTCTTGCAATATAAAACCCCATCATGGAACACGAATCTTTTGGACTTTTGTTTTAGCTTGGACGCATCCTCTTTGTCAGTAGGGAGAATGCCGTCGCGAAGGAAGCCGATGTACGGCTCCCGCCAGTCCCCGGTGTGACTGATGTTGAGGACTTCTTCTGACATGGGGGTGCCTGGCAATTAGGGGTGTTCATGGTTACTGGTTAACCGAGAAACCGAACTAAACCAAACCGATTAGGGGGAAACCAAACCGAACCATTAACTAATGGTTGGTTTTGGTTTAGAAAAGATGAAAACCGAGATTAATGGTTTGGTTTTGGTATGATAGAGAAACCAAACCAATAACCAATGGTTAACCGAATATTGATTAAAAAAAATAATCATTGATTAAATTTTCATTAGAGATGTCACTGCCATTAGTTAGATCTTCTTTTGATCTCTAGATTTAGAGTAAGCTTTACCTACACTTGATATTCTTTTTATTTATTTTTTGTCTGTAAATTTTTGTAAACCAATACTATTTTTTTCTGTAAATTAGTGTAATTTTTTTTTTTTTGGTTTGACATAATTATTGGTTAACCAAAAACCACTGGGAAAACCGAAACCGGCTGGAACCATTTGGAAACCTAACCAATGGTTAATGGATTGGTTTGGTTTCAATTTTTAGAAACCGATAGTATTGGTTTCGGTTTTGGTTTGGCTTGAAACCGAACCAAAACCGACCATGAACACCCCTACTGGCAATTGGGACACGCCTTCTGGAGTAGTCGAGATTGGGCTTCCATCTCCGGCCAATAGAATCCAAGTCATTGTAAACAACGGTAGAGGGTTACTACTGATGTTATTCCACAGGCTTCGGCATGGACATGTTCAAGTTGTTGTTGTGCTTCCTCTTTACCGAGACACCTTGACAGAGAGCTGTCTGGGTTTCGATGATACAGAACACCCTGGAGCATAAATAAATTCCGCAAAGTCTTTAGGCCGACCTTACCTTGGAAAAGTGAGTTGTTGAGTTCTTGAATGATAGGAGTTCTCCAGTCATCGTCTTTGGCTTTCTCAGGTTGTGAAAGCCATGTTGAAGCTATGGTTCGCCATTTTACTGTCAAGGTTTCCTCGGATCCTTCGAACTGTAGCTTTGATGCTAGTGTAGCTAGGCAGTCAGCATGCTTGTTACTGCTACGGCCGACGTGTGTTATGGTTGCATCGACGAAATAATTTAGTAGTTTTTGTGCTTCAGCCCTGTATGGTGCCAGCGTCAGTTCTTTCAATGCGTAAATCCCGTTTACCTGGTTGATGAGTAATTTGGAATCTCCTCTTATCTCCAAACGTGTGGCCCCGTCTTGTTTAGCTAGTGATAGTCCTATGAGGAAGGCTTCGTATTCAGCTGAGTTATTGGTGCATGGAAAGTCTAGCTTGAAAGAGTGCCAGAAGACTTCTCCAGCAGTAGATACTAGTACCACACCCGCTCCTCCGGTATTAGTGCTGGGGGTGGAAGAGCCGTCGAAGAACAGCAGCCATGCCTCTTCTTTGACTAAGAAGATATCTGGAAGGTCTCCCGGGAGATCTTCTCGTAACTCCGTGGTGTTTTCTCCTAAGAATGCTGCTAACAGGTCTGCAACAGCCCGTTCTTTTATGGCCCTCGGGGAAGTGCACGTTATGTCGAACTCTGACAGCTGCAGGATCCATTTAGCCGGCCTCCCTATCAGGGCAGGTTTCGAGAGGAGAAACTTTACAAGGTCTGATTTGGATATTAACACCACTTTGTTGGAGAGGAGGTAGTGCCTGAACTTCTGGATGGAATAAATTAATGCTAAACACGCATTTTCCGCCTTAGGGTCTCTGAGTTCAGCATCTCTTAACGTTCGACTGAAGTAGTATATGGGATATTCAATTCCTTCGTCGTCTTCTTGAGAGAGGAGGGCTCCAATGGCAGTATCGCTAAAGGCTGTGTAAAGACATAGTGGTCTCCCTTGCATAGGAGGCTTCATGACGGTCGGGGAGGACAGCGTTTGCTGGATCTTCTGATACGCTTCTTGTTGAGACGTAGTCCATGTGAAATTCGCTCATTTTTTCAGCAGAGGGGTAAACGCGGTAATGAGTTGTGCCAGCCCCGGTATGAAGCGACGAATGTAGTTTACCTTGCCCATGAAACTCTGGAGCTCTTTTACGGTTCGTGGTGGTGCCATCGTGAGGATAGCTTGCATTTTGACTGGGTCAACTTTTATCCCCGCGGCCGTTACTTGGAATCCTAAGAACTTCCCCGAAGAGACACCAAAGGCGCATTTCAAAGGATTCATCTTCAACTTGTATTCGCGACATCTTTCGAATACTTTTCGTAGCGTTTTCGGATGATCCGCTCGAGTCTTCGATTTAACCACCACATCATCTACGTAATCTTCAACTTGCTTGTGCATCATATCGTGGAAGATGGTAGTCATGGCGCATTGGTAAGTAGCGCTAGCGTTCTTCAGGCCGAAAGGCATTACGGTGTAATAGAAGTTTCCGAGAGGGGTTCGGAAAGCAGTTTTACTCGCGTCGTGCTCATACATCTTTATCTGGTTGTAGCCGCTATATCCATCCATGAAAGAGAACATACCATGTCCACTAGTAGCGTCTACCACCATGTCGATGTTAGGGAGCGGGAAATCGTCTTTAGGGAAGCACTTGTTCAGATCTCTGAAATCGACACAACATCTGATCTGACCATTCTTCTTTTTAACGGGAACGATATTGGCCAACCAGGTGGGGTGGTGAATAGGTTTGACAAAACCAGCGGCTAGTAATTTCTGGACCTCCGCCTTGATTTGTTCTTCTACGTCGTATCTGAATTGTCTTGGAGGCTGCTTGACTGGTTTGGATCCGGGTATCACGTGCAGATGGTGGGTGACCAGTTTTTCATCCAAGCCAGGCATTTCTTCGTAAGTCCATGCGAACACGTCCTGGTATTCTTTGAGTAGGTCGACTAGCCTTGAGCGTTCTGCAGAATGTAGAGTCGAACTGATCAGAATGGGTCGTGGGAATTCCTCATCCCCTATATTGACAGTTTCGAGTTCATCTGTGGTTAAGTCGGTCCCGTCTTGCGGCTTACGAGGGCATCCGGAACTTCCTCCCGGTTATTGTGAAAACATTCTTTCGAGCGGAGAGACCGGATCATGGTCTCCCCTGCTAATTGCTAACAGCGGTGGTAATGTGTGAGTTTTCCCTTTTTGCTTCGTCATGAGGTAAGGGTGTACTCTCGCTTGGTGCGGGCACGGGTTACGCCCGGTGGCGGGGAGACTGGCGGGTCTTCCTTCTGAGGAGATGGTGGGAGGGCGGTCTCCTCTGCGGAGTATCTCCAATTTGTCGCTATCTCTGAGCGATGTCCATTTTGGTAGCAGAAAACTGTGAATCTTGTTCGTCACGCCTTTCGAACCCTCCTTCGGCCCATGTGCTTCTACGCAGCAGACTGGTGCATAGGGGGACAATGACGCGGGGATGCGGACAAATTCTCCGTTCAGTACTGTTTTCAGGCATTGGTGGTATGTTGAAGGAATGATTTTGAGATTGTGCAGCCACGGCCTTCCCAGTATCATGTGGTAGTCTGGTTCTTTTTCAATCACTTCAAACTTCACGCTTGATTGAATTGGCCCTACCGCCCGGCTCAAGTTGATGTAGCCGTATGTGCTAGTTTGGTTGCCTTCGAAATCTGTCATCGTAGTGGGTTGTCGTACGATCTCGTTTGGTCACACCCTGGTAGCTTTAAGTGTTTTGAGAGTGATGACATTGGAAGATGCACCCGTGTCAATGAGCGCTCTTCGAAACTCTATGTTCCTGACTAGAGCCGTAACATGCAAGGCCTGGTTGTGACCATCTTCTACCATCATGTCGTCATCGGTGAAAACAATATTGTTGGTGGATCTTCCGGGGATCCTTGGAGTCCCCGTGGGTGCAGGAACTAGTGATGCGTTCAGTGTTATTCGGTTAATAGCAGAGAATGTTTTTATTCGCTGGTCCTTGGAGAGGTGTAGCAATTCACATAAGTTTTCTACCAACATGGTCGCCTCCTTGTCCGCTAGCTTCCAGTCAGTGACGAAACCATTGATTTGAGAATGCTCATTCAGGATGTTAGTCCCCTGCTCTTGATCTCCTGGGGAACATGAACCACTTAGATCCGATGTTAGGCTGATGAGGAAGTCGAGTATGCTGTTAATCGCATTCTTCATTAGATCCATGTTTTTGGCATGGATCTCCTGAGCTCGTATCAGGTCAAACAGTCTTGGGACCTCTTCATTGGTCATATTGCTTCCAGAAGTTGACGAGTTATCCTGACCTTGAGCGGGATCAATGTTTGTGGAGATGGCCTGATAGCCGATCATGCTTGCGCGAAATTTGAGGACGAAAACTGGAATTTGATATTGTAATTGAAAGATCAATCCTCCCGCTGTGGTCGCCAATTGTTTATGGGTACAAATCGTTTCCGCCGATTTTGGTAAATTCGGTAGGTGAGTGAGAAACTGGTTTAAACCCTAAACAAATGTGTTGCACGTGAGCACTTTCTAGATTCGAGAGATCAATCTGTACAAGTCCGGCCTAAACCAAGAAATGGTCGTTCCAGACTTGCTTCGGTCACAAAGTGGAGGAGAAGGGTTGATTTGGGGAGGGAAGCAAAGAAAGGTGTTGAGACCAGAATAATTCAGGGGAGAGTAGTGTCTCGACTTGTATCACAAAGTGAAATCTTCGGAAGCTTGCAAGAGATGAAAGCTTTTTGGAGAGCTTGCAAAGTTGCCTTTTCTGAGAGTGTTGTATTTTTTCTCCTGACCGAGACTTGTTGTCTGGTGGAAATAGGTAAGACCTATTTATACAAGTCGAGATTAAAACGTACCCTGGCCTCATGAAGGAAGAGAGTAAAGGGTGAAATAATGGGAGGAGGTGGTAACCGCATGGTGTTTATGGGTGAAAACGTTTTCACCATTATTTCCTCATTTATTTGACCGCTTTATGATCGCTGTCGTATGCGTCAAAAATAATTTCACTTTCCTAAAGTATATGATAAGAAAGAGTTCGTTTCCACAGAGAGGCAATTGTAATTATTATGTAATCAATTTCCTAAAGTAACCACTTGGGGGGATTTCTGAGTTTTGTAAGCAATAAAAGTAAATCAAAAACAAAGTAAATTGGAGAAAGTAATCAATAGAGAAAGATATTGGTCAAGGAATTCATCTTCAATCTTAGACATGTGCTTGTATATATATGATTGGAATTACAATTTAATCTCTTATATTATCAAAAGCCTAGAGAATCAAGAGAGCAAGATAATCTATTAATTTCCTAAGTTCATCAACACACACATTAGAGCTGCGTATGTGAATTGTACCTAAAGAATAACCTAACGCCTTGCGCTAATTAAGTTCAATTCCCAGGATCATTAAGTTTCAGAAATAGGTTAATCAATGCAATTGTCATACATTGCGCATAACAATTCGGACAACGGTCAAACTCTACATATGATTACGAGAGTGTATCACTACAAAGCGTAAACATATTATGCTACTTGTATTCAGGGTTATCGCTCAATGAAAAACCCTATAATAGCTATGGACAAGGATGCAAGTTCAATTAATTGGCCTCTTAACTAACCAAACATCTAAGTCCTATCACAATACATCAATCATGTGATTATAAAAACAGTAGAAGTATGAACGATAATCAAGAGAGAAAAATAATACATAAATCAAGCACAAGTTTTAGAAATAGGACTACATCCTTAACCAATAATATAGAATTTAGCTACTCATAGCTATGGAGTTCATCACAAAAATATGAATTGAATAAAGAAGAAGATGAAAAAAATCAAACCCTAGTAGCGTAAACAAAAGTGGATCTCCAAAGTTCCAAGAATAAAACGTGTTTCCAAAAGTTGTAGGACTTCTCTTTTATAGCTCCTCTTGTTCCAAAATTAGGTCTAGTCTTCAAAGTCCATTAGATGAAAATCCACCAAGCCCATAAGTGAGAGAAACCCATGTAGAAAATATGCCCAAAAATATGTCGTCGGAAAGCTGGTATTATGGCCAGAACTCGGACGGAGAAGTGACCGGAAAACAGTTCAGGTGACCGGCAAAGTCCGCCCGATCACCGGTCAACGATTCAAATCGGCCAGGTCAACTCAGTCAAGTCACTGAGTCAAACCGGTTCAAGCACCGAGTCAGATGAGTTACAACCGAGTCATCTGGTGTCATCTATTGAGTCAGTTGGTACCAGTCAGATGAGTCTGGTCTGAGTTAGGGATAACTCAGCTGACTTGTTCCAAACCACAGCCATTTTGCACAGGTCAGAGCTTATACAACACAAGCATTGTGCATCACAGCTCCTTGTCCAGTCATCTTGGTTGTGCATAATTTTGCAGCCATCATGACTCTTCCATCTCCCATTCAACAACAGCAGCTTCTTCACTTCCATATCCTGCTATTTGTTAGCAATTTCAATACCACCATGAAAACCCAGTGCACAACGTCACGACTGCATTACAACTCTCAGCCCACTGCCATGTATTCTAAACATCATAGCTTGACTGTATCCAGACAACCCATGGCATTAATAGCTCCACTGTAACACACACATCACCATAGAACATCTCCTGTATCTCCCAATAGCTGCAGACCACAAACCTAGTCATAACATTTGACTGCCATACTCTTTACAGTTCAAACCATCACTACCACTGAAATTATTAGCATCAACTCATCTCCCTTGGACATTACCATTCAAGCCATAGCAAACTGCGACAGCATCTTCACCACTTAGATGTTGCCATCACCATCTCTACTTCATGCCTGCAATTATTCTGGCCATCTCAGCACAATCCCAGGCCAAAGGCAAGGCCTGTAATTCCATCAGCTGCACAAAACTATTTATCACTATTTACAGCATCAGCTTCTCTACGAATTCAGCTCGACTTCTTGTGCATTCTCTGCAGCAACAGCACACACACACAATACTCAAACACCTGCAATATCATCTTCTCAACCTCTTGCATTACAGCCAACACATAGCTTCAATTGCAGACCACCAGTCGAACCACCAGTGCCAATGTCACAGCCTATACTCCATATCCCCATTTTCCTCCTTTTCATTGTAGCTCAACACCTGCTACAGCGTCCACAGATTCATACACAATCATTCATTCATCACCAGGATTCGGCCTGTTCTTGCCCTGCAAAACCACCAACACAACAATCCCTGAGAATAACATCAACTTTAAAATCAACAGCTCACATATCTGCTGGCTTATAACCCCTCTCAGTTCTCCTCCTTCCTTCTTAGTCAAGCCTATCCATATCAGAATCATCATCTCTGAGTTCACACATCAACCCCATTTTCCAATTTCTTCTTATCATCATGTTCTTCAATGTCTCATCTGATTTCTTGCTCTTAAACTCTGTCAATTTCAAATTAGATTGAAACCCATTTCTCAATTTAACCTCAACATTCCATAAACACAAAGATCAGAACCCACTTCTTCATTTTCAACACAAACCCTTAGATTTCCTTCATTCATTCTTCAGCTGTACAAATCCCCTTTGTATTCTACGATTGCTACAGATAGCAGTAACATCACAATTTTCTTCATCTGAATCTTCAAATCCCATCACAATATCTACTCACATCTCTTTTCTCAATGTAACAGAAGCAACAACTGAACCAGATGAATCCATGGATAACACCCATCTACCAAACAGCATCAGTATCCTAAACCTCAACCATCATTTCAATCTACTCATCTCTCGATCTTTCTCTAACAACGGCTGCTGCCTCCATCCTTTTCTCTCTATTCTTCTTTTCTCTGAGTTTTGGATGCCGCCATAGCTCAGCTCTCTGAAATTGAGACAGAAACTCGATCTAGTTTTAGAGCATGTAATGACCAAAATTACTATAGGCGCCCAGGAATTTGATAAGGACCACCTAAGCAATCTTTTCAATTGTCAGTTTTGCGAAACTGACAGTTCAGCTCCGATAACAAATTCCACAACTCTGATACGCTTTAGACGCTCGCAGCTTCTTCATATGATGTCAGAACGATTTTATTCTTTCGCCACTGGCTTCGTCTTTTCGTTGTCTCCAAGATGATGAGAAGAGTTTCTGGGTTTGAGCTAGTTCCACTTCCTTTTTGCTCCAATGACTCCAGAGTACCTAAACACTCAAAAGTACACAAAAGACACATAATTCACACGAAAACATGCCAAAAAAGCATAAACCATAGATATAAATGAAGGTGTTTATGACACCTATCAAATTCCCCCACACTTAGACTTTGCTAGTCCTCGATCAAATCAAACAAAACAAATTCTAAAAATACGTACAACTCCGTGTCGTCGAGGCTACGGTTACTCTTAGCATAAATAACAATCCTTTAAACCCCTAGGTGTCCCTAGTGGACGAGTTATAGTCTCGTGAGGGTTTACTAGAGATATACCCACAAAACCTACTTTTCCAACTTACTAGTTCTCCGTAATGATAGCATCCAACGCACTAAGAAGACATAGAAATTCTGCACACTAGTCATAAGAAGTTAGACACATAAATGAACACAATCTCATCCTTAAAAATTGAGAGAGAAATAACCATCCCTTTTCGAAAGAAATTCGGGTTCGGAGTGATCAAAATTATCGACTCTGCCTCACAAGAAAGGGTTTTATGAAGTTGCTCTCAATAATAAATAGCTTTTTATGGGTCACACATGTGTCCAGGTATGAATGAAGAGAGAATCCTGCGACACGTTGAATGGTAGGAAGGCAAAACCCTTCGAATTGTTTTGAAAACCCACATCTTTTATAATTTTTGAAAACCCATTTTTCTGATGATCTCTAAGAAAGGAAATCAACCATTTAACGAAGGTGGGAATATGCTTACTTACCTCGTTATTCGTTCGACGTGCAGCTAGCACCACTCTCACAGCATCCATAGAAACGTCTTCGGTCTTTAATCGGTGTCTTCATCTTCGTCTTCGTTCTTCAACTCTTGATGATAACTCTTGAACTTCGTTATAGATATTCCTTCTTCCATTGGCTTTATTGAAAGAACAAAACTAAAAACGAACTATACAAACCCAAAATATGATACAATGAATTTTTTTCTTGTCTCTCTTTTTTTTTCTCTTTTTTTTTTCTTTTTAATTTAATTTTTTTTTATTAGACAAGAAAAATAAAATAAATACAAAATGAAAACAAAACAAAACAAAACAAAATAATAAAACTAATAATGAACCTAACAAAATTTTCTCTTGTCTCTTTTTTCTTTTTTTTCAATTTTTTTTTTCAAGCAAGCAAGATATAATAATTCCCACTAGAATTGACAAAAGGGCCCATAAAATCAATCCCCCATACATCAAAAACCTCAACAAATTGAATAATAGTTTGTGGCATTTGATTTCGAGCACCTAGATTGCTTGTTCTTTGGCACCTATCACATGTGGTACAAAATGCATGTGCATCCTTAAACAAAGTTGGCCAATAGAAACCACGTTCTAGTACCTTGAGAGCGGTTCTCTTACTCCCAAAGTGTCCTCCACAAGCATATGAGTGGCAAAAAGACAAGATAGAATTAAATTCTGATTCGGGAACACACCTACGTATTACTTGGTCACTACAATGATTCCATAAGTATGGATCATCCCATATGTATTGGTTTCCTAACTTCTTAAGTTTGTCCCTCTTAGCACGAGACAAGTTCTTTGGGATTTGTTTAGAAACTAAGTAATTAACAATATCAGCGTACCATGGTTCTCCAAAGGCAATTGAGAATAGTTGCTCATCCAGGAAACTCTCACGCAACGGGATAGTTTCCTTGTCCACAGCAAGACGGCTCAAGTGATCCGCAACTGTGTTCTCAATTCCTTTCTTATCTTTGATCTCAATATCAAACTCTTGCAAGAGTAATATCCATCGTATAAGCCTCTGTTTCGCCTCTTTCTTTGTAAGCAAGTATCTAAGTGCTGCATGATCAGAAAAGATAACAACTTTTGTACCAATTAGATAAGAGCGAAACTTTTCTAAAGCAAAAACAATGGCTAACAACTCTTTTTCAGTGGTTGTGTAGTTTTGTTGGGCCTCATTTAACGTTCTAGAAGCATAATAAATAGCATGAGGTATATTCCCCACACGTTGCCCAAGCACCGCACCAACCGCATAATCACTAGCATCACACATAAGCTCAAATTGCTTGCTCCAATCCGGTGGTTTAATGATAGGGGCTGAAATCAAAAGTTCTTTCAAACGATTGAATGCCGCCACACACTTCTCATCAAAGTTAAAAACCACATCTTTTTGCAATAAGTTACAAAGTGGTGATGCTATCTTGGAAAAATCCTTGATGAATCTACGATAAAAACCTGCATGACCACTAAAAGAGTGTATCTCCCTCACCGTAGTGGGAGGGGTTAGAGCACGAATAAGGTCTATCTTAGATTTATCAACTTTCAAGCCTTTAGAAGATATTATATGGCCTAAAACTATGCCATGAGTTTCCATGAGTTACCATGAAATGGAACTTCTCCCAATTCAGCACAAGATTTGTTTCAACACATCGTTCAAGGATTAGTGATAAATTGTTCAAGCAAAGGTCAAATGAATCACCAAAGACACTAAAATCGTCCATGAACACTTCGATTATGTTTTCAACATATTAGAAAAGATACTTACCATACACCTTTGAAAGGTAGCTGGAGCATTGCATAAGCCAAAAGGCATCCTTCTATAAGCAAAAGTACCGAATGGACAAGTGAAAGTGGTTTTCTCTTGGTCCTCCAGGTGCTATCACAATCGATTGTAACTGAATAGCCATCAAGGAAGCAATAGTAAGAGTGTCCAGCTAAACGCTCAAGCATTTGATCAATAAATGGTAAAGGAAAGTGATCTTTTCTAGTAGTGGCATTCAATTTTCTATAATCAATACAAACCGTCAAACCGGTTTGCACACAAGTTGGGACAAGTTCGTTCTTATCATTCTCCACCACCGTCACACCTGATTTCTTAGGTACTACTTGTACCGGGCTTACCCACTTGCTATCGGATATGGGGTAGATAACACCCACATCCAAAAGCTTGAGTATCTCCTTTTTCACAACTTCCATCATGGGAGGATTCAAACGACGTTGCGCTTCCCTTATAGGCTTTGCATCGTCCTCCACACGGATCTTGTGCATACAAACAGCAGGGCTTATACCCTTGATATCGGCAATTGTCCATCCTATGGCCGTCTTGTACGTCCTTAGCACCCTTAGAAGTTTTTGCTCTTGTAATTTACTAAGCTCATTAGAAACAATCACGGGTAAATCTTCATTGTCACCCAAGTACAAGTACTTTAAGTGACTTGGAAGAGGTTTCAATTCTAAACTTGGAGATTTAACAATAGATGGCACAAGTTTTTCATCATTGCAAGGTAAATAAGCATATGAAATATTCTTAATTGCTGTTTTTTCCGGTAATGAGTCAAGAGAACCAATGGTTTCTTTAGTCTCATCACTATACTCCAAACCATTATCAATAGGTGTAGTGAGCACGGTTTCCAAAGTATCAACACCATTCAACTCAAAAATTTGTTGCGCCAATGTGTCCATCACATCAATAGAGAAACAAGAGTGGACATCACTAGGATATCTCATCGTCTCGAAAATGTTGAAACGTATTATTTCTCCATCAAACTCCATAGTTAGTGTTCCCTTGTCAACATCAATAATGGTTTTCGCCGTTTTCATGAAGGGACGCCCAAGTAGCAATGGAAGAGACGAGTACGGTGAACCTTCATCCATCTCTAACACGCAAACGTCAGCTGGAAATACAAGTTGATTAACCTGCACAAGAACATCCTCAACAATACCCATTAGGTAGACATTAGAACGATCAGCTAATTGCAACACAATTCCATACTTTTTAAGAGGACCAAGATCAAGTGAATTATACATAGACGCGGGCATAACATTAACGGATGAACCTAAGTCCAACATAGCTTTGTTAAATGTGGTGTTACCAATTGTGACGGGAATGTCAAAGCTACCGGGATCCTTGCACTTAAGTGGGAGTTTGTGTTGTAAGATTGCCGTAGCATTCTCCCCCACACTAAGCACTTCATTACCTTTGAGCCTTTGTTTATTGGTACACAAGTCCTTCAACACCTTTGCATAATTTGGAACTTGCTTGATTGCATCTATGAGTGGTATGTTCACATGGATCTTCTTGAGAATGTCTAAAATCTCCTTTTCTAGTTCCGCCTTCTTGGAATTTGCAAATCTGCGAGGGAAAGGTAAAGGAGGAACATAAGTAGAAACCGGAATTTTAGAGTTAGAAATAGGTACCTCAGAAGTTTGGGGAGAATCCTCGTTCTTCTCCTCCAAAACAGGTTCCTTTGGAGCTTCCTCTTTGCCCGAATAAGTAACTTCGGGTTGCACAAGTTGTGTACCACTTCTCAACGTAATTGCATTGACACCCTCTTTTGGGTTGAGAGGTTGAGAAGGGAGTTTCCCACCATTTTGTGCCTTCAATTGATTCAACTCAATAGCCATAGAACCAACTTGAGTTTGCAAATCCTTAACCGTACTCTCCGTTCTTTGCATAAAAGATTTCAGCAACTCTTCCATATTGGACCCCATATTTTGAGGTTGTTGTTGTTGTTGAAATTGTTGTCTCGGCTGGAATTGTTGTTGTTGAGGTTGAAATCCACCCGAATTATTGAAATTAGGTTGTTGAATCGCTCCTTGCTTATTGGCATAGCTAAAATTTGGGTGATCTCTCCATCCCGGATTGTAAGTGTTAGAGTAGGGTTCATACCGTGTTTGTTGATTTGGAAAGACCGCATTAGCTTGCTCGTCTTCATAAGCTTGAGAGGAACTTGGTATCACCGCGGCTGCAACTTGTTGCAACATTGCGTTCATGTTACCCATTTGTTGACGAAGTTCCTCGACCTCGCTCACTTCATGCACTTTCCTAAGAAGCACATCTGAACCACGACTCAAGAATTGTTGGGAGTTTGCTGCCATGTTTTCAATCAACTCTCTAGCTTGTGCCACCGTCTTGTTAACTAGTGCACCACCACCCACAGCGTCAAGAAGATTCCTATCACTTGATTGGAGTCCTTCATAGAAGTATTGGATGATCATGGCGTCACTGAATTGGTGGTGCGGGAAGCTTGCCACCAATCTCTAGTATCGTTCCCAACATTCATATAAGGATTCTCCCACATTTTGCTTCATCCCACAAATCTCCTTGCGAATTTGAGTAGCCTTTGATGCAGGAAAATATCTCTCTAGAAAGAGTTTCTTCAGCCCATTCCATGTCGTGACACTTCCGGAAGGCAAATAGTATAACCAATCCTTAGCACTATCCATCAAAGAGAAACGAAAAACTTTCAACATCGCACCATCCGCCTCAACATCCGCTGGAAGCATGTCCATGACAATGGTGTGGAAGTCCATAAGATGTTTGTTTGGGTCTTCATTCACCATGCCATGGAACTTTGGTAATTCTCTAAGAAACCCCGGCTTGATATCAAAAGTAGAGTCTGTTTGAATACACTGTTGTTGTGTATCAAGCTTATGAGAAGCTAACTCCTTGAGTGAACGATTTGCATCACCCATTGCTTCTTCTTCTTCTTGCTGGAAAGTCTCTTCTCCTACTTCCAACACTTGTTCGTCCGTTGTGTCTTGACTTGGTTGGAGTATTGTGCCTCTTCGAGTAGCTATCCCGCACCATGTATAATTCCAATCTTTAGAAGCCAGGGATTAGGTACATGAAAACAATTCTCGCAAACAAGTAAGAAACAAGACAAGACAACAAGAAGCAAAGATAAAAGCAAAACAAAAATAAGAAACTAAAAACTTAATAACTAGCCGTATGCCTCCCGAAATGGCGCCAAAATTTGATTTGTCATTATACGTCAAAAATAATTTCACTTTCCTAAAGTATATGATAAGAAAGAGTTCGTTTCCACAGAGAGGCAATTTTAATTATTATGTAATCAATTTCCTAAAGTAATCACTTGGGGGGATTTCTGATTTTTGTAAGCAATAAAAGTAAATCAAAAACAAAGTAAATTGGAGAAAGTAATCAATAGAGAAAGATATTGGTCAAGGAATTCATCTTCAATCTTAGACATGTGCTTGCATATATGATTAGAATTACGATTTAATCTCTTATATTATCAAAAGCCTAGAGAATCAAGAGAGCAAGATAATCTATTAATTTCCTAAGTTCATCAACACACACATTAGAGCTGCGTATGTGAATTCTACCTAAAGAATAACCTAACGCCTTGCGCTAATTAAGTTCAATTCCCAGGAGCATTAAGTTTAAGAAATAGGCTACTCAATGCAATTGTCGTACATTGCGCATAACAATTCGGATAACGGTCAAACTCTACATATGATTACGAGAGTGTATCACTACAAACCGTAAACATATTATGCTATTTGTATTCAGGGTTATCGCTCGATGAAAAACCCTAAAATAGATATGGACAAGGATGCAAGTTCAATTAATTGGCCTCTTAACTAACCAAACATCTAACTCCTATCACAATACATCAATCATGTGATTATAAAAACAGTAGAAGTATGAACGATAATCAAGAGAGAAAACTAATACATAAATCAAGCACAAGTTTTAGAAATAGGACTACATCCTTAACTAATAATATAGAATTTAGCTACTCATAGCTATGGAGTTCATCACAAAAATATGAATTAAATAAAGAAGAAGATGAACAAAATCAAACCCTAGTAGCGTAAACAAAAGCGGCTCTCCAAAGTTCCAAGAATAAAACGTGTTTCCAAAAGTTGTAGGACTTCTCTTTTATAGCTCCTCTTGTTCCAAAATTAGGTCTAGTCTTCAAAGTCCATTAGATGAAAATCCACCAAGCCCATAAGTGAGAGAAACCCATGTAAAAAATATGCCCAAAAATATGTTCTTAGGAAAACTGGTATTATGGCGGAAATCGGCGGAGAAGTGACCCAGGAAACGGTTCGGTGTGACGGCAAAGTCCGCCCGGTCACCGGTCAATGATTCAAATCGGTCAGGTCAACTCAGTCAAGTCACTGAGTCAAACCGGTTCAAGCACCGAGTCAGATGAGTTACAACCGAGTCATCTGGTGTCATCTATTGAGTCAGTTGGTACCGATCGGATGAGTGCAGTGCGAGTTAGGGCTAACTCAGCTGACTTGTTCCAAACCACAGCCATTTTGCACAGGTCAGAGCTTATACAACACAAGCATTGTGCATCACAGCTCCTTGGCCAGTCATCTTGGTTGTGCATAATTTTGCAGCCATCATGGCTCTTCCATCTCCCATTCAACAACAGCAGCTTCTTCACTTCCATATCCTGCTATTTGTTTGCAATTTCAATACCACCATGAAAACCCAGTGCACAACGGCACGAGTGCATTACAACTCTCAGCCCACTGCCATGTATTCTCAATATCATAGCTTGACTGTATCCAGACAACCCATGGCATTAATAGCTCCACTACAACACACACATCACCATAGAACATCTCTTATATCTCCCAACATCTGCAGACCACAAACCTAGTCATAACATTTGACTGCCATACTCTTTCCATTTCAAACCATCACTACCACTGAAATTATTAGCAACAACTCATCTCCCTTGGACATTACCATTCAAGCCATAGCAAACTGCGACTGCATCTTCACCACTTAGTTGTTGCCATCACCAGCTCTACTTCATGCCTACAATTATTCTGGCCATCTCAGCACAATCCCAGGCCAAAGGCAGGGCCTGTAATTCCATCAGATGCACAAAACCATTTATCATTGTTTACAACATCAGCTTCTCTACGAATTCAGCTCAACTTCTTGCACATTATCTGCAGCAACAGCACACACACACAATACTCAAACACCTGCAATATCATCTTCTCAACCTCTTGCATTACAGCCAACACATAGCTTCAATTGCAGACCACCAGTCGAACCACCAGTGCCAATGTCACAGCCTATACTCCATATCCCCATTCTCCTCCTTTGCATTGTAGCTCAACACCTACTACAGCGGCCACAGATTCATACACAATCATTCATTCATCACCAGGATTCGACCTGTCAGAACGATTTAGACGCTCGCAGCTTCTTCATACGATGTCAGAACGATTTCATTCTTTCGCCACTGGCTTCGTCTTTTCGTTGTCTCCAAGATGATGAGAAGAGTTTCTGGGTTTGATCTAGTTCCACTTCCTTTTTGCTCCAATGACTCCAGAGTACCTAAACACTCAAAAGTACACAAAAGACACATAATTCACACAAAAACATACCAAAGAAAGCATAAAATATAGATATAAATGAAGGTGTTTATGACACCTATAACTTTATTCCTATTCACGTTTTCTTAATGTGAGCGTAGTGTACGCATCATGCTGTGACCGCCAAACCAAGACCCTGGAAAGCATCCCCCAGTTTGTGTTGATGTCTCGAGTGTTGGTTGCACCTTGAGTGCAAGTGGCGCTGCTAGGGGCGCGTGTGGCATGTGCCAATGGCATGTGCGGAATGCCTTTGTTGCGGCTGCACCTCAAGTGCAGTGGCAATGCCAGAGCTGCTTGTGGCGTGTGTGGCATGTGCCAATGGCATGTATGGAATGCCTTGGTGGTAGGTTGCACGTTGAGTGTAAGTGGCAATGCCAGAGCTGTTAGTGGCGTGTGTGGCATGTGCCAATGGCATGTATGGAATACCTTGGTGGTAGGTTGCACGGTTTGCAAGTTAGGCTACCAGCGTGGGTTTTGGCATGTGCCAATGGCGCGCACGGCCAAGTCGGCCTAGGTTGCACGGCCTTCAAGCTAGGTTACCAGCGTGCATGTTTGGCATGTGTCAATGGCATGCTCGGCCATTAGGGCCGCGACCGGGTAAGAAAAGCTACCAGCGATGCATGTTGGCATGTGCCGATGGCATGCTCGGCCATTAGGGCCGCCGCCTGGTAAGAAAAGCTACCAGCGATGCGTGTTGGCATGTGCCAATGACATGCTCGGCCATTAGGGCCGGGTCCTGGTAAGAAAAGCTACCAGCGATGCGTGTTGGCATGTGCCTATGGCATGCGTGGCCAATTTGGGTCACAGCCTGGTAAGAAAAGCTACCAGTGATGCGTGTTGGCATGAGCCAATGGCATGCTCGGCCATTAGGGCCACGACCTGGTAAGAAAAGCTACCCGGCGATGCGTGTTGGCATGTGCCAATGGCATGCTCGGCCATTAGGGCCACGGCCGGTAAGAAAAGCTACCAGCGATGCGTGTTGGCATGTTCCAATGGCATGCTCGGACATTAGGGCCACGGCTCGGTAAGAAAACTACCAGCGAGCGTGTTGGCATGTGCCAATGGCATGCTCGGCCATTGGGGCCACGACTTGGTAAAAAAACCTACCAGTGAGCGTGTTGGCATGTGCCAATGGCATGCTCAGCCATTAAGGCCACGGCTTGGTAAGAAAAGCTACCAGCGAGCGTGTTGGCATGTGCCAATGGCATGCGTGGACAATTTTGCCTAGGTTGCACGGTTTGCAAGCCTAGGCGCGGGCGCTACTTTGACATGGCGCGGCCAGGGCCAAGGTAAGGGTGTTTGTCTTGTCGTGGTGTGACCAGCGTAGCTAGGGACAAGGCGGAGTGCGTTTGGCATGGCGCGGCTAGCTTGGGCTAGGTGTGGCTGGCATGATTTTCCATTGGCGCGGAGGTGCGGCTAGCATGGTTGGTATGCTTTGGCGCGTTTGGTGTGAGTAGCATAGCAAGGGCCAAGGCAGAGTGCGTTTGGCATGGCGCGGCTAGCTTGTGCTAGGTGTGGCTGGCATGATTTGCCATTGGCACGGAGGTGCGGCTAGCATGGTTGGCATGCTTTGGCGCGTTTGGTGTGACTAGCATAGCTAGGGCCAAGGCAGAGTGCGTTTGGCAGGGTGCGGCTAGCTTTGGCTAGGTGTGGCAGGCATGATTTGCCATTGGCACGGAGGTGCGGCTAGCATGGTTGGCATGCTTTGGCGCATTTGGTGTGACTAGCATAGCTAGGGCCAAGGCAGAGTGCGTTTGGCATGGCGCGGCTAGCTTGGGCTAGGTGTGGCTGGCATGATTTGCCATTGGCACGGAGGTGCGGCTAGCATGGTTGGCATGCTTTGGCGCGTTTGGTGTGACTAGCATATCTAGGGCCAAGGCAGAGTGCGTTTGGCATGGCGCGGCTAGCTTGGGCTAGGTGTGGCTGGCATGATTTGCCATTGGCACTGAGGGGAATTAGGGTTTTGTTCGTTGTAACCCTAATTTGAAAAAAAAATACCCCCTATTAATTGCTGACTACATGCATTGAATGTTCTAATAAATGTGTCACCGGTGACATTAGGTTATTTGGGGTTTTATGATTTTACCCTTTGTTTAAAAACCACTATCAACAGCAGGGAGCAAGAATTGAGAAAGCTTTTGAAGGCAACCAACGCTGCAAAAAACGCCAAGGAAACTGCAGAAGACGTGGAGGAAAAATATGAAGAACCCGTAGCTATGACACAGGAGGCGATGGCAAGATACTTGGAGATGAACTACAGGGTCGTAAAGCAAGACAACTACAACTTCATGGAGAGTCCTTACTCTTCCGAAATTATAGAATACCAATACCCAGAGGATTATACATCGCCAAAATTCAAAGTTTACGATGGCCAGGGTAACGCGAGGGAACACCTCAGTCGATTCCTATCTCTGTCATGAACGATCGAGCAACTAATATAAAACATGTCTCAGAGAATTCCCAAAGTCGCTAACTGACACGGCATTCACATGGTACGATAACCTGAAGCCGGGAATCATCAGCTTCTGGACAACCATGTCCACACTCTTCCTCAGGAAATTCTATTCAACAAAAAGGAAAGTCACGACCATTGACTTGAGCAGGTGTAACCAGCACCCGGGCGAGGAAATAGGAAAATACATTGCCAGATTCCGTCTCCTCACTCTAGACTGCCACGAGGATGTCAACGAGGAAGCGCTAGTATAGATTTGTGTGCGAGAAATGACTTCATCCTTCAAGAAAAGTCTGGTCAATTTTCGCTTCCCCACGTTCGTAGAACTAGAGGAGGAAGCCGCAAGAATTGCCGATTGCATCAAGTAACCAAATTCAGATTACATCTGGCGAAACTCGGTCAATACCGTGTCAACCATGCCAAGAAATACTCGCGCAAATAATAATCGAGAGGGTTGGGGAGTACAGGCGCTTCCACTGCAGAATACAACACCCCACAATTGACTATTTCAACCTCCGGAGGATGTTTCAGAAGAAATTATAAATAGGTGAGATTGAGATGAATAACCCAGAAAGCGGTAAAACGATCCAGCACCAAGCCATGATGCTCACCCACGACCCGAGCGGAGATGTCTGGAAGCCGTGGTAAGATGACGAGGGATAAGCATGCGCAGTCGAGATGGAAAAACCGGCATTTGCAAACACAGACAGCGTGCCTAGACAGTTCACTAAAACGGTACTAGCCCAACAATTCTTTGACTCGCTTGGCTTCAGAGAGGACCAAATCAAAGAAGCATCCAAGGCTATAGCAGCTTTAGCGCCGGGGAGACCTTGCGGTCTCCTTCCCAAGGAAGCAGTTGTCTTTACGAATGAAGACATTTGCGAGCACCTCAGAACTTTGTACCTCACAGCGCATATCAACAGGCAACCGCTGAAGAGAGCTTTCATCGATGGAGGCACGTCTCTAAATTTAATCTCAGTACATACACTAGAAGTCCTAGGAGTGCAACGGTCCGCAATCAGGATGCGGACCACAACGGTTAAAGGTTTTGGAGCCACGCCCAAACAGCCATCGGGATCGCCAACTAGGTCATGAACGTCGGCCCCATCCGAGGAATTACACCGTTTTATGTACTAGAATACGATACCACATTCTATGTGTTATTAGGGCGAGGCTGGCTGCTCAACCACATGGTAGTCGCGTCAACATACCACCAATGCGCAAAGATGAACATCGGAGGCAAGCAGTACCGAATCCCCTCCACAAGCAATCCCTTCGACCCATAAGAAGCATACATGGCGGACGCGATTTTCTACGACGCGCCAAAAGAAAAAGATGAAATACCTGAGGTAAAACTTACCCCGCTACCAAAATGGGGAGAAGAAAAAAAATTGGAGCCAGCCAAATCCTTAGTTAGCCCCTCCAGGCTAGTATTCCCGACAGAAAAGAAAAGGAAGCAAGAAGAGAAACCCGATTTTCAACACTTCTCTAAGCCAGGTGGGGGGCATGTATACCGCTTATATCAATTAGCCGAGGGAACGCCCGCAGACGAACCAGAATACACTGATACGACAATGAAAGAAGCGGAGGCTCTCGATGAAAACGTAGAACAAAGTCTGTCGGTACTTCCTTATTACACAATTGATGATGGGGAGCTACAAAGCCAATTGGTGGAGGCTACCGCCAAGACTGTTGAAGAGCGATCACCGGATGATCTCACCCTGAATGGGACAGAGGAAGTCAACATAGGGACGCAAGAAGACGAGCGCCTTATCACAATAAGTAAGAGCCTAGACGAAGGGGAGAAGGAAGCTCTGATCGCACTACTCAAGGAATACAAGGATGTGTTTGCCTACGACTATGACGAAATGCCGGGTCTAGATAGAAATATGGTGGTACACAATCTTGGAGTCTCGCCGGAGTTCAAGCCCATCAAAAAAAGATAGCAGGAAGTTCCCTAGAGCTACCGCGCTCGCGATAAAAGAAGAAGTAGAACGATTATTGAAGGCCAAGTTTATCAAACCTATCCAACACCCCACCTGGCTAGCCAACATCGTGCCTGTCACAAAAAAGAACGGAAAAGTTAGATGATGTGTGGATTACAGAGACCTGAACCGAGCGTGCCTAAAGGACGATTTTCCGCTTCCAAAAATCGATATGACGTTAGACGCAACAGGGGGGAAGAAGAGGTACTCCTTCATGGATGGCTTCAGAGGATACAATCAAATAAAGATGGATCCTTCAGACGCCAGAAAGACCGCCTTCCAAACTCCATATGACAACTTTTATTATGTGGTGATGCCATTCGGCCTGAAGAATGCTGGCGCCACATATCAACGCGCCATGACGTCCATATTTCATGATTTGCTACACCAGACGGTAGAAGTGTATGTCGAAGACATCGTAGTCAAGACGCAAGAAGCCGAAGATCATACCTCCCACCTAAGAATGACTTTTGAAATATGCAGGAAGTTCAAACTTAAAATGAACCCCCTCAAGTGCGCCTTCGTGGTAACATCGAGGAAGTTCCTAGGTTTCGTGGTGACCAATGTGGGAATCCGAGTGGATCCGAGCAAAGTTGAAGAGATCACGACGATGACACCGCCATCTAACACAAAAGAATTGCAAGCTTTCATCGGACGAATATCGTACATAAGGCGCTTTGTGCCTGGCTTGGCGCAGTTAATGACGGCATTCCTCCCACTACTAAAAAAGGACATCCCCTTTGTGTGGGGAGAAACTCAGCACGTCACGTTCGAAAAACTAAAACAATGCCTTGTGAGCCCCAAAATTCTGAGGCCTCCGGTGTAAGGGGTCCCTCTCTACCTTTACACGGCATTCACTGGTTCAACAATAGGAGCGGTCCTGGCACAAGACATGGGAGGAAATGAGCTATCACCCATCTACTACGTCATTCGAGTCCTACGTGATGCAGTGTTGAGATACCCGCGTGTAGAACAAACGTGCCTAGCCTTCATATACGCGACACAGAAGCTGCGACCTTATCTTCTGACGTACGAAACTATCGTGGTGGTAGCGGTGAACCCCATCGCCTACTTAGCATCAAAGCCCGTCCTAACAGGAAGAACCGTCAGATGGTTGCTACAGCTGTCGGAGTTCGAGCTCAAGTATCAACGACCGAACGCAGTGCGAGAACAAGCGATAGCTAATCTCATAGCTATGTTTCCAGGAGAAGGAGATGATGAAGTACATGATCATGTAACTGGGGAAGTGGCGGTCGCAGATATTGATAAACCTTGGACTATGTTATTTGACGGGTCATCTTACGGCACTGTCAGAGGAGCCGGAGTGGTATTCGAAGCGCCACGAGGAGAGTTGATCTCGTACTCATTTAAGATGGACTTCCCCTGTAGAAACAATGTTGCAGAATAGGAGGCGCTGATTTTGGGACTCCGGTTGGCAAAAAAAACTCAACCTAGGAAGCATAGAGGTTAAAGGCGATTCCAGACTCGTAACAAATCAGGTGAACGGTAATTTCCATGTCAAGGAACCGCACCTGGCACCCTATCGGACGGAGGCTCAAAGATTGATGAATCAAACGGGATTGACTATGGATCATACCGGCAGGGGCGGAAATAAACACATGGATGCTCTAGAAACTATTACAAGCAAAGTACCGTTAAAAGGCGAGGAAGAGGGCACGGTCACCATAAAATGAAAGGAGTTGCCCAGTACTTAGAAAGAAGACCTGTCCTTCGAAGAAACGGATGATTGGAAACGGGTGCGTATCGAAGACCTGACCCGAATGGACGAAGGACGAGTGATACCTGTCTAGGCTTTGAAGCAATTCTTAATGATTCAGGGAGCCTTATATTACAGAGCAGCCGGAGGGTCCCTCGCAAGGTGCGTAAATAAAAGGGAGGCTGAAAAGCTTCTTCAAGAACTACACGCGGAAACATGTGGGCAAACCGACACTGTTTATCTCTATAGAAGACTCCAGAGAATGGGTGTGTACTGGCCAAGCATGTCTTCTCAAACATCAGCACTCCAAGACAATTTCGTTGATTGTCAAGCACCACCGCAACCAGCGGAGGTTTGCACTATCGAAGAAACATATTGGAGGCAACCCTACGTCGATTTCATCCAACACAGGAGATTACCAAATGATAGGCAGGCAGCTCTCAAGATCCAAAAGAAAGCAGCACATTTCTTTGTACATGAGGGCATTCTCTATCGCAGAAGCTACGGTAATTCCGCGCTGCGGTGTTTATCAGGACAAGAAGCGGTAGAAGTAATGACTCGGTCCCACGATGCCGAACACCAAGGGATGAGGAAAATTTTCCTACAGCTGTATGAAGGAGGCTTTTACTAGCCAACTATGGAAAGCGATACCGCGAAACACGTCCAAAATTGCCTATACTGCCAGACACACGGGAACTTGATCCAAGCGCCTCACACCCTACTGTACAGCATAGTGACACGTTGGCCATTCCATAGCTGGGGGCTTGATCTCATAGGTCCAATCAACCCGCTGTATTCGAAACGTCATAAATACATAATAACAGCCACGGAATACGCGTCCAAGTGGGTCGAAGCAATACCACTCAAAGATTACGCCGGTTCCACAATAGCCGCATTCATCAAAGAATATATCATTTATATATTTGGTGCGCCAATTATAATCAGAGCAGACAATGCAAACTCGTTCGTAAACAAGGACGTGATCGACTTACTCCGCCAATACAACATAAGACTCCACACGTCGACTCCCTACTACCCCAAAGGGAACGGGCAAGCTGAAGCAACAAATAAAACGCTCATCTGCATCCTTAGTAGAATGGTGCATGATCATCATATAGAATGGCACGAACAACTACCGGTGGCGCTCTGGGCATATAGGATTTCAAAGTGCAGTTCCACGGGAACATTTCCTTATTCGCTTGTCTACGGAGAAGATGCGATCCTGCCTGCAGAAATAGCGATCCCATCTGCAAAGGTAGCAATGGCTAGCCACACCACGCCCGATGAAATAAGTTGCTTTTCCCACCTAGATACGATAGAGGAAAGGAGAATGCGAGCGGAAAGATTTTCAAAAGCCTACAGAAAGCGCGCGGCTAACTACTATAACCAGAGCGTGAGAGAAAGGGCATTTAAGGTGGACGAGTTGGTTCTAAAAATCGCACCCCACGTACAAAGAAACGCCAGCGCCAGAAAGTTCACCGCGAACTGGGAAGGCCCGTTTATGATAAGGAAAGTAGCAGAAAGTGGATACTATAAGCTCAGACGTATGAATGGAACTAAAGTCAAGACGCCTATCAATGGCAGGTGGCTGCAAAAAATTCTACGCATGAATCATACCATGTAAACAACAGTTATGAGCAATAAAAGTAAGTTGATAAAAATAGCGCATTTGCAAAAGGTCTCACGGAATCCAAAGGCGCATGATTGACTGACAAATTCACGAAAGGTCTCAAGGCAGCCAAGGGCGCTTGATTGACTGAAAAATCCACAAAAGGTCTCAGGGCAGCCAAAGGCGACTGATCGAATAAAAAATTCACAAAAGGTCTCAGGGCAGCCAAAGGCGCCTGATCGACTGACAAATTCGTAAAAGGTCTCTGGGCAGCCAAGGGTGCCTGATCGACTTACAAATTCACAAAAGGTCTCAGGTCAGCCAAGGGCGCCTGATCGACTAACAAATTCACAAAAGGTCTCAGGGAAGCCGAGGGCGCCTGATCGACTGAAAAATTCACAAAAGGTCTCAGGGCAGCCAAGGACGCCTGATTGACTGACAAATTCACAAAAGGTCTCAGGGCAGCCAAAGGCGCCTGATCGACTGACAAATTCACAAAAGGTCTCAGGGCAGCCAAAATCGCCTGATTGACTGACAAATTCGCAAAAGGTCTCAAGGCAGCCAAAGGCGCCTGATTGACTAACAAATTCGCAAATGATCTCAATGCAGCCAAAGGCGCCTAATCGACTGAAATTCACAAAAGGAGGGAGGGAGTAAGTGCGTTTAACAAACGCCCGTCCCACCCAAAAATCCCTCAAAGAAAGGGGAGGCAGTAGGCGCGTTTAACAAACGCCTTCCCACCCAACAACCCCTTTGAAAGAAAAAAGGGGAGGGAGTAGGCGCATTTAACAAACGCCCGCCCCACCCAAAAACCCCTCTAAAAGAAAAAGAGAGGGAGGGAGTGGGCGCGTTTAACAAACGCCCGCCCCACCCAAAAACCCCTCTAAAAGAAAAAAAAAGAGGGAGGGAGTAGGTGCGTTTAACAAACGCCCGCCCCACCCAAAACCCCTCTGAAGGGAAAAAAAAAAAAAAAAAAAAAAGGGGGAGGGAGTAGGCGCGTGTAACAAACGCCCGCCCCACCCAAAAACCCCCCTAAAGATAAAAGGGGAGGGAGTAGGCGCGTTTAACTAACATCCACCCTACCACCCTTGTAAAAAAAAAAGGAAAAAGGGGAAAAGAGCAGACGCGCTTATCAACATCCTCCCTACCCAGCAATCTTTGGCCATACAAACGTATATAACAATATCTTCAAATGGAAAAGCTAATATCATTTACACCGATTTAAAAAAAATAGAAGAAAAGCACAACAGCAAAGAACTAGATAACTAAGGACACCCCACAAAGGGACACACAACCTAACCAGCCATCAAGGCCCGACATTTAGCGATATCCGCGTCCAAAGCCTCTACCATCAAGCGGCCATCATCGCACTGCGCAGTAGCCAAACGGAGATCCTGATCAACTTCATGCACTAACTTAAGGATGTCTTGAATAACATCACTCCCAACCCTAGCCTCACGGGCAATCGAAAGAGTATCCTCATGATCATCGTATTCCTTACGCACCTTATCCTGATGAATCAGCTTGAGCGTCCATAGAAGACTCGCTTCCTCTTTGAGAATTAACAAACGAGCCAGCTCGTCCTCGAGATAAGAGTAAGACACAAGCGTGGACGCAGCCGCTAAAGTCAGGGTGTGCCCAAGAAGTGGTAAGCCCCCTGATGAGAAATCCAAAGATTACAATCTGAGATGGCGCGATCCATGGTAGCCACCATCACAAGAGAATCCGCGTACAAATGGTTGGTCGCATCGCGAGCAGTAACAGCCTCGTCCAACGCCCGCTGGATCTCCAACGACACCCGACCGGACGATTCGGCTTGCTGAGCAGCTTGGTACACCTCATGATGCGCCCTGAAACTCGCGCGCTTAGTATCCCTATTCACCTTTCTCTGGGTCCGAAGCTCCTCAATCTCGGCTTTCACAAGGAGAAGTCGTTTCATTAAATCACGTTTAAACATTTCCGAGACCAACATGGAGATAGGTGCCAAGGATAGTGTATACCCGTGAAGAGAATTAACCATGCTGGCGACTTGTTGATCGAAAAAAAAAAATATATGTATGTGTAACAGCCTAAAATGAGAAACGGAAGCCACATGTGAAAATATATACAAGTGAGGTTGGCGTAGTTTACAATGCAATTAATCACGTACGCCCTTTGCATGCCAAGACATGTGTCAACCCGCGCTAAGGTAAAAGTGGCAACCCCAATATAAACCGAATGTAAACGCCGGGGACTCAGGAATTAAAGTCCACGGCCAACGTGACAGTATTCATGAGATTAAAGGTAGATGATTAACCAAATGAGAAAAGTTTACAACAAACAATGAAGGAAGATAAAACATGAGAACTGAAAAGAAAACTCGAAGGTAAGCACGCAAAGAGAACAATAAATAAAAGTCATTCTCAGAATAGCGCGTAATCTAATCGGCTATCAACGCGCGGCATCGAGCGATGTCCATGTCCACAGCCTCCGCCATGAGCCTACTCTCGTCACACTCAATATTGGCCTGAGACAGCCCCCAATTGGCGTCACTCAATAGTTTATGGATATCTCGAACGATCTTCCCCTTGGCCTTCGCCTCACGAGATAATGCAAGAGTGCCTTCGTGCTCATCACGGTCTTGGCGCACTGCATCCCGCCGGGCTTGCCTGAAATCGTGCAACATACCTACCTCCTCCCTTAATACCAACAAGCGTGCGAGTTCATCCTTAAAATAAGACGGGTTCACAAGCGCGAAAACAGCAGCTAAGGATAGAGTGTGCCCAAGAAGGCGAAAGGTTGCATGACCAGAAAGATACAAGCAACAGTCAGTAATGGCGTACCCAATGGTTGCCTTCATCGTCGAAGACTCGGTGAGCAATGAAACATCGGCATTTCGAGCTGTAACAGCATCTTCCAGAGCATGCTGGATCGCATACGTCAATTTCCCAGCCTCTTCGGCGACTTGACGCGCCTCGTAACAACCTACAAACTGAGTACGCATGAGGTCTCTCTTAGCCATTCTATACTCACAAAGCACCTCGATCTCGGCCTCTACCAGCAACAAACGCGCCAATTCTAACCTTTTGAACATCGAAACTAACGCGGGAACTGGTGCTAGAGTTAACACGTATCCGTGGAAAGAATGAGCCATTTGAGTAAAGCGGCTGGTAAAGGAAGGAAGTGAAGATGAAAGCTGAAAGTTGGTAACTAGACTGGAAGCTCGACGTTACTATATAAGGAATAGGGCGTCATAAATGACCTAGTAACCGCCCTGTTTCCAGCGACACGTGGTGCACAAAGGCACGAAGGAATTTGAGTATTGGATCATCTGATAATTGATCTAATAGTCAGGGGACTAATGTTGATACATGAAAAAAATATCCCCTTAACAAGTTGGGGGTGCCCCTAAGAATGGAGGTGAGTTTGGGCTTAAGTACGGGGACTTGGGGACTAAACCCAAGTCCAACTAGAAAATACCCATGAAAATGGAGGACAAGGAAGGAATTAATGAAGAAGGAAAAGGTTATGTTAAGGAATTAAGAGGTGTTAGGACATGTGTCATGAAGTAGTAAAAAAATGAGCTTTTAGGAAAGCCTATAAAAGAAATGACAAGGTACAATAGAAAAGCAACTCTCTCTCTTACCACATTTGGAATTGGGAAAAAATTTTGAACTCGCAGTGCGAGTTCAAAAACGAATTCGCAGCATCACAGTCGTTGGATGTTGCATATATGACATCACAGTCGTTGGATGTTGCAGATATGACATAAGTTCATAACTGTGGTTAAGTCATGATGTCATATCTGCAACATCCAATGACTGTGATGCTGCGAATTCGCTATTTGAACTCGCACTGCGAGTTCAAAACTTTTTCCTTTGGAATTGTGAGGTCATTTGGTGTGACTAGGACGAATAGGACCAGAACTAAATTCACCCCTCAACACTCATAAATTTGAGCTTGGTCTGTTTAGGTATACTAACATTTTCTTTAAAATTTCTAGAACTTCTACTGCAGTGCTTGTGAAACTAAATTATGGTACGGATGATGAGGATGGAACTCAGGCAGGCTGTAGGTGCAGGGATCACCAAGAATCACGATTGTGATCAGATAAGTTGACTTACTCCAGTGCCAATTTCACTAATGGGTAAGTGGACAATCCCTAAAACAGATTATAATGTGCTTTGTGTTTAACTTTTTTTTTTTTTTTCGAATTATGTTTTCTGTCCATCTATTTAAAGACCGCGCAGCATTCAGGATTAGTAATTTCAGTGACGTTTTCACCTATTTGTACAAGAATAAAAATAAAAATATGAGAATGTAAAAATGTAAGAATGGAGATACAAATGACTTGTATAAATGTAAAAGTGAGAAGGTAAAAAATGTGAAAGTGACGTGTCCACTAGGCGCTGCAAAAACAAGAAGTAAGAATGTATGATCCCCAGCAACCATGGTTGCATATTACTAGTCTTCGAAGTTCGAATGGTTGTATTTTACTAGTCTTCAATTCGGCTAAGAGGGTGTTTCTGATTTTACTAGTCTTTGAGTCAGCTCAGGCTCATCTGTTCGCTGCTGAGTTATCTGAATCTGATCTGGTTGGAATTTTGCTGACTGCTAACCGAATGCAGCATCCTCAAATCTGACTCTGAGTATTTGAGTTAGACACCAAATACCAACTGTAATAGTCAAATGCAGCATCCTCCTCACTTTAGCAGTATTCAACACTTATTCTGTTAGAGGAAGCTTGTTGCTTGACTTTCGGCACTCATTTATATAAGGGGATGATGTCATATGTTTTAAATCATATTATTATCATGTAAATATATCATACGCTTCAAACCACTTTGTATCCAATAATCACAAAGATGTGGGTTAGTTTGTGATATGATTTTTTGCATTTGAAAAAACTCACATGAACACTCCTTAATGATATGCTTCAAAGCCACCTTGTATCCAATTGACTGGGTACTGGCTTTGACATAATCATAAAGATGTGTTAATTTGTGATATGATGTTCTGCATTTGAAAAAACTCACATGAACACTCCTTTTCTTCGAGCAAAGCTTTTTGAGTACAATTTTTTGTTCAAAATATGCTATTAGTCGAGATTTAAAGACACGGCTCCTGGGAAGCATTTAGGATTAGTAAGTAATTTCAGCGATAACCATAACCCATTTATAAAAATAAAAATATGGAAGTAGAGTACTATTTGGGATTTTCAGTGGGTAAATAATGTATTTAGAGCAACTGCAGTGGTGCGACCATAACTAAAGAGCAAAGAGCAAAAAAAAAAACCAAAATTTGGATTTAGTCCGTGTTGTAACGTAATGGAGGGAGACTAAAATTTGGTCAGGCGCAATTTCGAATTACGCCCCAATCAGGCGCAATTCCAAATCTCGTCCCTTTTTTTTTTTTTTTAATTGTTGGGGCGTAACTTTGAGTTAGCAACTCCAAATTGCGCCCCCCTTATTTTTTTTTAATTGTTGGGGCGTAACTTAATCAGGCGCAATTCTAAATTGCATCCTTTTTTATTTTTTTTTAATTCGTGCGTAACTTTAAGTTACGCCCCATCAGGCGCAACTTTAATTTACGCCCTACTAAAGACCAGATTAAAGATTAAATATGGTCTGGGTTTTGGTTATAGTCCAGTCTTTGGTCTTTAGTCCGTCTCCACTGCGTCTGTTTTTTACCAAAAAATTTGGTTATACTCTGCGACTGTGGATGCTCTTAGAGTCTTAAGACTATCAAACACTGCCACAAGGCGCTGTGTAACAAGCGCAAGAATGTAAGATGGTACCCCGCAAAGAATGATGATACGCTTGTCAATTGTAAGTATCGTGCCTGTAGCCTCAGTTAAAAGCATTTACCTAGCTAGACTAGTATCCCGAGACTAATCGGAATTACTTTCGCAACAAATCTAATAATGAGGTTGCTATCTGCAAAAACAGCATACATATATTAAAAAAAAAAAAAATAGAGGAACATCACATGTACAATTGACAAGCATATCATCACTTATCTTGGTCTAATCTGAAGTGATATTTCTATGTTCAGGTAAGTTACAATTCAAGTTCTACAACATTACCCGAATCGGATATTAATACACCCTCAATTCAAATTTCTCCGACCAAAACCAATATTGTTGCTTAATAATTAGATACAATCAAACAACTTCAAAAATCTCTAATCCAGTGATTACTAATATATGAGATTTTAAAATTCCGGAAGCGCTTTACCAGCATTAGATAAGATACCCAATTTCGGAGGCGAGGTCAATACTCAACAACCGATCTACTTTGTGGAAATTGTATAAATACCCCTCCTTTTCAGGGGTCTTCATAAATACCCTTAAGAAGTTTACAAATACCCCTAAGGGGTTTATTTTAGGTTTTTAGGGTCTAGTTTTTTGGCACATCTAAAATTTTATTAAGTCAATTCAACCTCCGGAGGAGGTTGGGTTGACGTTTTCACGCGTCAAGAACATACTAGTTCATTTTCATTATCTAAAAAAATACTAGTTCATTTCCATTATCCACTTAAAATATACCTCTTAGGGGTATTTAAATAAAATGAAAAGGTATTTATGAAGACCTTATATTCTAGGGGTATTTAATTAATGTTCCCTCTCACAGTGATATAATCAGCCAACACTGGTTAGAAAAACACAAAACATGAATATTATATTGATGGCAGAGCTAAGCTAAGACAATGAAAAATATCATACAACACCAGATCTTACCTGAAAATCAAACAGAGATCCAGGCTGTTGCAAATCTACAAGATAATAAGGTATGCAAAAAAACATAGATTTTAGAGGAAAAATCATTACGATCGATTTCAAAGATTTGTGTATCTCTTCTCTTTAATCTCCAAGGTTAGTATGTGTAAATCTTCCCACATCAAACTAAAACTACTTGCATCATAATTCCCCATCTGATTTGATTTAGGAACGGCAGGAAGAACTACCGTTAATGGCCGCCTCACTCTCACTCACTCTTTGTATAACTCTCATGAAATTGTAGGGTTTTGGTGATTTATACGGAAGTTTGTTTGATTTACTAAAATACCCTTAAGCAATTCTAATGTTGTAGCCCAGTGGGGGCCCAGTTATTACAATTTCTAGAAGCTCTACTGACTATTGTGTTTGTGAAACTGGATTATGGTGTAGATGAAGAGGTTGAGGAATGAGGATGGAACTCAGGCTGCAGGTATCACCGAGATTCACAGATGCAATGTAGTTCGGATGCGGGGTTACAGGCGAAGACGAGACAAGTTGGACATCGCGTGTAACACTATAATACATTTTTCTTTTTGCTATCCCGGCTACTCACTACACCAAATCAAGGATTTGCTTATAGAAAAAAAGTGTTACCATAAAATATGAGCTAATTTTCCTTACTAAAATAAATGCTTATCAATATGGTGTGATATAATTGTGAGATTTTTGCCTAACCATTTTAAACCATTAGGGAAATTAAACAAGCTAACACTTTAAGTCCATTACAATATTTATCCTAACTATTGACATTTTACACTTCATATTTACTTTGCAATGCAAAAATTATGTTACGATCATTGCTAACTCATTCTATTACTATTAAAACAACCAATAAATAAATGACATGTGTCTTTTGGTTCTAGAACTTTGTAACACTATTGCCGTTAGAAAATTTGTTAGTTTTGATACCTAACAAATGGCACTTTCGCGGTCTGACAGTTTCCGGTGGCCGGACCTGACAGCTCCGGTCGCCGGGCCTGACGATATTCAGTAACTATAAAATTACTTTTTAAGCTACAACCATCCACCAAAAATTGAATTCAAAAAACTAAAAGAACCAAACACAGGAAATATATATTATGAACCATGATCATTACATAAAGGAGCAGACTCCACATGAAAGGAGTTAAGCAAAACATCACAAAATACAGACCGAAAATGAGATAGGTACTCAAGAAGTTTTTAGTTCACAGAAAGTGTGCTCCTCAAAATAAAAAAAGTAGGATATGTTTCCACTGCACAAAAAGTAGTTACTGAAAAAGTTTTCATTCATGGGCTGACCCCAAAAACTCCATACGAGGTATGTTTCCACTGCACAAAAAGTAGTTACTGAAGAAGTTTTCATTCATGGGCCGACTCCAAAAACTCCATACGAGACAAGGGCCAAATTACTGATTCATTTGCAACATACTCCCTCAAATAACAGCGATCACCTTGAGGACTGTCAGGTACAACACAGTTACCATCCTCGATGGTTTCAAGACATACCTTTCTCTCTTCTGGCTGCACTAAAAGTCCCTCACAATGTTCTCCATCTATGCCATACACAACATGACCTGTAGCAACAACTTCCCTTTTTCTGTTGTAAAGGAGCACAGCTTGATTTCCGTATGGATCTTCGACACCGGCCAGATACACTGGGTTTGTCTTTGCAGAATGTTGGTTTTGTTGCTGTCTTGCCATAACTTGCGGCACAACCTATAACGGACAAAACAGTTAAGAACACAAATTACATTTACCACTTGGGAATAATACTACAATCTATAAACATTTAAGCATTTATATCAAGATGATGTCCCAAGGAAAAAAGAAAAAGGTGCTTCAAAGCATCCACGAGACATACAATTTGAAATGCTAGAGTTTGATATGTACCACTAGTATAACTACAAGCTAGTATAGACATTCAAGCATTTATATCAAAAGGATGTCCCAAGGAAAAAGAAAGGTACAGCATTATATGTATCTTCAAAGCATCCATGAAAACATACAATTAGCAATGCTAGTGTTTGATATGTACCCAGGCCCGGTCCTGTCATTTTGGTGGCTCAAGCAAAAAATTAATTTGTGGCCTCATAATACGGTTTCTATATGACTGAATAAAATTTAGCACCGGTAACTAGGAAAAAAAAATCCGTTATTAGCACACCAAATTAGTTCCATTTGTAGACTGTTAGTAGACAGTTTAGTAAGGATTAAGGAACATGTGATAATAGTAAAATCACCACTAACACCTAAAATCAGATCGGTCCTTTGGTTTTTAATAGCCCGATAATAGGGAAATGTGAGATCTTTTATACATGTTTCATAAACGTGTAGATTTTTTCCAAGAGTGTAATATGATATTGTGTGTAAAATGTATGATGAACATAATACCAAGTGGGGAATACGCAGATACCATGTACACGTATATGGCCGCAATAAGAAAGATAAAGTATGTATACGTATAGGAAAATAGATAAATCATGCACAACTGATTATCTCAAAGGTGCATGTACGGATCCCATGGGTGCTCAAGTATCACTAGTGGAGAAGGGGGTTTTAATGACCCACATCCTCGACCCTCAATAATGGTCACTGATTTGTGGACCGATCAAAGCGATCCTAGATAGAGCAAATTTTTGAACACGATTAGAGCGTTAAAACGGTCGTTGTATAAAAATTTTAATTACGATTATATCCCTGAGTCATCAACCCACACCGCGACTGCGTTACCTAGTTAAATCACTGCTAGTTTTCTTAGGCGGGACCCTCCTTTCCTCTGTGATTGCGTTACCTATTGGAAATAAGTGCAATAAATATTATGGAGACTGTGAAAATGACCAGAATACCCTTATTGAAAAAAATAAAGTAAATATTACTGATTTGTGAAAATGACCATATTACCCTTATTGGAAATAAGAGCAATAAATATTATAAAGACTGTGAAAATGACGGACTAGTTATTGAAAATAAGTAAAGTAAATACTACACTCTTTGAAATGACCATATTACCCTTACTGGAAATAAGTGATAAATATTATGGAGACAGTGAAAATAACCAGACTACCCAATTAACGGTAATAAGTAAAGTAAATATTACATACTGAGAAAATGACCATATTACCCTTATTAGAAATAAGTGCAAAAAATATTATGTAGACTATGAAAATGACCAAACTACCCTTATTGAAAATAAATAAAGTAAATATTATATACTGTGAAAATGACCATATTACCCTTAATGGAAATAAGTGCAATGAATATTATGGAGACTGTGTAAATGACCAGGCTACCCTTAACAAAAATAAGTAAAGTAAATATTTCGTCCTCAGTTCATCCGAACGAGAAACTCAGGTCCAACTCTAGTAATCTTTGAACCTGTGATGTTCAATTCTGATATATTTCGTCCTCAGTTCATCCGAACGAGAAACTTAGGTCCAACTCTAGTAATCTTTGAACCTGTGATGTTCAATTCTGATATATTTCGTCTTCAGTTCATCCGAACGAGAAACTCAGGTCTAGCTCTAGTAATATTTGAACCTGTGATGTTCAATTCTGATATATTTCGTCTTCAGTTCATCCGAATGAGAAACCCAGTTCAACTCTAGTAACTGGGAACCTGAGTTCGTAAATGCTGATACTTTATAACTTCTGTTCAACTTTCGATTTCTCGAGATTAATTACTCGTTATTCTGATTTGTTTTCATTATTCAGATTCATACTCTTTCTTATATATTATTTAGATTTGGTGTGATATATGCGTCAAGATATACGTAAACTACTAGATTTTTCTTCCCAAAATTAGGGACCCTATATTACGATATCACATGGTTCGGTAAGTGATAAGTGATAAATTGCACCACCTAATTTAAAACAAGGAGAGCCGTGCGATGAACTTGTTTGTGACACGTGGTAAGAAGTTAACCATTGGATCTTATGAAACCAATCAGATGGGTGTCGAAGACACTAGTCGTCCAGCTCTGCTGCACTGTAATAATGGGTTTTTATTTGTTGTTAGAAGAGAGAGAAAATGAAAACTGAAATCAGAAACCTTATCCACCTCCCTCACCCCATCTCCTCCTCCTTCGACGGAAACCCTAACACGCTCACCCCATCTTCCTTTCTTTCTACTGAAACCTAACACACTAAATCGAAGTAGAGTTATTACTTTCGATCTACTTCGTAACCAAATCTTGAGTTCTGAGAATCAAGAATAAGGAGGCAATAACCCCATAGTTTCAACCTTACCAGAACGCTGCTCTTTTCTCCATCTTCTTCATCTCCCTCCTCCAAATCAGAGAAACAAAACCGTAATCCATATACCGATAAATCAATACTCTAATTTCTTTGGAAATTTATTTTAATGGAACCCGGTAGATCTCAAGTTCTCTTAAGATTTGGATTAAAATTAGAGTTTTGATTTGGGGGTTTTGTTTGGGTTTCTTTTGATTTCATGGAAAATACGTTTGGTTTGATTTTCTACAAACTTTATCAGGTAAAGTTAGGGTTTGTAATCTATTTTCTCTATTTTCAATGTTTAAGGTAGGGTTTGATTTTGTGGATAGGGTCTAAGTATCAGTTTTTTTTTTTGTAGCAATCAGTAGAAGAAGATTCAACATCTTCACTTGCATTTGTTGAAGCATCTCAGGTATAACTTCTCCCTCATCTTTCAATTTTTTGTTAACGAAGTTATAGAAGTCAATTTGTTTTACTCTTGTTCACAATCTCTATTTTTTGGTTAAATGCTCATGTGGATTTGTATGTTTACATTCATTTTATGTATAGAGGTAGTAATGAATCTAATTTCTTATTGATATTATAATCTGGATTGAAATTGGCTTAGTTTTTTTACTCGTGCATTGGTAGTGTTCGGAGTCTTTGAGTGCATGTGATTGTGTTTAGTATGTGGAAATGTTGGAGTTGGTGTTGGTGAATATAGGAAAGCGTTTTAGTGGTTTTGATGTTGCTCTTGCATTTTTCAGTATTCTTATTTGGTATATCAGAAACAGTTGCATACATAATTTGACAATCCTTTGAATATCTTCCACAGTTCACTTGACAGTGACTTAATGTGACTTTTGCAAGTTAAAACACCAAATGTTAAGCTCAAATTTGTATTTTTATTAAGAAGTAAATTTTACCGGATTTAACAATTTTTTGTGTTGCTAACTGTGTCGTATATAGTGTTTGTAGAAGTGTCAGAACTATGGTTCGGTTGAAGTTGTGTGTATGCGAACTAGCTCTTGTTGACTTGATTATGGTGGAGTTATCAAGTGTCATGGAGCTAACAGCGGTATCGGTAATTTTGCTGTTGGCTAATTTGTGTTGGCTTGACATGAAAGGTAAATCTAGGATTAGGACTATTATACCGTATGTTAATGCAAGTGTTGATATGGTTAATGATAGTGAGATACTGTGTGAATGTTTTACATTGGCTGGTACATTAAATATGTCGATGCTAGTAGCGGAAAATGAATGGGCTATGGTATGACGGGACCCTTGGCTAATCATATCTCAAATTATATGTTTACAGAACTGAAGCTATCTAGCACTTGGTATATATTAATGTATAATTCGTTTGACCACTCTACTCTTACCACGTGGACGGCTGCGGGATAGTATGTAATTGTTGCATTCCGTCTTAGTTCACTTGACGGGTAACAAAACTATTCTCATTTCCTTGCAATTTCGTATAGTCATCTGGTCGTACATTTTTAGTACTTTTAGTTGGAAATATTGTTTGTGCCAAGTGGACTTTCGTACCAAAGCTTGAAATATAATTGGTTTAGTATTGGTTGTTGGTTGCAGCTCAAGGGTGGATACACGATAATGGGATATTGGGTTTGAATGTTGATGTTTTGAAGATGAAGAGATGGTGAGAATTGGGTCTTGTTAGCATTGATTTAGTTTCGTCTTAGTCTGATAAGTATTTGAAGATTTACTTATGTGAATTTTAACATTTTTAATAAGAATTTTTCTGATTTAATGACGTTTTCAACAAGTTTTTTAGGGAGTTGTTCGTAGTACGTTTTCTTTCTCCTTGGTCTGTGTTTACTTGATAGATTATCTAGTTTTTTTGGGTGTTTTAGATTATCTGGGAATTATGCTTATTTTTTATTTTGATTTGCAGACATGGGTTTTATTTGATTCATGGACTACATGAAGCTAGAAGATGTTGAATGGTGGTAGAGATTCTTACAACAAGGAAGTCCTGCTAAGAGCTAGTAGTGTGGTTAGAGTCGTTAGACCCCAGTTTGAATCTAACCGTCTCCCTAAAGTCATGGTAATTACTCTACATGTTTACATTTCCTATTTTACTTTTGGTACTTTTCCTACAAAGAAATTTTTTCTCTATGGTTAAGAATTCGGATCCTGCGTAAATAATCTAGGCCACAGGCCAAGTGTATCTATTGTTATATATGGTTTGATGAGAAACTAGAGCTGCCAATTGCCAAGATGTTATTTGTTCCGTTTCTTAAATATTGAATCTTTGAGTTATGAAACATAATTGGTAAAAAACTTGACCATGATTTGTTTTCTGTGTTTAATATGTTTCAGGAGCAAAGACGACCTTGGGATCCTCATTCTCTTTTCCAGTTCATTCACCAAAAAATCAAGCAGGTAACTGTGTTTGCTGTGGATGTCTTTCAGCTTTGATTCGGCATAACAAGCGTGGAGTTGCTGCATTCAGGCAGGCAAATGGTTATTGAGCATTGAGGGATGCACTGGGTTCAGACAATGTTAGGTTTCAAAGGTAATTTGTTCTAACATTTGATTAATCTCAGGTGCATGTTGGTATCAACTTTGTGTTGGGAGACATCAGTGAGACATGCTCTCTTGGTATCAACTTTGTGTTGGGAGAGACTAAATGAAAATGCTTTAACAACTTTGATGAAGATGTTTGATTATGAATCATACAAGCTCATTGTATATCGCTAATGTAATTTCTTTGCTTAGGGCCTGTTATGGTGTTTTGAGATTCGTCATGGGAAGTGGCGCCAAGGGTTGTGAGGTACAATCTGCTCCCGTTCTTTCATGTATTCCAGTCTTTTACCCTCTGTCCGCTTGATATAGTAATCAAGAACTCATTGGAATAGCTTGAACCTTGGTTTCTTTTATTTTCATCTTTTCTATTATTTTATTTGTAAGCTAATGAAGAGTGTTTTACTTGCATCTGTGGAAATTTCCTCAGTGTTGGACAAAATATCTATGGATTAGATGGCTAAGGTTAAGGGACCTTCAAATTTCAGTAAGTGTCCACAATCAAGAGTTCATTGTAACTGCTCAGACTATATTTCGCTTCTATTATATTATTTGTAATCTGAAGGTAATGATGAATGAATGATTGGCTTGCAGGTGTAGAGTCTTTCGCAGTGATAAAGGATAAGGCTGAGGTTAAGGGAGCCTCAATTCCAACAGGAGGCGATAGTCAAGATTTCTTTGTAACTGCTCGGACCATGCATTGTTTATTCGTTCCATGTTCTGTTAGCTTTGCAGGTGGTCGATGTAGTCTAATTCATTTTAGACGAAGCATTGTTAATTAGTTCTCTTGTTAAAAGGTTTAGATTGATGATGGTTTAAATGCTCATGACATATTGACTAATGATGTGGTTGTGTATATACATACGACTTTACGTTTTCGAACACATGATCTGATAGACCACTTTGAATCCTTAATGGTTTATGTGGTATGTCCTGTAGTACCATCCTGGTGACCTCATATGCTTGGCATGCTTGGTAGTTCTTATGCCATAGTTGGCTATTTTGATTTGAGTTTATTAAAGAGAGGTTTGTTAGTGATGCGTTTGTTACTAAATTTGAGCCTTTACTCTGATTACTTGGTACTTATCTACCGGGTTCATAGATCTAGCCTTCCTCTCTTACATTTCTTGTTAGATACCCTTGACCATCTCATTCTTTAATATGCAGTGCGATTAGCTATTAGATACTGATTTCTAAGCATGAAGTTTCATAGTTCTCTTAAAATTATTGTCATTGTGATCTTGAACATTCTAGTCTAAGCATGAAGTTTTAGCTGTCTCAAAATTATTGCCACTGTAATCGTGAACATTCTGGTCTTTACAATCCATTACGAATAATGGCACTTGTTTGCTCCTATTCCCTGTAGTGCAGTTCGATTGCACTTGTCATATTTGTTTCTTGCTTTCTTAGTCTTCTTATGTAAGACAGTTCATTAACTTTCTTGTTTGATAATTCGGGGAGAAGTTTGGCCCCATGATTCTGCAGGGAACCAGTTGCTGAGGTTCTACATTGGTGAGTTTGAAGTCCCCATCCAGTGACTTGTGTTTTTGTTTTTCTTCTCCTCTTTTCTGGTCTTGTTTACTGTTGATTTTGCCTATTCTTAAATTTTTTGTTTAATTCTTGACTCCCTTGAGTAATGGGAGGTTCCCACCTGCTTTAAAATCTATAGTGGATGATGGATTGTTACAGGTTGGCAGGCATACAACTAATTCACCGGCAAGATGCAGCTAAACAAACTTGTTGAGCTCTTTAATAGGATTAATTATGGATACCATCCAAATTGAAATCGTCAAATTGTTTCGATGCACAGGTGGGTTTTGAGCAATTTCAATAATCTAATTGTGCTTTGATGGAGTTTCAAGAAGTTGTCAGCTTGTCTTTGTTTGTTAGTTTTATTGATTTTGAAAAATTAATTTTCTTTGCGGTACTCGTTTGTTAAGTGTGGGCTCAGTTCATCATTTGAGAGGAAAGGATGCTGGCACTGAAGGGGTATGAGTAACTATCCCATGAGATCTTGTGATCTTCGGTTAGTTCTAAGAAAAATTGCAGGGTAATTTCAATTACTCTCTATTTTTGGCTATTACATAGTTTTGTTTCTGAATGAAACTTGCCTTTCTTTGGTATGTCATTGATAAGAGATGTGGATTGAGCTGAAAATGAGACTTTATTGTTGTTTGTTGTTTTACTTGTGTAGAGTATAACTTGATTGCTTAAGTTTGTGTAATGTGCAGGAAAGCAAGATTGTGTGTAATGCTGAGAAAGCTTTTGAACTCATTTGTTAATTGGCTGGAGGAGGCAGGAGATGTTGCTGACCATGGACGTTCTTATTGAAGCCCATAATCCATCTCTAATCAAATGTATTATCCATATGATTTCGGAGAGCCTCAAATACAGGTTGCAAACAAGGTACTGAGTAATGTCTATCTTGATTGATTAGTTTCATAATAGTGATATTCAACCTTAAAGTTTGTATTGGTTGCCTAAGTTGTAGGATTACTAGAAATTTTCCCACTGAAGTAACTACATTGAAGGCTCATTTTTATGAATGTCTGAAATCAAGGAATTTGTATATACTTCCAGAGATATTTTAGTTCATGAGTTCTTTTGGTTATTAATCTTGGGGCCTCTCTGCAATCTTACCTGTAATACCTGTTACCGTTCTTACATTAGGATTCCATGTATAACCCATTCTGTATCTTGTGCTTGAGATATGTCAAGGTCATGAATTAATGAACTAGTTACGTTTGTGCCGTTGTGTCGATGTTGGACAGAGGCAGGTAAAGAGATTGATATCATATTGGTTAGGATACCCACCTTTATAGATTACTGTCCTCTCATGTGCATGGAAATGGTTATTGTTTTTATAAGCATTTTCTTGAGTATTGTGACCTCCCCACATTAATCAGTTGATGGATTTTTCTATGCAGGTACACCATCATGAAGTAGGAATAAGTTCTTCATCATCATCGGACTTTATAATTTTGTTGTTTAATCAATAGTTTTTTAGTTCATCGTTTTGTAATCGAATCCTAGAACTACAAATTACACTGGTCAGAACTACAGATTTTAATCCTTTGTGTAATTTGAAACCAATGAATCAATGCATGTTAAATTGAATGATCATTTGTGTGCAAGTTTAATTTGATTTTCATTTTTATTTGATTTGAATTTGGTTTTCATTTGATGCTCATTTAAATTCTAATTTGAGTTTCATTTGATTCTCATTTGAATTTGGTTTTCATTTGATTCTCATTTGAGTTTCATTTCTGTTTGATTTCAGATTCAGTCAGGCCAGACAGCCAATCTGAATCTATTTTTTTATATATTAAGATTTATATCTATGACTGATTGAAGACGGTCATAAAGTTTTGACCGTTAAAATCGGTCGTTGATATAAGATTTTCAACGACCCCCAGAGACACGTCATAGTTAAAAAAGACGCTCAAACATCGACCCTTTTTTCGACCGACAAAGCAAGTCATAGATACGAGTTAAATGACTTGCTTTGTCGGTCGCGAAACTGCTGATTTCCTCTAGTGTATGGACATGACACCTATTGGCCATGTGTAGCCATATCTTTCTTGCATAACATCATTTCCTAGATATATATACGTGATACCATTTTATTAGTGTTAAGAGAAATCAAAAAATTGTGGCCCCTTTCATTTTGTGGCCTCAAGCGGTGCTTATCTTGCTTTAACAGCAGAGCCGGATCTGTATGTACCATCCGTAAGTTATCATGCATCTATCCTTTGAAATATAATCGCAACTAACTAATGAACTATCCTAGTTTATTGATATTTTAGGAGCATTAAGATATAATAATAAAAAAAACAGAACTTGTAAATCAAAGCTTACATTGGTGATTAGTTCAGCATGCTTTGGCAGTAGAGCCTCATCCATATGATCAGTCCTTGGTGCATTATTGGTGGGGTTTGTGTTTGCAGCCATAACCGCGGTTGCAAGACTTGCATACAAGGCTTGATTCTTCGAGAATCTTGCAGAAATCAGACTTTTCTTCTTTGCAGAAACCAGTAGGAAGTTTTAGGTCTTTTAGAATCTTGCAGAAATCAGACTTTTCTTCTTTGCTCAGAACAAACACCGGTGTTGGTTTTACATCAGCTCCAGTAATACGATTTTTTGTAGTCCACTGTCCACAATGAAGACCTAGCTTCTTTAACTCTTCCCGTGCATTCCATGAACTCATAGACTTTGATGTAGGACATCCTACTCACAAGTTCTCTATTTCCTATTATAGTTCTTCTTAGAACTTCCTATCATATTTCTTTATTTAGGATTTCCTTTCCTAGTTTTAGGGTGTTTCCTAGTTTGGTTTGATTTCCTTTTGTAGTACTAATTATATTTAGAATCCTTGAAGCCTATATAAGAAGGCATAGTAGAGATATACAATTCTACAACCAATATTATTATTTGATTAATATCAAACTTATCTTTTATTTTTATCTTTATTTTCTTATCACTTTTGTGAATCTATTGATCTCACACTAGTTTTTATCTTTTATCGGATCTTTGATCCAAAACATACGCTTCCGCTACGTCAAGTGGCATCAGAGCCACGGTTGAGATTCTCTATTATTGAGTTTCTTGGCTTTGTTTCTATCCACAGTTAAGAGCCTCCATTGAGTGCCTTAATTTCTTCGTCATGGAAAAGGAATTTCGTACTAGATTCAGAGTAGATGGAATGATCACTGACTTTATTATTGATCCATCAAGCCCGAAAAACTACATATCTATTGAAGCAGCAAATTACTTCAACGAAAGGAATTACGGCGCATGGGATTTATTTGGCGGTTATATTGAATTTAGCTTCAACGAAGGTAAGTACAGCAGTTTTGCTTGTTGTGAATTATCTTTTAGGAACGATTTTCATGTGATATTAGGCAAGCCTTGGCTTTCAAGTGTAGGTGCTGTTTATAATGAAAGTTTGCATAGTTTTGATTTTCGTCAAGGCAACAAATTGCATCGTGTAATGGGATTACACGAACCAACACCATCACAACGTTGGACTAAAAAAGAAAAGTCAGATTTCTGGAAAGAATTCGATGAGATATTTGATTGTCCCCGAAAGAAGTCATATTTTGAAGCCTCTACAACAACATCAACTTCACAAGTACTTATCTTGGAAGAAGAAGAAGAAAATAAGGGTGGCAAAGAGAGTTCTAGTATTGTTGAAATCCAACATCCACAAACCCTTGATTCTGTTGTTTCAATAACTTCTGATATTATTCCTCAGAATGTGCAAAATCAAGAGAAATCCGAAACTTCCTTTAAGAATGCACTTCCACCATGTCTTGAGATTGCTGATGTTTCTCGTACTCATATGGATTTTGTTATGCCAAAGTTAAACTCTCATAACATCACTTGTTATGTTAAGTTTCGGACTTTCCTATTTTATGGCATAAACAATTGAAGATAGAAAAGCAATCGAAGTACATTGTTTGCTGGGATGGGAGCTTGCAATACCTACCAAATTCAAGGGTGTATTCTTTAGAAGGTTGCGAGCATAATCCTTCTTATGAAAACTGCTTCGATGTGTTAACTATCTCCGTGAGTCAGAATTCAGTATTTGTTGGTTCTGTCAGTAAGTTTATATCAGTGAAACCGTTCTTAGCTGGCTACTTGCGCTCAAATACAGATATAAAATTTGGTTCTTGTTTGAACTCTTCACATCGGACGACTAGTTACGAAGCTTTATCTAGGACGTATGAGATTACAAAGGTATGTCAAGAAGTTTATCCAAGTCTTCAGGGTGTTCTTTGCCAATATTTTGATATCCCACGAAAACCTCCGTGGCTTGTGTTTCTACTGTGTAAAACCTTAAGGAAAGAACTTGAGAATGATAACAACTTGATCCAGAGGAAGAATGCTAAGGAAGGATTTCAAATAGCAGATGATAAATTTTTTACTGATCGTGCTCTACCAACAAGGCATTTCGGTGTTCTGGAGAAATATATCCCTTATTCATGCTTATCGGAATGTTTAACTATCTTCCTGAGTAAGAATTAAATATTTGCCGATTCCATTAACAAAACTATTCAAGTAAAACACCTCGCATATGGGTACTTGCAATTGTTTACGGATTTGAACTCAGGTTCTCGTTTGAACTCCTTAAACTGGGTTGGTAACTACAAAGAAGTTTCTCCAAGTCGTCATTGTGCTCCCACCCAAGAGTGTGAGATTCCACGAAAACCCCCTTGGGTTATGGCTATGCGTTTGCTATGTGGATCTCTGGGAGAAGAACAATAAAAAGAGATACTACCGCTTCTCGTCCACTCCATGCTCAAAGAACAATAATCATAGCAAAAGTGTTATCTCAAAAGGAAGAAGGTTTTCAGATGATATCAGTATCAAATACACATCTCGACAATGTTAATCTCCAAAAGGAAAGATTCAAGGAACGATCTGACGGCACTTACTTTATAAATCTTGGAAAAACAATGGAGAAGTTTATGATGGCAGCTAGGGTAATCGCTTCTGTAGATAACCCACGAGACGATGAGAAGGGGAATATTCTGAGATTTTCACATTATACCGGTGATCATCCGCTAGCAGGAAGACATGCCCAGGATATGTTCGCTAATCAAATGCAGAAATCCTTCACTGAGCCGCGTGTTACCGACTCAAGGATTGACTACCTACCAATCAAGGTAGCTGCTCTTAAGAGCCATCTGATACGTGAAACTGAAATAGTTCAACTGCCCTGGAGATTACCATTCTCAACGCATTCCTTGATGACATATAATCTACCCGTTGTTCTTCAGCAACCTAAAACTGTACATACTCAGAGTGCATCTGAAATTGGAGTTACTATTGGAAATGATGTTACGAAATCACAATTGACATTGAACTTAATTGGATATTCTGCGCTAAGTCCTATTCTTGGGGTTCTTTTGTCTTGTTTCTTTTGAATGCCGATTTGAAGACTCAAGATTTAGCCGCACGTTGTTTGCCCTTTGACCTGTGGAACAATTACTACTAGGTTGAATTATGATGCCTTGTTTTGCATCGGGGAAGAGTTCTAGGATTTTAGTCACGATGTCGACTTGAATCGAAAGGTTATGGGGTTAGATTAAAAGTGAAGCTTCGAATTGCTTATAGAAAATGGAATTCGCAAGACAATTTTTGACAAAAGATTGTCAAAAGCCTTGCAGAACCATTAGCTGGTCCGAGTTATACTTTCGCAAAGGACTGTGTGTATAAGGCTGTCAGTGAGACTGTGCAACTAAAGAAGTACCCTGGTCTCAATTTAGAGGACACAAACGCAGCAGTTGAATCGTTAGAAAGAAAGAGTGATGAGAGCAAGAGAGAAACTCTAGGATTGGTTGTCTTCTTCCGAAGATTTTCGAGAGATATCGAAAAGAGTGGAAGTTCCAAAAATACAGTTCTCGATAGGTATACTGATGTTTGTAAGGTAAAAATACTCTTACCCCAAACACAGAATTTTGTACGAATGATGATTTTGCTGAAAATTGATTCGTGGACTGGATCTTCGACTGAATGATGGAGGAAGGGGGGGTACCTGCAAAAAAACCCTCCAATGCTGAAGTCAGTAATGGATTTTTCACAGGAGATTTTTGTATGGAAGATTGCTTACCTTTTTGGTTGTGAAACTCTCCATTTATATATGCCATTTCAGATTTATTTTACGTGATTTTATGGCGAGACATTGATTGCCATAATCGCGGCCCCGCATGCCTCCCAAAGAATAAGCGGCATTGATCGGGTCCCGCATGCCGCATGTGATAACCGGCCGCCTTTGATGGCCGCATGGCTCTAGTGTAACTAACCCTTGCATGGTTCCGGAATGTTGTAGAAGCAAAGTTCACGGTGGGGGCGCAGAACTGTTAGGCAAGCGAGAATGGGGCGGAATCATCCGAGGGCTACGAATTATGCCGCAACTGGGTTCCACCTAAAAACATAAACAAAAATACAAAAAACTTAAACTGCCGATTAATTGACGATTAATCGCCGATTAATCGCGCCGATTGCCGCTCGCCTGTTTGGGCCGCCGGCTGACGTGGCGTGCAGAGCTGACGTGGCACCTGCCACGTCATCAATCCTGTTGACGCGCCAACTGCCACGTCATCATCTATGCTGACGTGGCACCTGCCACGTCATCTCGCATGCTGACGTGGCGTCCCTGGCTGCTGACGCGTCGACTGCCACGTCAGCTCGTCTGCTGACGTGGCACCTCTGTTTGCTGACGTGGCAGTTGCCACGTCATCATATATACTGACGTGGCAGCATATGGCACGCGGTGCTGACGTGGCACCTGCCACGTCATCTCACCTGCTGACGTGGCGCGCGGTGCTGACGTGGCACCTGCCACTTCATCTCGTCTGCTGACGTGGCACCTGCCACGTCATCTCACCTGCTGACGTGGCACCTGTCCCGTCATCGTCTATGCTGACGTGGCACCTGTTTCGCTGACGTGTCACGCTGGTGACGTGGCACCTCTGATGACGTGTCAAGGGTGAAGTGGAAAGCTTTGTTGTGAAACTTTTTAGCCCATGGGCTTGTACATGGGGTGTTTGTTAGGCCTAGTTAGCCATACTTGGGTATATAAGGGAAGCACCTTAGGCCCAATGAACACTCTTTAGCCACTAGCAAGGGTTTTGGAGGCCTAAGTTAGCCCATTTATTTGTGAAGAATATTAGGGCTACAAACATTGCCCCCTCTTAATCCATAACTTGTTGTGGGTTAAGAAGTTCGGGTTCCCCTCTAATTTTGTATGTTTCTGGAGTGCTACATAACTCGCCCCCGAGCGTGTTGTTCGGAGTGTTACGCAACCCGTCCCCAAGGATGTGTTGATCACATTTGAGTGTTACACATCTTGCCCCCAAATGGTTGAGGTGACATATAACTCGCCTCGGTATGTTTTGTGGCATCTTTGCTCAATGCTTGCGCAGGGGTGCACCTCCCTGCTGCATTTTGCTCGCGCATGGAGTGAAAAGTTGAGTTTTTCTGCTATCTTGAATTCGCGCAGGGGGCCAATTCTGCTATTCAAGATGCGCGCAGAGTTTGGGATGTGTACATTTTCACGTGCCTGGACAGAGATGAAAATGTTTGCCACATTTGTTCTTTGTCCCATATGATGGGGATAAATTTGAGATAGGGTAGAAATGCTCTGACCGTGCACTCACCCTATCCACGAGGTGTCGAGACGTTCTCGTGATGAGACTTAAACTATCTTGTTTTGTCATTTTGGGTGATCGCGGATTCGATCACCCATGATGAGTTTATTAACACGAACAATATTGATAAAGTATGGAATACCAAAATAATGTTGGACTAGAATATCCGAATTGAAATAACAAGATAAATACCTATTGCTTTGATCACATTTGCCTCGTTAAAACCTTTAAGTGGAAAACCCGGTGGGACAAAACCATCAAAAAGGAAAAAGAGTGCGGACACAAGCAGAGATTTGAATCTACCTCTAATGATAAAACTTTTTTCAAGTGGAACGAATTCCACGGGCCAATCCTCGGCCCGTCGAGACTCCTCAAGTAGTAGGATCCACGAGATCTTTGGTCTATCCACTATGTATGGGCCTTCCCATTTGCTCCGAGCTTCCCCTTTGTTCGGTTCCATTGTGGCTGCTCGGGTTTTCTTCAAGACATATTCCCCTGGTTTGAACGACCGTTCTCGACCTTGCGATCATATCCCGCCTTGATTGCCTCGCCGGTATCGGACCAACCGTCGCAAGGTGTTTCTCTTTGTTCTTCCAAAGAACTCTTTATCCAAAGCCGAGTATCTTTGTCGTTTTTCCAGACTTGACAAAGACGAGTTTTGGTGGTCTTGAGTTGTACCTCGGTGGTATGACCGCCTCTGTCCCATACGCCAATGTGAATGGAGAAAATCCGGTGGATCTTTTGGGGGTTGTTCGATAAGACCATAAGACTCCAGGGAATTCTTCAGTCCATTTTACCTTTGCCTTCTCCAGCCGTTTCTTGAGGTTGTCCATAATAACTCGGTTGGTTGCTTCTTCCTGCCCGTTGCTTTGAGCGTAGTAAGGAGACGAGAAATTGTGGCGGATATTCAGGTCCTTGCAAAAGTCTTTGATTACTCCTGAATCGAACTGCTTCCCATTGTCTGATATTATCGCGTCTGGGATTCCGAACCTGCAGACGATATTCTCCCATATGAACCTTTTCACATCATGTCTGGTGACGTGTACCAGTGCCACTGCTTCGACCCACTTGGTGAAATAATCGGTAGCGGCTAGAGGTGTAAAACGTGCCGGCACACGAAGTCGCGTGCTTCACGTGCCATGTGCCGTGCTGTGCTGTGCCAACGATTTAAACGTGTTGTGCCGTGATGTGCTTTGCTAGTCAAAAGCTAGGCACAAAGATGTTCCCACTGACGCACAAAGACACCTAATAAACGTCTTTTTTTGTCTTTGTGCCGTCTTTGGCACACTTGCTATAAACAATTTGAATCACTTAATGTATACATTAAGTCAGACATTATCACAAGAATTTAATTAGACAACATATCATTTGAAATTATTTCAAGTAAAATTAACAAGTTTATTCAATAAAAAGAAATAGCCCATCAAATATAAAATTGGATTATTATCATGTAAATTAATGTTCTAATTAAATATAGGTGACGACATTATAACAACGATATTGAAATATATTTTCCAAATATTAAGGTATTATATGTGTTGTTATAAATAAGTCAACATAAAATGTTAAAACTAGCTAGAATAATGACTCTTTTGTGAAATATACAAAAAACGTGATGTATTATGCCTTGTTATATGGTGTATTTGTACATGTTATGACGTGCTCTCTTAACGTCTTTGTCCGGGCAGCCACGTGCTTATCGGTGCCAGCGTCTTTGTGCTGTGCTATTGTGCCAATTAGTCAAACCCAAAGACGTCCCATTTAACTAACGTGATGTGCCGTCTTGGCTACGTCACGTCCGGTTGGTGTGTGTCTGGGCTGTGCTCGTCCGGCACGCGACCCAATTTACACCTCTAGGTAGCGGCTAGTACGAATCTGACGCCTCCAGGAGCTTTGGGGAGTGGCCCGACGATGTCCAATCCCCACATAGAGAACGGCCAGGGACTAAAAACTGGATGTAATTCGTTGGCGGGCCTTTTCGGAATTGGAGCGTGTTCTTGGCATGGCACACATTTCGCGCATATTCTTTAGTGTCTTTCGCATGTACGCGAAATACCCCCGGGTAAGTATCTGTGTGCGAGACCGTGCCCTCCAGAATGGCTGCCACAAATCCCCTCATGGGCCTCTGCTAGTATTATTTGTCCTTCCTCGGCTAATACGCATCGCAAAAATGGCTCCAAAGCAACAGGTTTGCGGTATAACAGCCCTTCGATCATTGAGTATCTCCATGAATTCTTTCTCACCTTTGCAGCCAGTTTCTCATCTTCAGGGAGTTCGCCGGTTGTCAGGTACTAGATGTATGGTTGACGCTTGATCAGTAATGTTTTCAACATGATTGCTGAATTATCTGCCACCGGATCTGTCAACATCCATATTGTTGCCGATGTTCTCGTATCCCCCGTGCTTGATGTAGCTACCATCTAGCCCCCACTAGCGTGTTCGAGAGCGAGAACAAATTGGTCTGTCGGAGATGCTAGGTAACTCTTGAAATCTACTACAACGAAACAGGCGGAATCGGTTTCATTGCGGAAGAGATATGCCAAAGCATCTGCATGCCTGTTTTCCAACCGCGGTCTCGCCCAATAGAAAATTGGTCGAACTCATTTGCCAGCCTTTCTCATATGATCCAAATACGAGGCCATTTCTCTTCCTTGGCTTTGTAGGTCCCTAGAAACTGGTTGACCACTAGCATGGAATCAGTGACCAGCTTCACGTTCTTCGCATCTAAATGTTTGACATCTTTTAAACCGATTATTGCAGCTTCATATTCAGCTTCATTATTTGATGCTTGAAAACCCACTGTCGCTTTCTCGATCCTCGAACCTTCGGGAGTAAGGATGACGATCTAACTCCAAAGACCACCAACGTTTGATGACCCATCAAGAACATCAGTCCATAATGGTTGGTGTATCGATCTCCATTGCAGACTCGCCCGAGCCCCGATCAGTGGATCGGCTCGGTGGGTTTGAACAACTCCACTTCTTCGTCAAACAACCATTTCTATATCGTCCCGTGGAAAATCACGCTAGCAGTGCAGCCGGTGCATGTCCTTTCTCTGCAGCTTCGGGTTTCGTACTTGATCTCATACGCCCTTTAAAATTTGACCATATGGCTAGTCGACTGGAATCATCAAAGCACGCTCCAGATTCTCTTCAAAATGGGTATTCCGAGTATACTACGATCCGCCTTCCTTGGAAATAAGGCTTGAGACGACGAGATGCATGGAAAAGTGCAAGTGTTATCTTCTCAATTTTCTTATACCGTGTTTCCGCCTTGTCAAGGATTTTGACGAAGTATACTGGGTTTCTCATGTGGATCTCAGAATAAACAAAGATTGCACTAACAGCGTTCTCCGTTGCGGAAATGATATACTCCGAGCCGGTTGTCCCGGTTTTTGGACTCACCAAAACTGGGGAGTTGACAACACGCTTGATCTCATCAAAAGCCCTTTCGCACTCATCCGTCCAACCAAAATTCACCGCTTTTTTTAAAACATCAAAGAATGGTTTGAATCGATCCGACGATCGTGAGATGAAAAGGTTTAAAGCTTCTAATCGTCCCGCTAGCTTCTGGACCTCCTTCTTCGTTCTTTGGGATGGCATTTCTCTGATGGCTCTGATTTGTTCCGGATTCGCCTCGATTCCTCTATGTGTCATCAAGTATCCAAGGAAATTTCCTGATGATAGCCCAAATGAACATTTTGCTGGATTGAGATTCATACGATATTGCCTTAAGATATCGAACGTCTTTTGCAGATCAAGAAAATGCGATTCTTTTTTTTTTGAGATTTCACTACCATATCATCGATGTATACTTCCATCGACTTCCCAATCGATCCTTGAACATATGGTCTACCAAGTGCTGGTAGGTTGCCCTCGCGTTCTTTAGCCCGAACGGCATTACAAAGATAACAAAGAGACTCCTGTCGATTCTTAACGCAAAGATGCTCTTGATCGTCCTCGAACAAAGGTATTTGGTTGTAGCCGAAAACCCGTCCATGAATGACGAGTCTCCCATATCCTGCGGTTGCATCCACCAAATCTCTTATCCGTGGCGGCGGGTACGGATCACTCGGACATGCTTTATTCAAATCGGTAAAATCGATACATACACGAATTTTACCATTCTTCTTCTAACAGTACGACATTTGACAGACAACTTGTATATTGTATCTTGGTCGAATAAATCCTGCCCAACAGCTTTTCTACCTCTTCAAGAACTCCATCATTTTTGCTTTGCGCCATATTTCGATTTTAAATCGAACAGATGGAAATTCTCATCGATATTTAGTACGTGGCGGTGCTACATTCGGATCTATCCTCGGCATCTCACAAAACTCCATGCGAAAACGCGGCGTTTGCCCTTAGCAATGTAATCAAACCATCACGTTCGTGTTCAGCAGTTCGCCCCTACGAACGTTGTTTTGTGCTCCTCATATCCAACGGACCTCGATCGTTTCTCAACCGTTGGGGGTTCAGCTGCGTCCTCTCCCCTATATGATTCTGGAGGGAGAGGGTTCTGTAATTGCTATTTCTGCTCGACTCGCATGATCTGGTTCCCACTGACTTCTGACTTTTTGTACTCATCCATTGCACTCTCATGACACTTATGGGCGGCCATCTGGTCGCCTCTAACTTTCACAACTCCCTCTGGGGTAATAAACTTCAGGCATTGATGATTAGATGATGTGACTGCACCGATCTCATGCAGCCAATCCGATCCTACAATCGCATTATAGGGTGCTCGGCAATCCAACAACAAGAAAGTTCCCAAGACGGACTTGTCAGCCACTGTGATAGGTATCTTCACTTTTCCAATCGCCTTTGTAACTTCTCCGCTGAAACCGATAATTGGATTTTCATCCTCCTCGATCAAGTCGTGTGGAAGATTCATGGAGGAGTAAGCTCCTGAAAACAGCACGCTCACTGAACTTCCTGTATCAACTAGAATCCGGTGTACACGAAACATGCCAATCCAAGCAGTTATAACGATAGCATCATTGTGGGGAGCATATACACCTATCATGTCTGCATCAGAGAACTCGATCTTTGTGCGTCCAAGTTCCCGAGTTTCTGCTCCATTACCGCTGACAAAATCGATGTGATTTGTCAAGTACCATTCTTTCAACTGCCTGAGCTTCCTTCTTGTTTCGTCTTCTGATGCCCGCCTGGTCATTGAATGGATCATGGCGTGGCTGACGTTAATCACATGTGCGTTAATCACGTTGGTTGTGCCAAACTGTCCGGGACCTTTTCCAAAGTCCTTTTTAACGTACTGTTGCGGCTTCCCAGCGTCGATCATTCGGCTGAATCTCGATCTCAGAAGAGCGTGATTCTTAGTTTTATGACCATGGTCTTTATGGAACTTGCAAAGTATTTGCTCCTATCACGTTTATCTCGTGTTTCGCGCCAAAGGACGTGGGGGCTCAAATCTTTGTGTATTTTTTTGTACGGCTCCGTGATACTTATGCTCGGTGGGTCGGCTTCATATCGTGAAATTTCTGATACCCAGTTTCCATGTGTTCACCTTGATTTTTCTGTCCAACATCCCCTCGATCATTATTCTGTCCGTTCGAACGGTTCTTGGATTTTTCTCCCTTACCATTGTTTTGATGATTGGATGATTTGTGAACTTCTTCTCGAGCTTTAGAATCGTCCTCCACTCGGGCGTACTCTTCTACTCGAACATATAGTTCTTCCAAAGTTTTTGGTGGTCTCTTAACCAAAGAACCGTACACACCTCTCTGATCATGTTGGTAAGCTTGTTTGTATGCCGCAATGACAACTTGGTCGTTGGCTCCATCCACGTCCGCTAACTCTTGCTTGAAACGCCTAGTGAACTGTTTGATGCTTTCCTCCTTCCGAATTCCTAAAAGGAACAAAGAATGGCATCCTTTCCGGTCACGTCTCGTTGTACTTATAGTTACAAAGCAAAAAATCATCGATCAGATTATGGTAAGTCCCGATCGATCGTGGCCGAAGCTGGTTGAACCACGTTATAGCTCCTCTGTCAAGGATTACGGAAACATTTTACACATCAACTCGTCATTTGTCAGATCGCCACAAGGACATGGCGGTCTCATAGTGTAAAACGTCCGATCTGGATCATCGGTTTTCTCATCGAATTCCGTAATTTTGGAACTAAAAAATTCATTGGCGGCCTTGAATTCTTTGATATTCTCGCTTGAAAGGAGCTCCCGCTGCTCGATGTAGCCTTTCCATCTTTTCTTCTCGGGATTGTTTTTTCATCATTACTTTCTCGATCATCTTGGCAAGACGAGCTTCTGTTATCGCGTCTAGGTCGCCATCTGAGGAACTGCCTTCTTGCTCATAATCCCAGTCCTCTGGAATATGATTATCCGATCACATTTTCTTTATTCGGTGCAGAGTAGTCTCTCTGCCATGCCTGCCTTGCTCCGAACGAGCATAGTAATCGTCTGAAAAGTCACCCTCGTCGTGTTGGTCTCGAGATTCATTCTCGTCATTCCTGAGCCGTTTTGAATGAGATGTAGTTCTGGATGCGCTCTGTTGAGTTGCAGCTGTCCGATTTCCTGCTCGCCTGGGTCGTTTCGGTAATTCTCCAGTGACCAATAGATTCCTGTCTGGTCGATCAAGATTGATCACATCTCTGTTAGAGTCTGCGAGTTGTGGTTCAATCCGACTTCCAAGGCGTTGCCAAACAGATCGGACCCTCTGATTATTCAAAACACCAGACCTAGGACGAGGTTGGTTTTCACGTTCTAATCTCAGTAGAGCATTCTCCTTCTCTAACTCGTCTAGCCGATTTAGTAGTTGTTCTTCCTCTGTACTGGGAGTCGCGGTGCGGCCATCTCGCAGATCCTGTCGATTGTGATTCCTCCTAGATGGGCTGCCGAACATATACCCTTTGTTTCCACGAATATCTGGGTTTTCCCCATCAACGTCAATACTTTCGTTATCGACCAGACGTTGTTTTTCCTTTCTCCGATTCAGATCTGGAGTACTATCACGAAAACGATCTCGATCTCGTCCACGATCCAGTGATCTGTTGTGAGTATGATCTTGACCCTGTCTGTTTCCAGTGGGTATAGCAGGTGCAGATTGAACCTCAATTTCGTTCCTCTCAATTTCGCGTCTCCTGCGTGGTTGGGAATTGCTGTTAGAATCAGACCTTCGTGCAGTATGTCTAACTATTGCCATAACTCGATTTGGTAAAACTCGATAATCTTTTCTCGAAACCCTTAGTCGGCGCCACTGTTTGTAAGGTAAAAATACTCCTACCCCAAACACAGAATTTTGTACGAATGATGATTTTGCTGAAAATTGATTCGTGGACTGGATCTTCGACTGAATGATGGAGGAAGGGGGGGTTTTGCAAAAAACCCTCCGATGCTAAAGTCGGTAATGGATTTTTCACGGAGATTTTGGTATGAAAGAGCGCTTTACCTTTTTGGTTGTGAAACTCTCCATTTATATGTGCCGTTTCGGTTTATTTTTACGTGATTTTATGGCAGACATTGATTGCCATAATCGGCCCCTCGCATGCCTCCCAAAGCAATAATCGGCATTTCCGGTCCGCATGCCGCATGTGATAACGGCCGGCTTTGATGGCCGCATGGCTCTAGTGTAATCGACCCTTGCATGGTTCTTTGGAATGTTGTAGAAGCAAAGTTCACGTGTGGGCGCAGGAATCCGTTAGGCAAAGCGTAATGGGGCGGAATCATCCGAGGGCTACGGAATTATGCTGCAACGGGTTCCACCGAAACATAAACAAAAATACAAAAAGCTTAAACTGTCGATTAATTGACGATTAATCGCCGATTAATTGACGATTAATCGGCGATTAATCACGCCGATTGCCGCTCGCCTGTTTGGGCCGCCGGCTGACGTGGCGTGCAGAGCAGATGTGGCACCTGCCACGTCATCTTTCCTGTTGACGCGCCAACTGCCACGTCATCATCTATGCTGACGTGGCACCTGTGTCATCTCGCATGCCGACGTGGCATCCCCGGCCGCCGACGTGGCACCTCTGTCTCGCCGACATGGCGTTCCACGTCATCATATATACCGACGTGGCAGATATGGGACTGTTTCGTGGCTGACGCGGGCTTTTGTCACTTCATCTCGTCGCTAACGCGTGGCGTCGCCACGTCATCTCACTGGCCGACGTGGCACCCGTCCCGTCATCTCAATGCCGACGTGGCACCTTTTTTCGCCGACGCGTAACGCTGGTGACGTGGCACCTCGATGACGTGTCAAGGGTGAAGTGGAAAGCTTTGTTGTGAAACTTTTTAGCCCATGGGCTTGAACATGGGGTGTTTGTTAGGCCTAGTTAGCCATACTTGGGTATATAAGGGAAGCACCTTAGGCCCAATGAACACTCTTTAGCCACTAGCAAGGGTTTTGGAGGCCTAAGTTAGCCCATTTATTTGTGAAGAATATTAGGGGTACAAACAACTGACTCGTATTTTAGCTGGATAGGATTAAAGGTCTCGTTTTATATCAATATGGTATGCGAGAGTTTGCATGAGTCTGTTCCTAAATCCATCTTTTATTATCAATTCCGTGAGATACCAGCAGTTGATCCAGGCTTCGCAGAACCAACGGACGTTTATATAAGGGTAATTGGGTACAATGCATTATCTTACACCTATACGACTCAAGGAGGAGTTGGGTTTATTTTCTTAGTTCCAGATGGAGAACAATCCGGACTTCCGATGCCAAAGCCTCGAAATGGACACATGTGGAATGCAGTGGTGGATTTATTTTTCTATAAGGAGTCTGAGGAAGGCAAAGATAAGAGATTTTCCCATCGGGAGTTGGACAATGAAAGAACGAGTATATCATTACATTTTCTCCATGATACAACTTCGTTGCAACAAGTTATGAGGAAAATGGCACTTGAAGATTTTTTATTGCAACCAAAGAAGTTTATTGAAGCGGGTGATGCAAAGTATTTAATAGCTGATGATCTTCTTCGTCATTGTTTTCAACCATATGATCCTGCCGGCGATCTTGTTTATCTTTTGATGTCGAACTCGAGCTATCTGATTAATGGTGATCTTCGTAGACGTTTCCGACCCTACGATCCTGGCAAGAGCGTTTAACTTTCTCTATTGAACTCGTGGTCGAGTTCTTTTCAAGAAGGGGGGCCTGATGTAGGACATCCTACTCACAAGTTCTCTATTTCCTATTATAGTTCTTCTTAGAACTTCCTTTCATATTTCTTTATTTAGGATTTCCTTTCCTAGTTTTAGGGTGTTTCCTAGTTTGGTTTGATTTCCTTTTCTAGTACTAATTATATTTAGAATCCTTGAAGCCTATATAAGAAGGCATAGTAGAGATATACAATTCTACAACCAATATTATTATTTGATTAATATCAAACTTATCTTTTATTTTTATCTTTATTTTCTTATCACTTTTGTGAATCTATTGATCTCACACTAGTTTTTATCTTTTATCGGATCTTTGATCCAAAACATACGCTTCCGCTACGTCAGACTTATTATTATGATCGAAGATTGTCTCCATTATGTGTTCCATAACATTTTTTTCGGTGTGCATTACATCAACACAATGCCGTAAATAGACCATACGGTAGACTTCAAGATCCCACCAAATACACTTCTTGTAGAATGCACCAGTGATTTGATTATCTTCTTCAAGAACGTTGTCATTATCAGGATCGTATCTCTTTTTCTTTACTGATTTTCTCTTTACTAACTTACCAGGTGTGTAATCCACAAGAGCTAATTTTTCTAGTGACTCTTCTCCAGTCAGTCGCTTCGGAGCAAAGTTAAACTCATCTGTACTCAGACCCAAGTGCCCACCCTTTTTTCTAAATGGATGGCCAGTCTTAAGGAATATCCTATAATTAGGATAGACCTCCTTATTACCATAAGAACACTTCTTGTCTTGTCGGCACAACAAACACAAGCAAAATAACCATGAGTAGTACATCCGGACAAAACACCTTGTGCTGGCAAGTCATGAATCCCCCACATTAGGCAAGCTCTAAGTAGAAAGTATTCCTTTCTATGGGCATCATAAACTTTCATTCCATTCTCCCAAAAGTCTTTTAGTTCATCTACTAGTGGTGGTAGAAACACATCTATGTCTTGTCCAGACGACTTTCTCCCTGGGATCAACAACGACATTATTTGAAACTCAGATTTCATGCACAATGAAGGTGGAAGATTATACATCACCAAGATCACAGGCCAACAACTCCAGCTTAAATTCTGCGTACCATACGGATTGAACCCATCGGTTGCAATTCCAAACCACACATTTCTTCCCTCCTTTGCGAACTCTGGAAAAAAAATTTTCACTAAAGCCCACTGATGTGAATTTACCGGATGACGCATGTACTCACTAGAAACTTCAGCTCGATCATGCCATGTCATTTCTTCAGATATCGAAGGTGTACTATAATATCTCTTAAGTCTTTCCCCAACGGGAAAGTGTCTCAGCACCAGCGAAGGTTCCTTTGTCTGCTTTGGCCCAAATTTCCCTTGTTTGACCTTGAATCTTGGTTCTTTACATTATGGACAACTTGTTGCATCTTCATGCTCCTTATAGTACAAAATACAATGATTTGGGCACGCATGAATAGCCCTACATTTCATACCCAGACCTAACATAATTGACTTCATCTCCGTATATCTATTGGGCAGCGTGTTTTTTTCTGGTAGCCACCCCTTTATCATTTCCAACAATTTGGTCACACAGTTACCTGATATTCCAAACTGTTTCTTTATATTCTGCAGCTCCACGATCGCCGAGAGAGTACTGACCTTGCCTTCACAAGTAGGATACAATTTCTGTTCAGCCAATTTTTTGTACTTTTCGTGTCGTTTTTGCGCATCTGGTTCAAACTCAAATGGTTCCTCATTATCATCCTGTGTCCCGTTCGCATCATCATTCCTTCCATGAACTTCAAATGCAGCATCAATAAAAGGAGTCAAATCTGGAAATACATCTTCTCTAACTTGCTCATTAGACACACTCTCTACTGGATTACTCATTGCACTATTAACCGGCAGCTGCTTCTCACCATGAAGGACCCATGTGATATACGTCTTGTCGATACCATACCGATACAAATGATTTTCCACGTTCTTAATATTGAGACGATCCCTATTTAGACATTTAGAACATGGGCAAGGACAAACGGTTTTCCAAAGACCATATGTAGATGCATATTGAATGAATTTTTTTACCCCATCTCTGTATACTTTACCAAGCCTATCATTCTCAAACATCCAAGACTTGTCCACTTCTCCCGGCATTCTAAAAGTTAAATTCACCATGTTAGCTAGTTTCGCTCACCTAGGAATGCCAGGTTCCGATCACCTGAAAATCCATAGTTTCAAATTCAAATTTCCAGAGTGCAAATTATTATAACAATTCTTATTTGTAAAACTAAAAATAACAATGAAATGAAATACAAACATTGTTCATCAGTGCTTAAAATTGACAATAAAGAAGTTCATACATGATTTCCAAACTACCATTCCATTACAGGGATTCCATCTCGTTAACCAGTTATATTATCCCTAAATTTCTGGAGAAAATTTTGCTCTAGCACTGCTAGAGCAACTTTGATCCAGCAGCACTATGTTCACTCATTTAGGTGTTTGTGACATCATTAAACTTGGGATTAACCAAGATTAGTTTACCTTAGTTTACAAACTAAAGATCCAAGACTTGTGCTGCTAAAATTTGTGTAAAGAAACTCTGGATCATCCAAGACTTGTGCCATTGTGTCACAATACACCACTGACTGAGAAGCAAAACAATAAGCAAAATAATAAATCCAAGACTTGTGCTGCTAAAATCTGTGTAAAAACAAAATGACTTTGCAAAACTCAAATTTGCTTACAGCCATGTTAGCTGCAAGACTCATTTCAACACCTTCTGAGACCACCTAAATTCCCTCTTTTCTTACTGCTCTCAACAGCTCAATCATCTCAGCCATTTCTGGCCACAACCAGTGAACTCCCAAAAACCACCTCCACCAGTTGCACGCGTCTATTCTCATACCCTAGCCATCTAAACTTCATCACCATTCAGCCACAAGAAATCAGTGGCAGCAACAGTCCTGATACCTCCTTTCTCGCTCATTTCTTTGTGCAGAACTCGACCAAACCACTGAGGAACTCGGCCATTCTTCACTGTCAACTGTCCCAAGACTCACACCACAAGTATTAAGAGCATTAAATCATGGCAGTTAATCACCGCAACTCCTTCTCTTTCACTGTCTATCCTCTCCCCCAGATAGATTCAAAAGTCTGATATCTCTTCATTGAGAAATTAACTCCAACTTCAGAGAGTAGTTCAGCCATTAGCACACCACTCTTTGCCATCTCCAATTCTGAATTCGAAATCTCTTTTTTAAGGCAATTCTGCGAGCAACTGCAGCGCAGCTTCAGTACGTACAGAGGTAGCCTCCAGCTGGTTGTAGGAAGCTCCTCTTAAAGCTTAGTTGCACCTTCAATTTCGAATTCACAAGAACACGAATTTCCCAAGCATACCAGGACCCTAAAACAATCAAAATCCATGCCATTCATTCGACCAATTAACTGCAACAGCAGCATCTAGTATCCCTTTTTCGGTTAACATCACAATTAACGACAGCAACAGCAACTAACCAGATGTGTTCATGGCACAAATTCAATCCATAAACAGCCAACTTGATAAAATAAATCTATCACTTCCATTTATTACCCCGACCCAATTTCAGTTCATGCTAGAAATTCCCAAATTTTGTTGCCATAAAGAACTCGAGAATCATACGGTTCCTTTTTAAACAAAAATTTTGTTGACAAAAATTACTACCAAACTAGAGTTAGGTAGTTGTGGTTGGTGATGTCACAAACAGCCCAAATGAGTGAACGTAGTGCTGCTAGAGCAAAGTTGCCACTGCTAGAGCAAAATCGTTCCCTAAATTTCTACACAGTTTTAGTTCATTTTCAAGTAAGAAAAAAGAACAAAAACACATCTTTATCATGGGATTGAAAGTTACATAAGTAAAATTTCAAAAGTTATCAGTAAAGGTTCAATTCTCATTTAACCTAAAATTAATTTGTCTGTATTTGACAATTCATGTCTAAATCAAAACCCCAGATACCAATCCTAAAATTCCTCAATACCCATCCTCAAATTCAACAAGAACAATGCTAAATCTATTCCAAACATCACTTTAATCATTAATTTTTAGATACCAAAAATCAAAAATCCTAATTTGAAAACCAAAGATTAGAAACAAACATGTCTCACCAGTAACTGATAGTACTCAAATCCTCATAATCAAAATCCTTCACGACGCCTGTGATTATTGTAGATAACAAAAAATCAATGAGTTGAAGAAACATGCAGAAATCAATCAGGATGACAGACGGTGGGTATTTAATCGATTGGACTGTACATAATGATAATGGATCTGGGTTCTTTGAGTTCGACAATGATTTTGCTCTCAGGCTCTCAGATTTTTGTTAGGTAATGAATTTTCTTCAGAGATTGAGATTGAGAAATGAGAAAGAATGAGAGGTAATGAATTTTCCTCTCTGTCGGCCAGGTCTTTTGGGAGAAAATAGCCAAGTTAGGTTTCGGTTCCCATATCATTTTGGTTCCAAGTTTAAGTTTTAAGGTTCTAGAATTTAAATTGGTTCCAAACAAATTAGTTTTTATTAGAGAAAATGGGTCATTTGTCCAAAAAAATTTAAAATACGGTTCAAATGGACGAGTAAAAAAAAGAGGTGAAATAGCCAAAAAAAAAATAGCAAGGATGAAACTGGATTCATCCCGCTTATACTTAAAAAAAATAAAGAGGATTAAACTGGATGCATCCTTGTGTAAAATAAAAATAGGAAAAAATATTTGAAAATGGACGAGGATGAAACCGGTTACATCCCGCCTATTTTTTAAATTTTTGTCCATTTAAACAGTATCTTTTTAATTTTTGGCTATTTAAACAGTATCAAAACCTAAGTGTCTTTTTCACCCAGGAATTGTTGATTTTGGTCTTTTTGACCAATTTTGTGTTTTTATTAAATCTGCAATTTCATTTTACATTTTCTAAATTTAAAGATAAATCATTGTGTTAGCTATGCCTTAGTGTGTTACTAATGAAAATGATAAACAGTTATAACCATGGGGTTCATTTTGGTATACATCCAATTTTGGGTAAAAATAATTCAAATAGTGATTTTAGTATAAAGTGTGTTAGATATGAATAACTAATGATTTTACACTTTGAATAGTTATTTAGTTTGGTTTTCCCTATTTCCTACCCCTAGTTTTCCTATTTCCCATCCCCATAAAATCCCATCCCCAATTATCCTATGTACCACCCAAATGGATTTTCGTATTTCCTAAATGCTATCTTTTGAGTTTTGACTTTTTATTTACACCTAAAACTAAAATCACCCCAACAACTAAACACCCAGGTCCAACTTCCAAACCGCTTCTTCTTCTCCATCTCATCTCCGCACGCCACCTTCTCCACTCCATCTCGCCACCATAATTGATCATCTTTTATTTTATTTTATTTTTCCTCTCAAAAAATTTAGGAAAAGAACTAAACATCTGAAAAGAACTAAACCCTCTTTTAAAAAAAAAAAAAAAAAAAAAAAAAAACTAAACCCTAAATCTAGTTTTTAACTTTTTTAGTTTTTAATTTTTTTGAGTATGTGAATGTATGTGGCTCTACGACATGGCTCGGTTAATGTGTAACAAACATGTCAACAGCCGATTAGTGATCTGTTCATGATGATTTATTTATGAATTGACTACAGAAACCTAGTGATCTGTTAGTGTATAGCTAGAGAAGATATTAAATTTAACCCAGTGAAGTGTTCCATTCCATATCTTGGCCACCTTAATTCGTTCAGCGTGTGTTTCTACAAAAATAATTAAGTAGTCCGTAAACAGATCAAATCTGCAACTCCATGGTTTTTTTCAAACATGAAGGGATAGTTCATGACAAAGAAGGAGACAAATAAGATTGATAATTTTCATGGTCAGATTTAAATTGACTTTTGGGATGGTAAATAGGAAAAAGTAAAATTCAAAAGTATATTGATTTCACAAATTATGAAAGGGATGGGAATTAGGAAAAGAAGGGTTAGGAAATAGGGAAAACCTTTAGTTTTTATGAATTAATTCTAAAATATGGTAACTATTACATAATTCGCCAACTCTTTATATGGGTTACTAGAGTTATAATGGATCATTTGAGTTACCAAAATAAAATTAGTTAGGAAACATATTGTAAGTAAAATCTAGATTTGGTGTAGTGACTAGATCTTTATTTCTTTCATTCTTGAATTCTTGGTTGTTGGGAATGGTGGTTTTCCTTGATTAATCGTCTTGTTCGTGTAACTTTATCTCTCTTAGTGATAACTTTTGCTGCAGATGAAAATGTAGTTCAACACAAGTCTAACATAGTCAACCAAGGTCAACGCTGAAGTCTAGGTACTAAATGGAATTTGCTGACAGTTGTCCAACTATGGAATTTTGTTGGCAATGGACATGGTTGAAATTATGAGCTACGTCCTAACAGTTGTCTAACTATGTCGCTCCCTCCCTGAGGACTTCTATTCAATCCGCCACAGTGCCTTCGTCATTGTCGCATCTGTATATGGGAAATAGCTTCATTATCCAAGTATTTAGCAGCTTAAAGAATGAAGGATCCGCAACACTGTCAATACAAGATTTGTTCTATAAAATCTTTAATAAACATCCACATTGGGCGAAGCTTTTGGTTTTTCAAGTTCAGGTAAGTTACAATTCAAGTTCTACAACATCAGCCGAATCAGATATTAATACACCCTCATTTAAAATTTCTACAACCAAAACGGATTACATACTTTGTCCCAATACTATTGCTTAATAATTATACAAGATCTTAAACTTTATAAAGCTTTATCATTTTAGAATTCAGCAGTAGACTACCGATACATGATACCCAATTTTGAAGGTGAGGTCAGTACTAAACAACCGATCTACTTTCGATGAACTTCGGATCTGAAAGTGTGACATTAGCACCCCAACACTGCTTAGAAAAACACAAAACACGAATGTTAATATTGATGGCTGAGCTAAAACAAAATATCAAACAACACTATTATTTTACAGATCTTACTTAAAAACAAAAAGCAGAGTGGGGCTGCTACATTTCACCCAATAATCCTCATAACAAAAAAATTATATGCGAGAGGAGAAATCATTATGAGAGGAAATTCCAAAAATAAAACTAAACGTTGAGGAAAAGTAAACTTAATGCGAGAGGAGAAGTCATTAATCACATTAAGGATTTTTGCGGTCAAATTATTCTTGATTCCAATCAAGTCTTGTTTTATGAACGAACACTTCTAAATCCAGCCACAAGTCCTTCACATTAAGTTTTAGATTTGGTAAAAATAACCCCAAGTTCTAAAATCTAAAGCCATGAATTAAGCTGAAAATTCGTCTTCCAATTTTATTTTATTTTATTTTAATTGAGTATTACGCACACGAGAGTACAAAGCCCAAAATTATCAAGGCTGCTACAGACATGGTAACAAATTCCACCAAGGGTGACCAGTCCCCATTCAAAATGTAACAAGTGTAGATGTTTTCGGCTATCATCCACCACAAGATATAATTATAAGTAACCTACTTCATCCACAACTGAGCGGCACCAGCCAAAAAAAAAGAAGGTGATATCAATAGCATATGAAAAGAAAGTAAAAATACAACACTCAAAACTGATGTGCACCTATGTAAGTCTTCATAATTAAATACATGCATCTTATTGACAAGCACATTATCACTTGGCTTGGTTTAGTTTGATCAAGCCAGGGTTCTATCAAGCACCAAAATAGTAGAAATGTAACACGCTAGAAACATTTACAATGAAGTAAATCAAACTAATTATTTGTAAATACAAAGAAAATTTTCTCTTTAGCAATTTTTTGTTGAAAGGTAAACGCTCTGAAGTGGTCTTCTATGTTCAGATAATTAACCAGCAAAGTTACAAATACAACTCTAACAGAAAGGTAAGCGCTCTGGATTATGGTTGTAACTCAGGCTGTAGGTATCACCGAGATTCATAGATGCAATGTACTTCGGCTGCTAGGTTACAGGCAAAGATGAGACAAGTTGGACATGGCGTGTAACCTCCTTCGGCTGCTAGGCTACTGGAGAGTGATTGCGGATGGTTACATATATTTATTTCTTTCATTCTTGAATTCTTGGTTGTCGGCAATGTTGGTTTTCCTTGATTAATCATCTCGTTCGTCTAAGTTTTAGTCTCTCTTAGTGATAACTTTTGTTGTAGCTGAAAACTTAGTTCCACTCAAATCTAACACAGTCAACCAAGGTCAACGCTAAAGCTTAGGTACTAATTGGAATTATGCAGACGGTTTGCCGTAAGCAAGATCCTCCTCAAATCGGACTCTGAGTAATCTGAGTTAGACACCACCATATACCAACTGTCATAGTTGATATCAAAGGAATAGGATATTATCCAGCTTTTCAAGAAAAATGTCTGTAGCATTGGGAATTCCAACGTTTAGTCAATATTTGCAATAAGTCCAAATTCCATCCCACCTATAAACCCAATGTCAAACAAGACTGATTGAACATACAGAAAACAGAAGAAGTAACAATGACGACTACTCAAATAACCATTTGCATCGTCGGTATAGCGACTACACTGCTCTGTGCAACTTCTTTCGCACGTAAGAATGACCGTTAGTTTTTTTTTACCATCCATAAATTTGTCAGCGTGAACTCTATTCATGATCGAGCATGTTCTGTTTATGTACGTATGCTAATATTTACTTTAAAATGTTTTCAGAAGTTATGAACTTCACTTATAGTGGGGAGACTGGTCCGCGCTATTGGAGTCACTTAAGTCCAGCTTATGCTGCATGTTCCAAAGGAAGAATTTAATCACCTATAAACATCGAAACGAACGATGTCATTTATAATCCAAACCTCCTGCCACTAGTTAGAGATTACAATGATGTAAATGCTACTCTGATCAACAACATCTTTAATATACAGGTTTGTAATTCTTTCTTGTCGCCAGCCTTTATTTTTTTCCTGCAAATTACATTCCAACCTTAAGATTTCGGGATTACGCGTAAAATATGATGGGTTCACATACACAATTATGCGATCATGTGCAGTTGTTATACGGGGAAGGTGTAGGTTCGGTCATTATAGACGGAAAGAAGCACAATTTATTGCAAACACATTGGCATTCTCCTTCTGAACATACCATTGATGGAATTCGGTTTGCACTATTTACCTTAACTTGAGTATATTTTCTTCTTGTTTGTAAATTAAATTCTTATGTAATTCATTGATGAATTTACAGCTATGATGTAGAGCTTCATCTAGTTCACAAATCCGATGACAACACTACTTTGTCTGTCATTTCAATCTTGTATCGATTAGGAAAACCCGATCCATTTGTCTCTCAGGTAAGATCTCTTCCTTGTCATTTTTGATCTTCTGGATGTGGCAAGTGTAATTTTTTTTTTTTTTTTTTTTGGATCTCTAAAGATACAGGATCAGTTGCATAAAATGGACAAGAAGTTGCGCATATGGACTGTCAAAAAGGTTCCTATCGAACTCGTTAGAACCGAAGAATTGAAGCGTACAATACCATATTATAGATACCTTGGTTCCCTCACTGCTCCACCATGTACTGAACAAGTTATCTGGACTATTCTTGGCCAGGTATTCATTTCTTATCAAAAACAATCATACTATGTGCATTAAGTATAATAACTGAAAGGATGGCTATGAATATGATGTTGCAGGTGAGAGAGATCTCCAAACAACAGGTAGCTGCACTAAAAGCAGCATTGGGCAAATCTTACCAAAAAAATGCAAGGCCTCTACAACAATTGAACAGGAGGCAAGTAGAAGCTTGGGAATAGTAAAGGCACAAAACGATTACATTACATATGTCCTAATTTTTGATTTTTTTGGTGTTCAATCATGAATTCTCTTACCAATAAACATATTATTGATTCTTTTGATATCTTAAGCAAGCAGGCTGCATAATGTACAACTATTCATAATTGATCTCTTTGATGTTGAAATACATATGTTTCTCATACATTGATGCGGCCGGAAGAACTCAAAAGAAAAATGAAAAAAAAAAAATATCATCTTTCTCGATTTGTGCGTGTCATTCTTGCGAATGGGCCATGCTAATCTTCTCTATATCATTCCAATTTTATCGGATGCCCCCGAAGGGACAACCTAACTGATCAGTTCAGGCTATTTAAACCTATCTCTGTTTTGTAATATGGGCATTGTGGGACTAAACCAACCAAAGACTACAGCGTTCATTAAAACTATCCCTTTTCTTAGTTGGTCATGAGGTCGAACCTCTACAGTCACAATTTCCCGTATCCTAACTAAACCTTAGCATGATAGCATTTGTGGTCATGAATTTTTGTGTTGAAATTCTGAGCAACGTCCTAACAGCCGTCTGACCATCTCCCTCCCTGAGAACCTCTATTCAATCCGCCACGTTATCTTCATCGCCGTCGCATCTGTATAGGATAAATGGCTTCTTTGTCCACATACTTAGCAGCTGCAAGAATGAGAGATCCGCCATACCGTCAATTGAAGATTTATTCAATAAAATCTTCAAATTTCTTCAATAAACATCCACATTTGCATCATGGAAGTTTCCAAAATACTTCATTTGGTCTTCAAAACGCAGTTAAAGATGAGAGATTCGTGGGTTTTACAACCAGAGAAAATCTGGAATTTCCAGTCCGAAGTACTGTTGATGATAAGATTGGTGAGACTCATAAATGTTTATTGTCAGACCTGCGGAAAGGAGCCGTGGATGCCGTTGATTCTTATGGTGGAATCTTGGAGGTAAATTTTTTTAATTTCTTACCCCACTTGTGACAAATAATTTTTTTTACTCATGGGTGACGATGTGTTCAATAATATCAGTAAGCTTTGCTTTGTATAGTGTTTTTCATGTTCTTTTTTGGAAGTTATTTATTTTTAATGCGATAAATCAATCTCAGAAATCGGAAGCAAGAACAATTTGCTTTGTACAAAAGTAATTTTTTTCGCTTTTAGAAATGCGAAATTGTGTTTTTCTAAGAAATCATAAATAAAGATAGGAAGTTCTTCTTAACCAAGAGGTACAATGCCAAATGGGACTAACTACTTGTTGAAGTTGAAAAGCAAGAACTATGAATACCCTGGTAAATCAACACATTGTTAATTTTACGAGTCAGAATTTAGAAGAAACTTAAGAGAGAGAGAGAAAAGGTGAGGGAGCTTTTGCCGATTGTGACTATCGCCGGAAAATGGTGAACATCAACAGGACGCTAGATAAGGATGGCTTTGTGACTCAAACAAGAAGAAGATCTAGACCCTATGAGTTCAACTCAATCAAGACTTACCAAGAGAATGGGAGAATGAAATCAGATGTAACAGTGAGAGATGGGAAAAATATCAAGGTGGAAAGAAAAGTTATTGGTGCTTCCATGGGCAGAAAAGGGAGGAGTGATATCATTCATGTAGCAATCTGGTCGGGAAATAAAAGAAGATTTTGCTGGCTTAGTTTCAAGGGTGGAATCTGGTTAGCTCGTATTTTGAAGATGGAGGCAAATGGTGGTGATGGGAAGTTATCCAAATGGAACTTCAGAGAAGATGAAGATTGGATGTTAGCTGTTAGAGAAGAAAATATGTATGGAGAATACATTCGTCTGCAGGTATCTCATAACAATTCTTACCCGGATACTTTGTTCTTTCCGGTCGGAATCAATGGTGTTGGGTGGTGGGATACAGGGATTCTCTTAGAAGATTTAATGTATAGTGTTTCTCATCCAAAAGAAAGGAAAGTGAGCGAAGAATTGTCTGTTAAGCCAGCTTTAAATGCTTGGTTCTCAAAAGAGAAAGACTTTTCTCATAAGGAAAACCAAATGGAGCCATCTTCCATCAAACTAAAATCTGATCAGGGAATCAATTATTTTTGGCAAAGAACCCTCGTAGTGGAAATTACAACTGTCCTTGATTTTGATTGGAAAGATGTGGGAAAATGGATAATGGCTAAGTTTGGTTGGAGTCTTGGCTTTGAACTACAACCAATAGATGATTCAGTGGTCTGTCTTTACAGTGAAACACTTATCCGAATTCAATAGGGTCGAAATTTTGAAAATTGGAAGGTTGGAGCTGTTGATGTTCGAATCTTCCCTTGGTTTGCTGGTATTAATGCTATTCATAAACCAAATCCAATGAGTATTAAGAAACAATGGATTGGAGTAAGAGGAGTCCCTTATAACCTATGGGACTACACTACTTTCAAAACTATTGGTGATAAGTTTGGGGGTCTGGCTGATGTTAGTCCCGAATCATCGATGGCAACAGATTTATCAGAGATTAGGGTGCTTATTTTTGGTCCTGTTTTCAATGCAAGTGGTGTGAAGAGTTAACCATTAACAATACAGGAGTGTGGGTCGAGATTAGAGTAATCGGTGAGGTGTTGGAGCATTCGCGTCAAGATATGAAGCCTGTTTCAATTACTATTGATCGGATGGAGCCTCCCCTGGGATTTTCTTGGCGCCGGATACTATCACCGATGAACAGAAACGAAGAAGATGATGATGGTACATGGACGCGTGTCGGAAATACAGTGGTGGACCAGGTCCAACGGGTAACTAATCACGTGTCTACAAAAGCTTAGTCTGGTCAACCTGTTGGGTCAGATTCAGCAGCTTTAAAACTGAACACCACGGAGACGCGTTTCCAGGAAAATTTGAATTTGATCTCCTCTGATTTTGAATTTGTCGGTCAAAAGTTAGATACAACATGTGGAGGGCCTGGTGGGTCCAAATTAAATCCAATGGGAACGGAAGCAGAAGCCAATGGGCTTACAAAGAATGGACGTAATTTGATTAATATTGCTGGGCCTAGTGCACATCTATCTAGTTCAATTGGAATGGATTCAACCTCTCTGAGAAGTTTAAGAAAACAATTGAAATCTAAACTTTCTAAGGAGGGTTCAATGTCGGGCTCCTTCCTGGATACTAATAAAAATGAAGAAAATACTAGTGAAGATGAAGTTAACAAGGAGGATCATTCTTTACTATCAGGAGCGATTGGCAAGGGTGCTAATTCAAGGAAGGGAAAGTGAAGATGACGATGATGCGGCTTCTTATACTAGTGGTAAGGCTTCTTTTTCTAGTAGTGACAATACCCCTGTTGATATCCCGGAGGTGGCTATTCTTCTAAGAAAACTTCAAAACTACGGAAACCCTTCAGGAATTGTATTTTCAAAGCGCGAAGTCTCATACGTTACGAATACAATTATGGCACATGCAACGGCAAATGCAAAGGCTTTTAATGATGATGTTATGCCGGTAGAATGTGGAGGATCTTAAATGCTTTTGGCTTTAGGGTGGGTTTCATTGGGTTTGTTTTATTATTAATGTTTATTTAAATTAGTTTCATGGAATGTTAACGGTCTCGGTGACCCGGATAAGCGGTCGAAGTTAAAAAAACTTGTGAAACGGTGGAAGCCTAGTATTCTCATGATTCAAGAAACTAAGCTTAGTGCTTGTACGGATGTTATTGTGCGCCAATGTTGGGGTTCTACTCCTTATAGATGGATTGCGTTAAATTCTTATGGTCGATCGGGAGGAATTTTGTTAATATGGAATTCGGATATGATTGAAGTTGATGACTTTCTTGAAGGCATTTTTACTATAAGTATATCTTGTCGTAATTTGGAGGATAATTTGCGTTGGGTTTTAGTTGGTGTTTATGGTCCTTGCAACGTGAATGAAAAAAAAAACATTTCGTATGGAATTAGCTACCTTACATGGTTATTGGGATGGCATGCCTTTGTGCTTCGGTGGAGACTTTAATGAGATAAGATTTATGGCGGAAAGAAGAGGTTGTCGTAGAGGGTCAAATTCAATGAGTTTATTTAATAACCTTTGTAATGATCTTGATCTTGTAGACTTGCCTCTTTCCGGTGCGAAATACACTTGGAGTAGACCGCCTAATAGGAAGAGCAAGATCGATCGTTTTCTTTTCTCTTCGGATTGAGAAGATCATTTTCCAAATATCCTCTTCAAGCGCCTTGCAAGACCTTTCTCGGATCACTTTCCTATTGAGTTATGCTCATCGGAATCGGCTTGGGGTGCTTGTCCTTTCCGTTTCCAATTGGCTTGGCTTGAAGGCACTAATTTAATTCCTCTAATGAAAGAATGGTGGGAATCTTTTTCTTTTGTAGGTACGGCGGGGGCATGTTTTGCAAAGAAATTAAATGCTTTAAAGGAGAAATTGAAGGTGTGGAATAGAGAGGTCTTCGGTAGCATTGATAGGGCATTGGATACGGCACTCTCAAATTTGAAAGAGTTAGAAGATCTAGATGATGATTTGGGTCTTACCGAAGATCAAGAAGACTTGCTTGTGACGGCTAAAGTAGATTTTGATGTGGCTCACCGTCGTCAAAACATAATGATGCGACAAAAGTCAAGAATTAGATACTTCCGAGATGGAGATAGAAACACAAAACATTTTCATCGTGTAGTTAAGGGTCATCGAGCTTTAAACAACATAAGCAACCTTCGTATTAATGGTCGATGGACCGGAAACAAAGAAGAAATCAAGAAGGGTATTGCAAATCATTTTGAATTAGCTTTTAAAGAAGTTTCTAATAATCGTCCAAGAATCAAGAACATGTGCCTAAATCGTATTGATGAGAATGCAAGTGTATGGTTGGAGAGACCTTTTAGTGAAGAGGAGGTCAAGAATGCAATCAAGGATTTGGGAGTTGATCGTGCTCCGGGTCCGATGGGTTTCCTATGAAGTTTTTTGTTGTTGGATGGGATTTCTTAAAAGAAGATTTGATGAAGGTTTTTGAAGAATTTCACGACCACAATGTTCTTGATATGTCGTTAAAAAACAATTTCATTGCTCTTATCCCTAAGAAGGAGGTTGTAGAGGAAGTGAAGGATTTCCGGCCTATTAGCCTTATTGGAAGCGTGTACAAAATCATCTCAAAGGTCTTAGCGGAGCGCTTAAAGGTATTTTTTCCTACCTTAATCTCACCCTTTCAAGCTAGTTTTATTAAAGGAAGACAAATTCTTGATGGAGTGTTGATAGCGAATGAATGTATCGATTCTAGACTTCGTCAAAAACTCCCGGGGTTGGTTTGCAAGCTAGATTTTGAAAATGCTTTTGATAATGTGAATTGGAGTTTTCTAAATGAAGTCTTATTCAAAATGGGTTTTGGTGGCATATGGAGAGCTTGGATTAGAAATTGTTTAACTTTCTCAAAGTTTTCGGTTCTTGTTAACGGATCATCTCATGGTTACTTTGGTAGTGAAAAGGGACTCCGCCAAGGCGACCCACTCTCTCCCTTTCTTTTTACTATTGTTGGTGAAGTTTTAAGTTGTATGTTGACCAAAGCTCAAGATCTCGATCAAATCTCGGGCTTTTCGGTGAAGGAGGGGGGAACAAAAATAAATCACTTGCAATTTGCCGATGACACTATCATATTTCTTGACGCTAAGAGAGAACAAGTTGATGCCTTACGCTACTTACTTCTTTGTTTCGAGTTAACTTCGGGTTTGAAGATCAATTTCTCAAAGTCTAGTTTATTTGGGGTTGCTTTTGAAGAGGGAATCGAAAACTTCGCAAACATGTTGGGTTGCAAGAATGCTACGTTTCCTAACGTCTATCTTGGTCTTCCCTTGGGAGACAAGGTGGGAGGTACGCAAAAATGGGAAAAAATTCTTGAAATTTTTGGAAAAAGAATTTCTTATTGGAATGGGAAGACCCTCGGTAGAGGAGGTAAGTTAACTCTCATCAAAAGTGTTTTGGCTAGTCTCCCAATTTATTATCTCTCCATTTTTCTTGCCCCTTGCTCCATAACGAAGAAAATTGATAAAGTGGTGAGAGATTTCTTATGGGATGACGATTCTAACAAGAAAAGAGTTCATAACATCAAGTGGAAAATGGTTTCCAAACTAAAAGAGAAAGGTGGTCTAGGTATTAGAAGGACCAAGCAAGTGAACTCGGCTTTGCTTAAAAAATGGTGGTGGCGATTTGGTTTGGAGAAAGATGCATTGTGGAGGAAGATTATGGTCGAGAAATTTGGTGAAACACCCACCGGTTGGGAAACTCTCCAACCCAAAGGATCAAAAGGTGGTAGTTTGTGGTTCAATATTTACAAAGAGCTTGAAGATTTTAATAAAAATATAAGATTCAAAATTGGCGGGGGAAACGAAACTAGATTTTGGGAAGATGTTTGGCTTGGTGATAGAAAATTATGCGATATGTTTCCTTTGGCATTTGGAGCCTCAAAAACCAAAGAGTTTGTGGTGGCGAATATGTATGAAGTTAGGGAAGGTGATGTAAGATGGAAATTTATGTCTAGACAAAGATACTCTCAAAATATTTCAAGAGAAGTCTTAGCTATATCAAATCTTCTCGCTTCTATCTCTATTCAAGAAGGTGTGATGGATACCCGAATATGGGTTGGAAGTGATAATGGTCAATATACGGTCAAGGGTGGAATTAGAAAAGAAGGGGATCAAGATGAGCCGAATTATCCAACCGAGATTGTGTGGAGCCATGAGTACCCTCACAAAATCAATTTCTTCCTTTGGATTCTTTCTCATGATCGGGTAATGACGGCGGATAAACTTTTAAGAAGAGGTATGGATGTCTCTAGTGAATGTCGTTTTTGTGAAGAAGATAACGAAACGAGCTCGCATTTGTTCTATGAATGTTGGAGAATCCGGAGAATATGGGATTATTTTGTTGAAGGGTGCCAATTTCGTTGGACATATGACCGTAGTGTCACTACATCTATGAAAAATTGGAAGTTTAATTGGGGAGATGAAAGACTTAATCGAATATGGAATAACATCCCGGTTGCTATATGGTGGTGCATATGGAAAGAGCGAAATGCAAGAGTCTTTGATAACAAAAAGAAAAGTTTAGCAAGCCTAATTAGAGATATCAAATTACAAGCTTTCTTTTGGGCCGAATCGAATACAAAGATGTTAGGGCTCACGGCAAATATGGTGATCTCTTTATGGGATTCATTATACCGTTCTCCGTAATTTTTTGTGGTTTTTTATTTGGTAGCCGAATCCCCTTTCGGTTCCCCTTTTTGTTCGGTTGTAATCATTGGGTTGAGATACTCCTCTTAAGTGCCTCTTTTCAATGAATTTTCTTATTGACCGATCAAAAAAAAAGATAGGAAGTTCTTCTAACAAAAGAGTGCGTACCAGTTTTGGTTGGCAATGCAATGGCAGTCTGATTAAGCCTTTCAGGCAAATGATGATTAAAGGCAAAGATTTTTGTTTGCATAGATGAAACCAAAAAATTATCTAATGCTAATTTCCATGAGGATTTTAGCGGTCAAGAGATTCTTGTTAATTTCCTTTTTATTTATTAGTCTTATTCGTGAATCCATTGGAAGTCTTGTTTCACGGACAAACACTTCTGGACCCTTCACATTAAGATTTTCATTTGGTAAAAATAACCCGAAATTCTAAATCTCAAAGCCATGAGTTAAGGTGAAAATTCATCTACAAAGTTTATTTTACCGAGTATTACTACAAGAATACAAGGCCAAAATTACGTGCATGCAGAAGACTATAGTAGGATAAAGTAATGTGTACACCTTGTGTTGTGAAACCACACTTATGGCTAAGCGCCAAAATCGAGAGCAAATCCACAAAATGTTGTTACGTTTTGGTTAACCACACATGATATTAATTTGATGAAGTTGACGGTTAACAGATCTGATGACTGTAACCATTAACTGACTCATGATAATGCTTCCATAATACTGATATAATCAAGATGGGAAATGGAGTATGTTACCCAATCACATCGAAGCATTTTCCATATCATCTCCTTGTGGCTTTGCAAATTGAGAAAGAAGATTACTGGAAGATAGGAACAATGAAATCAATTTGAATCGTCGCTTCAAATCTCTGAGATGATCTTTCCATTGTCACTTATTTTCCTCGTCAAATTCTTCTTGAATTACATGAGGTAATCCTAATATTATATATTATTTCATTTGTTACTTGTAAGAACAGATAAAAACAGCAACAACATCAACAATGGTTACTGGATTAGCCAGTTTCGTTCTCGGCCTGGCAGTTGCACTAGTCCTAACCCCTGATTCATTTGCAGGTAAAAATACCTGTTTATTAATTATCTTCCGCGTTAATCCATTAGTACTACTTCTAGGATTCCTATCTAAATGGCTTCTTTCTTTGTTTTGTTTTGTTTAATACAGTAGAAGAACCTAACTTTAGTTATAGCGGACATAAGGGTCCAGACAAGTGGGCAACTTTAGATCCATCATTCGCTATGTGCGCAAATGGAAAGGCTCAATCTCCTATAAACATTGTAAAGAAAACTGCAGTTTATAACCCCAAACTTGAGCCTTTAACCAGAAGTTACAACGATGTAAATGCAACTTTAATAGACAATATCGTCAATATACAGGTGTGTCGATCAATGTATGTACCATTTTGTTTTATTAAATTTTTGTTAGAAGTTCCGTATCAATACGTGACATTATGCAGTTACTCTTTGGGAAAGGCGCGGGAGCCATAAATATAGATGGGAAGCAGTACAAATTGTTACAAACGCATTGGCATTCTCCATCTGAACATACTATTGATGGAATTCGGTTTGTAGTCACTATTACCATATTCTTTCACGTAATTGCCGTCTTGAGAAGTAAATTACAATGAGTTGTTACGATGATAAATTACAGTTACGACGTGGAACTTCATATGGTTCACCAGTCCGCTGATGGTAGTTTTGCTGTCATTGCTGTCTTGTATCGTTTCGGAAGCCCAGACCCTCTACTCACCCAGGTAATTGAAGCAAATATTTCATTTCCTTGCTATTTTTGAATTTTATAGAAATATTTCCCTTTACTTCGTCTGGAGTTGTGATTATAAGGATAGAATTCGGGGTTGTTTGAGTTTACAGTTGAAGGGCCATTTAAAGAAACTGCGTTCAGAGGTAAAGATTGGTCATCTAGGTTCCAGGTTCCCTGTCAAGCTCATACGAACTGCTGATTTGGAAAGTACAGACGCATACTTCAGATACATTGGCTCTCTTACGACTCCACCGTGTACTGAGAATGTCACATGGACTATCCTCGAAGAGGTAATTTTTTTCATCCTAAACGCACATACGCGTATGCAAGTGCACACATTTATATGGATTCATGGTTGACGCGACGATCATTGATGCAGGTGAGGGAGATGTCTAAAAAACAGGTAGCTTCTCTAAGATCTGTGATGAACAAAGAAAACAAACGAAATGCAAGACCCACACAGCCATTGAATGGGAGAACAGTGGAGTTATATGTTGAAATTGAATGATACTCCGTTTCTATACATGTTAAGCCTGCATCTCTGTTACACTAATTCTGGAAAAATAACTGCTAGTGTAGCTAATATAAAATAAATGAAATTAGTCCATTACATTCTCTTGCACAAATTTTTGGAAAAGAATCAAAGAATATCCGGATTTATCTTTTCTTGTTTGAAGAGACCAGATCAAGAACCACTGGCAATGTGCTAAAATGACTAATCATTTATCTTCAAGTCCATGACTTGTTCCTATCTTTGAAAAAAACTCCTCCTGTATCAAGCTATGAATATTTAGATTGACTAAGCAATTAAGCCGGTCAAATGATTTCTTGTAATGTCGGTGGCCATCATAAAAACTATGTACTTCGTGTGGCAGACGTCTATTATGGCTAAGCAGACTAAACAAGATCTTAAACAAAGCCTTACACAATTATAAATTCTTTAATTTGAAAGTACTGCATGAAAACAGTTACCAGTATTATCCAAAAACAATTTAAAAAAAAAAAAAAACAGAGCGAAGATCGAGTGGTCCTGTTAGTAGTTTCACCTGTTACACAACTTGTTCCAATTTTTTAAAATGGAACCATGTGACACAAACAACCGCCAATTGATAGTGCTGTGGTCCGGTAGATATTCAACTCAAACCAATAAGAGTTCACAGATGTCAAACAGAAATCGAAAATATCAAACATATTAAATCCAACAATTTTACCATATTTACAGCTTACACAATCCAAAACAAACCCCCAAATAGAAAAAAATTATTAACATGCTTAGTAAAAATTTAGCAGATTCCGGCAAGACGCAACTGGTGATGCTAGAAGGTTTCCAACATTCAATGCTTAAGATGCTCAAGGCACATGGTTCCCTTCCATTTCTGTCTCTTTATTTATACTAGTTATGCTGCTTCTGCAATGGTGTACAAAATAATGGACTAGAGTACTGTCTAGACCCATAAACAAACAATGTGTCCCAGCATTTGTACAACAAGTATGGATACAGAAGAAGTAGCAAATTTCACATGTAATATTCCCAATTGTGTTGGCAATGAAGATAATAATTATAGAAACAAAATGGGCAAAACAGAAAGAAAATTAAACAGAGGCGGGACCTCCGGTTACCCAATCACGAGCACTACAATCAATCTCCATAGGCTGACCCGATCCACGCCGACTGAACACCGACCCACGATCACCACCAACCGGTCCTTCAAACTCATCCAGTCCTCCCCAGGATCCCGACTTCCTACCAGACGTAAACCGTTTCAAACCACCTAAACTCGGTGGTTCACTCACCGCCGGACCTTTATTCTTCAAATCACCACTCACCACCACCACTTTCTCCGACGCCGATTTCGAAATTTTCTTCTTAGAATTAGAATTAGAATCAAGACCAGATAGATTCTTCTTCTTCCCACCACCGATTCGGAAAACTGATCTCACACTAGACCAGAAACCATTTTTGTGTGGATTACTGGAAGATGAAGGACTGTTCTTCTTAGATTCATCATCAACAGACCTAATTGAATTCCGAAACCTAAAACTCCGACTTTTTGCGACGAAACTCTCTTTAGTTGACCTAACTCTTCCGATACATGAAACTTTTGGCGACGAAGGTTCACTCAACGGAGGAGCAGAACTCGAAGATTTTGATCTCGATCGTTTCGGAAAGAACAATCGTGATTTCGCCGGTACCGTAGACTTACAATTCCTTCTACCACCGCCAGTAACAACGAAACAAGAAGTTTGTGGTTTAGGTAAACCGATTACTGATGCTTTCGATTTCAAACTGGTGAAGAATCTCTGAGATGCAGATGATGATCTTGAATGGGAGATGCTTCTACTAGGGCTTGGTTTTGTTGAATGATTCCTTTCGAATAATCCGCCTGTTTTACTTAACCAATCTAATTCTTCTTCTTTTTTGAGATTGATTGAATTTGGTGGATAATCATCTGATGATGATGATTGTTGATGATTCATGATTGATCTTTGAATTTGATTAATCCATCGGAGAAGTAGTAGTACTGGTTTGTATTGCTGGTGTATGTGTGTCTGGGGTTTTGAATTGGGGGGATATGATGAAACCTGGAGATGGCGTCTGAAATCAAGAAAAAGAAGGACAATAATTGAGCGAGTGAGAAACGGGAAAGAGGTGAGGAGGAGATATTGTCAAATTGGGGATTTTGGGGTTTCGTTTTCAAATGTGGAAATGGAGACTAGACTTTTTTAGGGAGAAAGAGATTGTTTGTTTTTATAGAAACTACTATGGTCTCACGCCTACCGGTTTTTATTGTTGAGTGCTATTTCGACTCGATTTATTTATGAATTTTAGTCTTCAAAACCCACATCACACCTATCCAACAACTACACCCCGTTTGTTTGTTTGTTGTGATTTGAGGTTTGAACATGATTCGGCGCCAGTCAGATGTCAAATTGATAATTTTGTACAGGACTAGTCGGATGGATTCAAAAATTCTCAAAGTTTCGTTATTTTAAAATTTCGAGTTGGTGGAATTTAAACTTAATATACGACTCAAACTTCGTAACAAATATCCTCAAATCGTCTGATCAATGAACATAAGAGGGTCGACCTTGCCCGTCGATCTTTGACTAACCTTTTCTTGATTTTATCATTTTCTTTCGTTCTTTTTCAAGTAAGATTCAAGTGTTTTTTTGCTTCCTTTTCAAGGAAATCATTTTTTAAAATCAGGTATCATTCATTACAAGTGTTCACGAAGTAATTACAAAGTCTCGATTTTCTGATTTCATTTTGTTATGAGCAATTTTGAGGGAATTGAGTTTTCGGTTCATTCGATTTTTAGTAAACAAGTTCTTCAATTGATTTCCTCACTTCCTATATATGGAATGAGAGGTGATTGTCCATGTATGATTCTTCCTGATGCGATGATTGACAGGGAATAAGGAGTGTAAATTTAGTTTGATTGGTAGATTAGATCTCTTTTAAAAAAAACTAACCTCGAATGTTGTTATCAATTTGACAAATCAATGGTGTACATTTACAGGATCTTGTCAATTAACCACTTTGGAGAAAGGGTTTTTTGTGATCTATTTGGGAAAGGACAACAATGAAATTACATTTGGAGAGGCAACTTATGGTATGTGGATTCTCTGAACTTGTTAGAATTAGGGGTTGAGAACCTAACTTTAAGCCTGAAAATCAAAGAGTGTCTACTGCAGCAATTTTGGTTAGATTTCCTAGGCTTAGTATTGAATATTGGATGGAGGAGATAGTTTTTTCTCTTGGGAATACTCTTGGGAATCCTATAGAAGTGGATGATTCTACTATAAATAAGAAATTGAGTTATATGCAAATTTTCTTGTAAAGATTGATTTTTGCTTCTTGATAAAATATTGGTTGAATCTAAATTGGATGGTTTCATCAATCTTTGAAAATCCTAGAGGACCAAACTTTTGCACACATCATAAAATTATGGGATACCTTGTGTATGAATGTAGATATATCATGAAGGTTATATCTCAATCTGAAATTGATATACCTACAAAAGTATGAAAATTTGAAGGAGGAATAGAAACAAGAACAAGGAGATGGATTTGAATAATGAAACTGAACATGGTGTTGTTGGTGTTTCTGAAAACGCTAACTCTCTTTAGTTGAAATTAAAAAAAAAAAAACTGAAGAAGAACCGGTTGCATCATTAACAATTGTTGCCTCTCCTGTCGTGGTTGAATTGGTTGAAACAGATGGAGGAAGTACGGAATATCAATATAAAGGATCAACTTCTTAAACTTTGTTTTCAGAATCTTATAATGCAGCTAACGACAAATGTAATAATGCTATTTTACATTATGTGGGTTATTCTCGTCAACTTAATTCAATAATATTTTCTTCAAATAAATTTGGTTCTTTAAATAATATCAAGGAAACAAGTGATTTTGCTAGCTCAGAAGATGGTAAATTTAAGGAGGTTAATATTGCTCATTTACATAATGTTACTTCAATTCATCAACAAGTTACCATTCTACATAATAGGAATAATCATATTATGTCTGAAATTCCATGTAAACCTACAACGTTATACCAGAGAAGGAACAACCTTCAGCAAAAACTACGAAGGAAATTACTATACCTATTAGAGCAAGTCTTATGGTGGAATCCATCCATCTTCCATCTTCCATGCCACCTCAGCACTTGGAACTGTGGATGGAAGTGCAAGTCTAATGGTGGAAGATTTAAAACGCTAATAAGAATAGCGCGAAACGATAATAATAAAGACCTTTAAAAACGCTATTAATAATAGCGCTTGACTAAAGTCAGCGGTCAAATGCTATTCTTATTGGCGCTGAACGCCAATGTTAATAGCACTCAACGCCAATGTTATTAGCGCTCAATAAATTCTACTACCAAAGTGAGACATTTTGGTATTGATTATGTCTGTTAGATTGGAAGCCGATCCACATGAAGGTTGTGTTTCTTTTTTGATCGTTAGATTAGAAATTATCGAACGTGATTGGTTTAGATAAGGAGTTACGGATTGAGGAATTTGTGATTTGTTTAGTTTGATAACTTCCGTTAGATTAAGGATCCGTATAAAGTTTGTGTTATTCGTTTTGACCGTCAGATAAGGAATACTGGAACTTGACTGGTTAAGATATAGAGTTACGGATTGAGGAAAGGACTTGGGTTACATTTGAGTGGTGAGAAGGTTTCATAGACGGTAAATTTAAAATTAAAAAAGAGCCAGAAAAAGAAGGAAAGGAAATGAGCGCAAAACGCTAATGTTAATGGCGCTCAACGCCAATGTTAATAGCGCTTGACTTACGCTATTTTGATTAGCGTTCAGCGCCATTCATATTGGTGTTCCTTGTCCTCTACCGCGCCATTTTTATTGGCGTTCAGCGCTATTGTTATTGGCGTTTCTATGGATTCCACGAGCCCTTCCACGAAACCATGGAAGGTTGCTTGGATTTTCTGTGGAAGACCCCAACTTGGAAGCCATTAGACTTGACATTCCATGGATTTTCCACACTTGGAATAGCTTGGATTCCACCATAAGACTTGCTCTTACTAGGAAAGCTAGTAAGGAAATTTTGAAACATGTGACTGAAAAAGAGAAGTCCCATAGCTTCCCAACCTCATTTTTACAAACGAAAGTCATTTTTTAGAATGTCAAATGGCCAAAGATTAAAAAAAAAAAAAAAAAAAAAAGTATTCTGCAGAAGTTATATATGGCTTATTTCTGAAAAAGGCCACACACTATGGTAGTTTATTTTTCTTAGCTATAGCTTAAATAAAGACAAGTACTATAGGGCATCACTTGGTTTTAATATAGTGGATTAGTTGTATGCATATGGATACTGAAGGAACTGAGTAATGAATGAGTGTTTAATTGATCTAAACTATACGAAGTGGCGGTAGTTGTTAATAGGTAGGTAGTGATCCAACACTAATAACAACAAGACATGCTCAAATGGGGAGAAATCTCTCCCCTTTATAGTCATCTATATCCTTGGTCTTATCTAAAAGCTCATTCTTTTTGAAGTATTTACATGCGTGCCATTCATTCTTTTCTAAGTTTGACTCTTTAGTCTTTCCCCTTAGACTTAGTATCTTGACTTCTCTCAATGGATCTTTAGGATTCCTTCCTTTAACCTCAATTAATCTTGTAGTCCTTTCCATGGGCTCTATCATCATTACATTTGGGCTTAGACGATACTTGATTATTTTAGGGTGTCAACATTAGTCAATTTGGATATCGGCTTAATTCTGAGAGTATTAGAAACTAAACTAGGACTCAAGGATTTCTGTCGGACATTTTACCTCGTTAAAAAAATCTTGTGTGTTGTGCCATTACTTTAATTTCCCTATTATAATTATTTCTAATTAAGTAATTGCACTTGTACATTAATCCACTTGGTAACCATCACTTGTGCCATTACTTTTAGCAGTTTTTGTTTCTGTAAGATTATATAAGATGTGTTTGTATAGGTTGTATCGAAAAGTTTTTATGTAATTCATACTCTCGTCATTTCACTCAAATTTTCTTTTTTACTATAAATGTGTCACTAATCTAAGAAGTTTATTTATCACACCTAATACCAATATAACAACTATTATATTCCAACAAAAGCCTCACAATTGCAATGTCCCATCAACTTTTCCAAAGATTTCTTCTACATGTTCCATGTTTCTTCTTCTCCCCTTCCAAATTAAAGAAACAAGATGAAGATGGTGAAATCCAAGAAGATAAGATATACAAAAAGCAAATTTGGGGAATGTTTTAGTGGAGTTTTTTTGTGGTTTCCTTGAAGCATGTTGATGTTAAAGTTCTAGATTTTGGGTGTATTCTCATATTGAAGACCAATATTATATTTGAGAAGAGCAGGGCTTGATGAAGATAGGTCATGGTTTGGTGAAGATAGATAAGGGCTTAGAGATAATGGACGAGACTAAAAGTATTTTGAATCATACCAAGAATTATTTTGATAGAGTCATGGGATGTGTTGTTGTGTGCACATTAACATATGTGATAACTACCTTTCTGGGAGGAAATAGATGATTATGAACATTATAGTTAGGTTTTCTTCTGTTTAGGTTATTGAAAGACCATTTTATAAGGTAATATTATTATGTTTTTTTTTCTTTTTAAGGCATAAGGTAACCCAATATAAAGTTTGTATTTAGTTTTATTTTTAGTTATTCAAAAGAAGAAGTTAGAATTATTGAGCTACGGTTTATGGGGATTATGTTATAAGTATCACTGAAATGAAAAATATGACATTTTAAGGAAAATAAAAGGTTAAGGTGATTTGAAAATGCAAGATTATTTCCATCCAGGTCCAACCCCAAATAAAAGTAACAATGGAGTAGAAGGGTTTTGCCAAATGAGCAATCGGTTTAAATTTGATCCACCTGAAAAGTCTGTATCCCAACTTCAGTTGTAGAAGAATTCAGTGTGTTTCATCTCAAGGCAATGCAACCATGTCAACTTATGGAGCAAAGAACGGGATACAGCAAAAACATATTGCTAGTAGTGGATAGAACTTCATAAACAGGTAAAGTGAACATGATAGTCTTTTTTTTTTGTTTGTAAATCAAATGTAGGAAAAAAATTATGTACAAATGACAAAAGGGTGTTTCGGATGAACTATTGAGTATCATTTTGGATCTTCAAAAAAAAATCTCAAGTACTTTAATGGGTGGAAACATATGACAATGTGCAGAAACAGTAAATTACCCTAATACTCCACCTTAAGCTAGGTGATGTAAAAAGATTAGCTTACTAACTAAACTCTGCAACAAAATAGTAGTCAGCCTCATTGTGAAAACATCAGCAAGTTGTTGAAGAGAGAGAACAAACTGAATGGCTAGAAACTTAAACATAATCAAATCTCTAATAAAGTGATAATCAATATTTATTAGCTTGGTACGCGCATGATTACTAGCCAAGCAACTAGCACTCTTATTTTCATAATAAAGAGTAATAAGAGTCTTCATAGGAAGCATTAACTCCTTGAGAAGATAAGAAAGCCAGAGCATTTCAGTGGAAGCAACAAAAATAACACTTCTAGTATCTTTGATTATCTTATGTTTTGCGAAACATTGTCAAAGCTATTGCAAATACACAAACAACGCCCACACATCTTTTGCAAATAATCCAATTAGAAAATCACCACGATGATAATAATGTCTTGCACTTCCAAACTATACCAGGACTGTAGAATCCTACACTTTAGATATCTCTTAACTTCATCCACCTTGGGTACCCAACTCTATTTGTGTCTCCTTCTCTATTTTCTCTATTTATAATTTTTTTTTTTTTTTTTTTACCGAAATTTTTGTCATTGAAAGATGGATATTCAAGTAAAGATTATTACACTCGATAAAAATTGATTAATTTTCAAAGAAAAAAGTACAAGTACTGTTCGGTCAGGTTTTACTAAGGGCGGTTGTAAAAGAGTGAGGTGAGGTCTTTTATCTAAGCAATTAGCACTCTTATTGTCACAATAAAGACTAATAAGAGTCTTCATAGGAAGCATTAACTCCTTGAGAAGATAAGAAAGCCATAGCATTTCAGTTGAAGCAACAAAAATAACACTTCTAGTATCTTTGATTATCTTATGTTTTGCGATTTAGTTTTTATAATTTGTACATGAAGCATGTCAAATTTATAATATGATCTCAATATTAAGCATGTCAAATTTGTATGAACTAATATCTATCTCTAAACTCAAATATCCTTTATCTTTATCACAACAGTATCAATATTTCTTCATCTCTAAAAAAATGACTCAAATTAACAGAGATCACATTGACACAAGATATCTCACCAAATCCGAATAAACAACAATGTATATTTTTTTTTTCTTCTGAATAACAACAATGTATATTAAAATGAGGAATAATTTTTTTATTTGTTATTTTTTTTTTTATAAACGCATATCTTAACTTGCGCATTAATTAAAATTTGTTACAATTGTGATTTACAAAATAGACAAACACTTGAAAAAAATAATATCACCACCATCATGAATTTATTTTAGATAGGGATATTCTTTAAGAGAAAAGCATATAGCTAAGGAAAGAGAGGACTGAGGAAGTACAAAGCATTTGCTACTTATTGTGTTGTTCTCACAACATCTCCAACAAATTGATTTTCTCTTCAACCTTAGAGTTGAATGGAGATTGTTTGTTTCTCTAAATTTCTTTTACTAATTTTCCATCCCCATCGAGGAGATAAGAAACCAAGTAAAAATACAAAAGAATTCGAGAAAAGATTAAAAGGAGTAAAAAAAGGTTTTCTCCTTAAGTTATTAAATGACCAAAATACCCATTAGTTTCTACCACATGTTGAACATGCATGTGAGGTCCTACTGGTTTTTTTTTTTTTGAAGGATCAAATTTATTAATTCATAAAATCTGAATCAAATACATCAAAGATTAAAAAAAAAAAAAAAAAAAAAAAAAAGAATACATCAAGTATTAGTTTCCTTGCATTTGCTTGTTCAAATCTGGACAAGGTCCCTGGTTTTTTTTTTGCATTTGCGGTTTCCTTGTTAACGAAATTTCTGGTGTCTGTGTTATTTGTTTTTCCGCATTATATTATGTATCTTTATAATTAAAATATCAAAAGTTGTACGTAAACCAATCAATGTAGATACGTCCATCTTAATTGTTGGATACAACTAGATTGATTTTGGATATTCATCTTTCGAATCGTCCAAGAACTCTCACGGTATAATTAGGTTCACGGGCTTTCTCCGAATGCATATTGATTGTGAGAGAAATAGATATAAACTCTTCATATAATTTCTGATTGAGATTAATTAAGTTGTAACTCTCGGAATTGTATTTGAGTTATGTCCATACAGGTTGCCTAAGAAAAATTTGGTGGTTTATTTTGGTACCCCCATATTTTCATGTTTGATTTGTTTATTATATAAAACATAATTTACTTCAAAACTTATTTTCACTTCCAAACATCTAACCTAGCCAATTTCAACTTACCCATGGAACAGAAATCCAATTTGGGTAAGAGAAATCCAATTTGAGGAGAGATAAAAAGTTGGATAGAAAAACACAAAGTTGAGGAGTTGGTCTTAGATCAGCTCAAAACTGCTCATTCGTGTGTGGGTTTGAGTTGATCGTGATAACGTAAATAGTTTTAGGTGTTTTTCTTCTTCATCACTTGAAGCATCCAAATAGATTCAGTATAATGTAAGTCTCACATAAGCACGCATGTGACTCATTTAGTACCTTTGCGGAAAAAACAATTTTAGTTTCAATTTCTATATACCATATATATATGAAATATAATTCAATCAACATTTCACACCAATAGAATAGTACTTCATAACCATTTTATTCAACATTAATCAAGAGATACATCACAAAACAAGTTGTTAGAGCATAGCTCGGTTGAACCCACCAAGCGTTGGTATGTCAAGTTTGGTTGTCATATTTTAGTGAATCAAAACTCATTTAAGAGTCGCTTGAATATGTACTAGAGTCAACTTCGTATAGGTTAGCTTTAAAGTATTAGGATATGAGACATTACAAGTATTGTGAAGACTTGAAGAAGTGAAGAAGTAAGAAGCTACAACGACAACATCATCCTTCCACTTGAGGTTAGTGATATTTGACTTGAACTGTTTCATTACCTAATGTATCTTTCAAGTCGTGCATATTGAAAACAAAACTGCAAAGCATGTTTGAACTCTAGATAGACATAGTATTAAGGAATACAATATGAAGTTTATTGCTTAACCATTAAACTTTGTAGATAAGACATCGACATAATCGTTTAAATGCTATTGTGATTATGTATGGGTATGAGGTGTTTTTACATGTGTTTTAAGGAAGTAAGTTCATAAATTTGTTTATGAATCGAAAAGGAAATCGCCAGGCGTTATTGGGATTGTTATTCATTGCATATCTTGTAAACACCCAATATGTGTGATTTAGTATAACCGCTCACGACTTGTTTATGTTCTTGGTAAAACTATTCACAAAGGCCTGACTTATGTATTGGTATGACTTTTATTAGTGAAACCGATCTTAAGTAATCACTTGTGAGGTATGATCGATTTTGTGATTTGTTGAACCGCCGGGTAAGGGGGAACCGATCCTATGAAGAGGTGCAGTACATCACAAATGGGAATCAATCCTTGTATGGGGTGCAACAAGTTATAGCAGAAAGGGGAACCAATCCTATGAACATGTGCAACACCTTTTTAGGCAAAGGGGAACCAATAATCACATGGAGGTAGAACCGAAACTTGTTTTGGTAGAACCGTTAAACCCATGATTTGTGATTGAGTGTTTCTTAATCAATCGCATGGTTCTTGAAAGTCAGATGAACCAATTCTAAACTTGTTTGGACGTGTGGCAAATCGGTTTCAAGGTTGTAAGTATAAAAGAGGACTTACAAAGTAAGGATGTCGACATACTTTGAACACGTACAGTAATGTTTATATTTTATTGTTCAAAGTTATTCCTTAATAGCTAAAGGAAGAAAATCCCAGGATCGAAATTAAATAATTTAAGAATCTTTTAATTAAGGTTTTTAATTTTATTTATGGAAAATGAGAATTAGTAATGTGCATTTACTAGTTAAGATTTTCTAAGGAGATTTTCGATCATTATTTTGGACAGAGAATTTCAAGGAATTATGGAAACCGAATTTGGAATGTATTGAATATCTTTGAGAATATTTTCGGTTTTGGAAATTCCTTGGTGTCCAAACTTCCTTGTCTATAAATACTTGAAGTTTTAATTTCTAGCAAACTAATCCTTCGTGACAGCAAACTTCCTCGGTTGTGTTGTTACTGGTGTATCCGCCTATTCGGAGAGGAGAGTAACCTAATTAGGCGAATCTCTTACAGACGCTTAGTTTAAAGTCTTCTTTGGGATTGAGAAGCTTTACGAGTACCGTTGGTTGGAAACTAGAATAATTGTGGTTTATCTTGTGTTTTCGATTGATTTGATTGACTAACGGTGGTTGAACTTTGATTGCACCTAGTTTGTTTAAGCTTGAGAATCTTCTCTTCTGATATAAGATTCACTCAAACTAGATCGAAGTTTCGACAGGGATCTTTAGACTGTTGTTAGTGCTAAAGATGATCTTGTGATAATCCATTGTTAACAGACTCCGTTATGTGCGTGATTGATCACAAGAGATTCAAGTTGTTGTGTGCAGGTGTTTATTGAAGATTTAAGAAGATTTGAAGAGAAAGAAGATATTGAAGATCTGACTTGGGTTTATAATCTTTGGTGTGCACAATACTCGTTCTGGTATAAAGAGGATCCAACTATAATCGGTTTATACTTGTGGTGGATTGGATTGATTAGTTGTGTAGATCGACATCAATACAATTCTTTGTGATTAAAAGTATTGATTGCAAAATCTTAACGATTACCTTTGGTAATTGAACATAAGATAGATCTAAGAACCTTACGAAGGAGTTTATGTTAAGATAAACAGAAGAGCCTTTGTCCGACTCCTATCACTTGGTTGAAGAGAGTTCCAAGTACGTGACTTATTCATAGGTCGGAGGCGTGGGAATACAGACGGATTAGGTGAACTATAGGTTTAGTTGCTTGGTCTCAACTATACGAAGTTAGGTGTAATTTTGTGTAGCAGCTTAATCCTGAGAGTATTCAATTCTGGACAAGGTCCCGGGGTTTTTCTGCATATTCCTCGTTAACAAAATCTTGTTGTGTCATTTACTTTATATTTTCGCATTATAATTATTTTATTATAATTAAATTAAATTACACAAACGTTAATTCTTATTTACTTGATAAGCAATCCTATTGTGTTTGGTTAAGTCTGAACCTTTGTATCAAGTAAACATACTTCGTTGTTGTATTGTCTCGATCTCGTATCCATAGACGATCACACGAAGTGTGAACCAATTAGTTGTATTGTCTCGACTTAGTACATAGACAATCACTTTTGGAGAAAGGAATTATAGGTAGGAAAAGTTTTAGCTTGAGGTATATTTGGGTACCCTCGCCTTTTTACAAGTAATAATCATGGATTTTTAACTACATCTATATCCTAATGATGTATTTGATTTATGTGCAATATACCTAATCAACTTAATATCAAAATTTCATGATTAGCAAAATAAAATTTAACCCCAAACCCTAAAAGTATGATGACTCACCTTTGGTGATTTTGTGAATGGGATTCTAAATTGAAGGATGCAATTGAACCACCTATAAGTATGGAACAAATCTTTCAGTTTCACACAATGAATTAAACTAAACCACCATCAAAATAAAAAGGAGGAAAGAAAAGTATGTGAGGGTTGAGAGACAGAGAAAAGAGGGAGTGAAGAAGGAGAAGTGTCAAACCCGCGCTTCTCCTGAGAGTTTATACTCCGAAAACGGAAACTGAGTTTCAGTCTGGTCTAGGTCAATGCTTTGACCAAGATAGATACTCAGTTTCCGTATTACACTATTTGGTTTCCGTCTCGTTAGGCTAAACGGTGCTCCTCTCCGATATTGGGATGCAGTGTCACTCTCATTTTACATCGCTACATTCAAGCTATAGACAAGTGAAACGCCCAACTATAATACATGGCCTAAGGAACAAAGTTAGTTTTTACAATGCTAAACCTGACATTAGGAAAGCAGAACACAGATTTATGAAGATCACTCATGAGAGTGAAATTAGATTGAAGAACAGTATATGGGTTCTCATTATAATCTTCACATTTTGTTAGAGAAATGAAGAATTTTAAAATTGCCTAGTATATCTGAAATTCTTTTTTGTTATAATGGTGCATCTAGATGTCCCGCATATGGCAGGTTATGATATCTTGGTCGGAGAAATTTTTGGTCCGTATTGGTGTCGCGTTTTAAAGTGGGCAATTGAACACCAAAAATGGAAAGGTTTAGTACCCATACTCGGAAGCATGTATTATTGTATTCATGAGTCAGAAATTGGATGTTTTGGTCTGTATCCTCATACGATTTATTTAAGATGTGCTTACAGGGAAGCTAATTTTTCAACACATTGGTTTGCAAAGAGGAGTGTTTTTTTTTTTTTTCCAGAAAGGTCAAGTGATCAATTCCGAACCCTGTTTTAGGGCCTACATAAATCTTTTAGGGCATATCAAGTAAAAACAAGACCAGGTCATTAGATAGTAAATCTAAAAACCCCTTAACCAAATATTTTTAATAATGGCAAAACTGCCCTTTTAGTATTAGTGGTTAATAATAATGATTAGTTGTTAATAATTTTGATTAATATTAATGATTAGTTATTAGGGATAATTAATTTATAAAACTTTGTGTTGATTAATTTGGGGTTCAGATCGTCTGTGCCCAAAATCCTCTGTGCCCTCTGTACCCGCAAATAATGTTGCGCCATGTGTCATGTTTATTTTCTGTTCACATTAATTCAATAACTAACCATATATTGCTTCCATATTTGATGGTTAATTAAGGGTAGAAAGTATGAAAATAAGAAACTTACTCCTTATAAACTTCAATTTCACCCTTATTCTTCCATGGACGAGTTCTATCATAATTGTCTGTATCTTAATTCCATTAGAATCATGTGTATACAATCTAACATTGGATAGAACACGATTGTGAAATTGATGAAACATTGGAAGAGATTTATTGTCACACCTTACCTACTGAATTAAGTATTTAACATTTTCTGATTTCTAATTACTGAATTGCTTTGAAGTTTGGTTGAAGTATCCTCTCCAAAACACACCTTACAACCAGGAAAGGTAAAGACACATGGATCAAAATCAGATCGCGAAAAAAGAGAAAAATGTTAATACAAACGAGTTAATTCAAAAACAACGGTGGCTAGCTGTATTTTGCACAGTGTCCATGAAAAGGAAAAGAAAAGAAAATGGATAGTAAAAGAGGAGATTTCGAACATACTTAGATAAATATGAATTCATTTATTGCTTCCTAAAGTTTTGGTATTTACTTCTTTATTTAAGCCTATCAAATTAGGTAAAGAATAAGGTTTTTTTTAGACAGGACAGATGGCGCAACATTATTTGTGGGTACAGAGGGCACAGAGGATTTTGGGCACAGACGATCTGAACCCCAAATATGGAAGCAATATATGGTTAGTTATTGAATTAAGGGTTCAGATCGTCTGTGCCCAAAATCCTCTGAACCCTCTGTACCCGCAAATAATGTTGCGCCATGTGTCATGTTTATTTTCTGTTCACATTAATTCAATAACTAACCATATATTGCTTCCATATTTGATGGTTAATTAAGGGTAGAAAGTATGAAAATAAGAAACTTACTCCTTATAAACTTCAATTTCACCCTTATTCTTCCATGGACGAGTTCTATCATAATTGTCTGTATCTTAATTCCATTAGAATCATGTGTATACAATCTAACATTGGATAGAACACGATTGTGAAATTGATGAAACATTGGAAGAGATTTATTGTCACACCTTACCTATTGAATTAAGTATTTAACATTTTCTGATTTCTAATTACTGAATTGCTTTGAAGTTTGGTTGAAGTATCCTCTCCAAAACACACCTTACAACCAGGAAAGGTAAAGACACATGGATCAAAATCAGATCGCGAAAAAAGAGAAAAATGTTAATACAAACGAGTTAATTCAAAAACAACGGTGGCTAGCTGTATTTTGCACAGTGTCCATGAAAAGGAAAAGAAAAGAAAATGGATAGTAAAAGAGGAGATTTCGAACATACTTAGATAAATATGAATTCATTTATTGCTTCCTAAAGTTTTGGTATTTACTTCTTTATTTAAGCCTATCAAATTAGGTAAAGAATAAGGTTAATTTTAGACAGGACAGATGGCGCAACATTATTTGCGGGTACAGAGGGTTCAGAGGATTTTGGGCACAGACGATCTGAGTAGATGAAGAATAAAAAGTTAGTTTTTTTTTTTTTGAGAAGGAAAAGATAAGTGAAGAAAAAACTTGTATTTTGATTCAAGTAATCAAAATGGATGAGTAGAGACAATCTTCATCTAGAAAAGTTAGGAAAATACACATCAACAACAATAATAATCCGGAAATGGCTGATTTTTTTAGATTATGAGAATGATTTTACCCAAAATCAACCTTATACTCAAACTCAAACTCATAATGATGACTTTATGAGCCAAATCATGAATATGAATACATCGATGAGGAACCCAATGGTAAAAATACACAAATATACTTCTCGATTATGTTATTTAATTTCATTTTTGTGGGTTGAAGTCATCAAGAAATTGTTTTTTTCACCCAAGTTCGGCGAACCAGGGATAGGTTCGGCTTGAAATTATCAGCCGAACCTAACTGGTATATATGCTACAGAAGATGAACAGTTCGGCTTAATCGAAATACAATAGTTATTGGCCGAACTTATATTTTATAACTTACGACCTACTTACTATTGGGAAAATGTTCGGCTAATAAGAAATTTTCTTTATAAGCCGAACCTTCTCCTGAGGGTTTCAAAAAAACTGAAGTTAACGGTTCGGTTTTTACTATAAATATCGTATCAGCCGAACCATATATCCTTTCAAGTTCGGCTCATATTCAAAAAATAGTATCAGCCGAATATGTTACTGATTTTCCAGAAAACACTTAAGTTCATATACATATAGGGGTTCGGATTTTTATTACGTTTGTTTACTATTGTGCAGCCTTTGTTAGGATGAATCAACCAAAATAATTGAAAATGACTCTAAAAGTGTTAAGAAAGTAACGTCTACTAATGGAGAATACCAATGTCCAAATTAAACTCATTAAAATCAAGGAGATCTTATCTTCATCTTCAAGGGAATGAAAAGACAAAGACAACGGAAAAAGAATGAGGTCATTCCGACATCGGACGAAGAAGTTATGCCCAAAACAAGATCGAAAAACTTGAGTCTGCAGGGAGAAGTTCGGCTGATAACTCATCAGCACGTGCCATCCGAACCTGGAGCCTACAAATCAAGATTTTCGAAGTGTTATAGAGAGATGTTCGGCTTGAAATTGATCTAATCGAGTCAGCCGAACCTGACAACCACCTGGGGTAAATTTCACTTCTCAGGTTCGGCCGGGAAAAGTTGGCAAGGTATTAGCCGAACCTGACACTGTTCTGGGACATATTTGGACACGAAATTGACTTTTATCTCGAGTTTTGCTTATAAACAAACTATCGAATCACCCGAACCTGTCTTATTAATAGAACTTGGAGAAATGGTGTTAGGTTCGGCTGATAATTGATATGAACTTACAAGCCGAACTGTTCATAAACACTTTCAAGCGAATGAAAAACGATGAGCAGAGTTGGTGATAATTTGTCTCGATTATCACCGAACATCAACTGTGATCATTAAAAACCAACATTTTCCCGAATTAAACCTATTATATCAATCATAAACAATAATATAAGAGATGGGTTTGTAATAAATACTTTTTAATCCTCATTTCAGGAGTTGGTTCTTCAGTCGATTCAATTTCTGGTACAATTTCAGTTTATGCACCTTCATCTTCTATTTGCTATTCAATTGATGGATTAGAAGAGGATTCAGAACGCCTACTCCCTATTATTTTCATTGTGCGAGTCATTATATAGTTGAATTTAATCGGATCAAATTTTTACCAATCGACGATTAATTGTGGAGATGAATTTTTTTTTTTTTCAGATGGTTCGCGAGGGTTGGCCAGAAGGAAGAAGAAAAGATGTTTAGGATTGACAAATGATTTTGATTTTAGATTTTAAGTTTTATATTAAGGTAAGGATAAATTAGTAATTTAAATTATTTAAGGGTATACAGGTAATTGCATTACCATTACACCCCTTATAAAGTCACCCTAGATGGGAAAACAATTATGTATGCCCAGAAATTTTTATGTATGCCCTAAAACAGGGTTCTAAATTCCAAGCCAAACAATTAGTTGAGCTTGGAGTTTCCTGGCACCCTTATCCCATATTTATTTTAGTTTCCTTTTAGATGGGCTTTTGGTTTGTAATTTTGTACTGGGCCTTGGCTTTGGCTTTGTATTTCTATATTCTCTTTTTAGTCCTGCCATTGATTGAACTAGCAAAATACTCCCTCCGTTCTTTTTTAATAGGCTGGTTTTGTTTTTAGAGAAAATTAAGGAAATTAAGAGAATTAATCATTGAAAGTGGTCCTCATGACACTTGTCGATAAAAGAAGTGAAGTGAAATGGTCCCCATGACACTTGTCAACAAAAGAAGTAAAGTGAAATGGTCGTGACGACATCAAAAAAGTTAAGTTAAGAGTGGCCCTTAAAACTAAAGTAATATTTGACTTTCCCAATTAGAACCGGCCTATTTTTTTGAAATATTTATTTATAGAAACCAGCCTATTATTTAAGAACGGAGGGAGTACTAGTTAGGAAATATATGTGCCTTCCGTTCAATGGCGTGCAAGGTGCAACTGCAAATTCTGAGTGATAAGAGGTCATGTATTGTTACTTGTTAACGGAGGGTGGCCATTAAAAAAAAAAAAAAAAAAAAACTTTTTTTTCTAGATTGCAGTTGACCCAATATTTTACCTTAGTACAATTTTTCCAGCATTTTGTATCTTTCAAATAACAATGTTATGTATGTACCAAAGGAATTCATGGAAATGAGAATGAATGAAGCAAAAGGCATCTAGAACAAATCAATTTCAGAAAAGAGTTGCTGAAATTTTTCATTAGAAATCATGTCTATTAAACCCACCTGATTGAAATTCTAGTAGATTTCTAACCGTTTTCGAGAACCATCCAAGAGATTTTAACAGTAAAACTGAATCAAAAACTTAACTCAGATTTCTCTCAGTTACTCTCTCGCACACCCTAAACACAAGTTGGGTTTTAGAGCAAAACGTTAGAGAGGAGTAGGTCATATTCCTCAGACAGTTAAGAACCTATCTTGTGCACATGTCTGGCCATTATGGACCTATCTCTATGTCTGGTTCCGTATTCATCTAACCCTAGGTTTAAGCAGTATTGGGATGTCCAACCTCTGCTTCACTACAACGGCAGGTTCCTCGCTGGCTGTCCATATGGTCCTGCAAACAAGTATCTTGTTTCTGCCCTGTATTGGTTTTTCCTTGTATGGTCCTTACTGACGAGAGACCTGTAGGATCTCTACCCTTCAATTACTCAGACATAGGCAACCTGCGTCGCTCAAACATGCCCTATACATCGATATTGCCAACTATATGAGACGCTTGCATCAACACTAGATTAAATGCCAAAACCACATCAAGTCACCAAACAGAACAATTTTTCTCACTAGCAGGAGTTTTGCATCTGAAGTTCTTCCATTTTGTTGAGCCATGGGTCCCCAGAGATGAAATTGACAAGCTCAAATCCAAAAAGTCCGTTGGATTTGCAAAACATTAAAAATGGGGTGCAGATACCCTGAAGACCTTTGCCACAACTGTGGCAAGACTCCATCAAAACCATATGCCCTACCAAGCCTACATTTGTTTCCTTGCAACTGTGGTGGTTTTCTTTATCTGTAAATAGATACCTACATAATATACTTATGATTCCACCTCAGAGGTTCAGTAAGATGACCCACATTCAGGCAACAACGAAACAGATGCTAGGCCAATGAACTGAAGTTTTGATCACATAAATGCAATTTCAACATGCTTAGTACAAATAGCTTTGTGAGGCATAATTATCAACGCACAAGCTAAGAATTCATGCCTTCAAGTTTGTATGAACAGATACAAACATGTTTTTACCTTTTATTACAAAAAAAAAAAATGTAGTGTCCTGGTAATGCTCTAAGCAATCTCCATTAGCCAGCTGTGCTCTCCAGTGGTAATGCATCCACGGAGATTATAGTGTGTTGCTGGTATCACTATGTTTGCACTCACTATTTCAAACATTTCGGTTCAAAGAAAACACTTAAGCCCGGAGATACTCATTTCAAAGTCTCTAACAGTATGTCCTAGTCCCCTAAGTGTAAGCGGTTACCTATTGTTGCTACGGATTTAAAATTAATAAAAAAGAAAACATACTTATTAACTTGACTATGATCTATGAATGACAAATTACTAAAGCACGCATCATATAAAAATTAGCTCAACTGGCTAACAAAGCAACAGAGTGTAACTGCATGTAAAAAACTCACATGGTGTTGAGATTAGCAATACCAACACATACAGTAATTGATACTAACAGTCCATAGCTTTATGGTTGATCCCAAAATAAAAACTACCTAAATGTTTAATGAACGACATGAATATTACTTCGAAAGGTAAATGAAGATTACCAGCTTCCAGCAGCATTTGCTTCTACTCTAACCCCTCTGCCAGATTCCCTGCTATGTGTCGCCGCAATTCCCTCTGATTCCATTATTTTCGCATCTTCTTCTCCTAATTCTTTCAATGAAACTAATGTGTGCTTGTATGGAAATACTTGACGAGATATATGACTGTTCACAATGCTTTCCCAGGTTGAAGTTCCTGGAACTACTATGTACTTCTAGATTTGACTGTACTCGAGTACAGCTTCAACAGTTATGCAACTTCTACCTGAAACTTGATCACAAACTTCTCCAAGAAAGACTCGTCAACTATTCTTAAAAGTGAACCTAAGGCAATTTTCTTAACTAGACCTTTGGTGATTAAGTTTTTGTAAACAGAACACCTAGGTATAATCCTTCTCTCCAAGTTTAAACCCAAAATATCTGGGGTTTTGGCGATAAGTGATGGACTAAAACCCATTTGATTCACAAGGTAATCCATTGTCGCCGTTATTTTAATCTCAGAATACCCCATGCAATCAGGATGCTTCTTAAATGCAAATCGAATTTCTTCATCAGACCAACCCAACCTCCTATAATTATCAATCTTCGACTCCCTATTCGATTTATTAAACCCTGCAACTATTTTGAGAGCTCGTAAAAATGAGACTTTTAAAGGATCGAATCCCATACCCTTAATTTCTTCAACAGCCTCCTTAAATCTGACAGTGCTTGTCATAATTGTTCTTGATTGAGTGGTTAAAAACCTAAAAACATTGGATTCAGGAACACCTTCATCTCTCAAAAGTTCAATGTTGGCCGTTATCCCATTCACACCCCCTCCAGTGAGAAGCCAAGAACAGCGTTTGGTGATGGAAATTACATCCTTTTCACAAGGAACAATGTTCTTGAGCATATCAAAAGAAAGCATTATGTTGCGCAATTTCCTTTCAAGGACACTTGGGTTACTGGAGAGGAACTTTACAAGATGAATTCCAGAAAATCCCTTGGAGTTGAAAAAATCAAATATTGGTTTAAGGGTTTCCTGAGGATTGGATAAAAGGATTAAGGGGGTCTTTATAATGAGTTTAGAGATATAGGGTTTAGTAAATCCGTAATTTTCAAGTAGGTTTAAGACTGAATCTGGGTTTGATGAAGTTTTGAAATTGAGTTTTTTAGAAGCAGTAATTGCTTGATTTTGAGATAATCCACAGGAATCGATTAAGAAATTGACTACAAATGAAGAAGATGAAGAAGAAGATACAGATCTGGACCTAATAAGAGAAACAGAAGTTGTTGAATTATTACCTCTATTAGTAAAGCTCCTTGTATGATAAACTCTACGGACCGGAGAAGACTTCATCGTTGAAGAAAGAGATCGGAGGAAGATGGAGATGAAATCAAGAAACTCAATACACCCAAACAGCTTTGCTGATCTTCAATAGTATACCCCTACCATCAAATCTTGGCCGTCGATGGATGGATGATCATTTTCTTCTTGTCCAACCACAAGTACAACCCTATCACTCCTCCGGTGTTACTACAAAAGTCCTTCCCCAATCAGGACGATTCAAATCGTTTTCTTTACCGGCCGCAGATAAGAACACCGTTTTGTAATCCATGTATCAGTTACCAATTGAATGTTGTAATCACGACGGAAATCGGATCACTGAAGTGAGTGTTTTTGAAACGGACGTAAGATTTCTGGTAGAGCTAATCGGAATAGTATGTCTTGGGTCGGGAGTAGACATAGACCGACGGCCTTATTTGTTGGCTGTCCATAGGGTCCTTCCAATAATTTTTCTCCCTAGCAGGCGTTTTGCATCTGAAGTTCTTCCATTTCGTTGAGCTTTTAACCTCTCTGCTTCTCGAACCATGGGTCTCCAAAAAAATCCTGCCATTTTTACGGGTGACCCCAAAAGAATTAGGGGCGACACTAAAAGACAAAAAAGGTCATTCAAACGTAAATCTAAGTTACCCCTTATCTTCGATTTTCGAAATGGCCAATATACCCTCATATAATCGAGAGCCTATACCATAATCGGTAGGTTAAAGATGAATCGGTAGGTTAAATTGAAACTAGACCTACCGATTATTGTGTAGATACTTCGGCTAATAATCCCTTTTATAATCGTTAGCTTATCCAACTTGCAAGACTACCGATTATAAGGAGCCCATATTCAACCTTGGCCAAATTCCATAGGTTTTGAGGGGTGCAGAGCCAACCATAACCACTTGGCTTAAGCTGTGGATGTAGCCATAATCGGAAGCCTAATAGATTACATACACTACCGACTATATGTTGTCCCAAAATGAGTTTTTTCTAAAATCCTTCACTAATGAATTTTGAAATCTACCATAATCGGTAGGGTATATAATTATATAACCCACCGATTATAACGAGCCCCGGATCCAACCTTTGCCATATTTCATAGGTTTTAAGTGTACACAGCCATCCATAACCACTTGGTTCGTGTTTTGGATGCAGCGTTAATCGGGAGTTAAATATATTACCAAACCATCCGATTATGGGTTGCCCCAAAATGAGTTTTTTCTAAAATCCTTCATGTAAGGGAATTTGAAATATACCATAATCGGTAGAGTTAACAACTTAACAACCTACCGATTATAAGGAGCCCCAGATCGAAGCCTTGCCAAATTCCATAGGTTTTGAGTGTACAGGGCCAGGAATAACCATGTGGTTCGTGATTTGGATGTAGCCATAATCGTAAGACAAATAGGTTCCACAACCTACCGATTATAGGTTGCCCCAAAATGAGTTTTTTCTAAAATACTTCATGTGATGAATTTTGAAATCTACCATAATCGGTAGAGTTTATTACTTCTTACCGTCCGATTATACGAAGCCCCAAATCCAACCTGTGCCAAAATCCATAGGTTTAGAGGGTACGAGAGCCAGGCATAACCATGTGGTTCGTGATTTGGATGTATCCATAATCGGACGTCAAATTGGTTCCAAAACCTACCGATTATAAGTAGCGTGAATTTTGAAATCTGCTATAATCGGTAGGGCATACAACTTAGAGACCTCCCGATTAAATAAATAATCGGAAGAAAAATCTCTAATGTAGTAGTCTGGGGTCTATATATTAGTGTTTGGAAATTGTTTTTGGGTCATTGTGAGATATCTTCTGATTGAGTGAGAGAAGAAGAAGAAAAAAAGAAGAAGAAGGGGGTATATGTCGCCAACTCCCGATTGTTGCCAACTTCCATAAACATGGATGGGTACGAAGAAGAAATTGAAGTTGTTGAAGTTCAAGGTTCACTACCGTTTAGAGATGACGATTTGGGGTATATGAATGATCCAAACTTTCATGAATATGAAACCCTAGATGACGCTTTCATGGAAGAATTAAAATGGAGAATCACCCGAGATTGAAGCTAACGATGCATCAAACGTACAGGTATATTGTTATCAAACTCTAATACCCAAGTTATCCATGTTATGTGCGTTTGTGTGTGTTTTTGAACGTGAAAAATTCGATTTCTGCATGCATTGGATGCCATGAACGACATATATTCGGTAGTTAATTTAGTACAATATCTACCGATTATCCACAATCGGATATATTTTGATGTATTAATCTGTCGAATATGAAAAAACTCCCCAAATTGAAAGCTTCAATTTCTCACAATCGGAAGTTGTATACATAAATAAACGTCTAATTATATAACATCGCCCCAAATACGAATTTCTCCAAAAAAATGAAATACTCGTAAATCTTGATATTTAATAATCGGTTGGTTTATGAATTTATAGTCCCTCCGATTATTGAAGCTTTTTATACAAAAGAATGTGTATGTCGTTAATCGGTAGACTATGGTCGTATAAGACTACCGATTGTTCATAATCGGTTATGTTGTATAGTATTAAATTACCGATTGTTTTACAATCGGTTACTTATTATCTAAACTTCCTTCCGATTGCTAATGCATAACTTCTTGTTGTTGTGCGTAGGCTGTTGTAGCGGTTGATGACGATTATTGTTTGAGGCCTGATACTTCCCTACACTATGCAAACGATTTGGTATGTTCATGAATTATCTTTTCTTTTTCCAATCATGTATGTTAGATGGTTATGCTTTTTTTTTTTTGGTTTTTTATATGCGCATTTAGATATTTGGAAGTAAGAAAGAAGCAAAAGAATGGCTTATGAACAAGGAAAAAGAGAAGATGTGCGTGGTAGTTCAGAACCCTTGTGTGAAGGATATTAGGTTTGAAATGGTTTGTGAGCGAGGTGGGAAGAAAAAGAGTCACGAGGGAAAGAATAATAAGTATGTAAGGAAGACGGAGAGGAAGAAGTACCGAACTCATACAAAGAAGATTGGATGTCCATTTAAGATTGTCTTCTATAAGCCCGATGGTAAGGAAAGTAAAGATTGGAAAATGTCTAAAGTCGCTAATGGTTGTCACAACCACGATGATCCGGATACTCTTATTGGACATGTAATGGTTGCGAAGTTAAAACCACATGAAATGGAGACGGTAAGGTCTATGCGTATCCAAAAGGCGAGTGCGATCTTAAGTAAAATAAAGGCGGATGACCCCGACAACTTGTCTTCTTTGTCTACAATTAAGTCGGCCCTAGCTACGATCAAAAGGACGGAATGGTATGGTAGAACGGTCATGCAACAATCGCAGTGGTTAGCTGAGTTACACGACTACACGTTGAGAACGGAAGAAAAGGATGGTAAAGTGGTACGTATTTTCTTGGCACATCCCGAAATGATAAAATTGGCTCAGTGTTTTCATCAAATTTTGTTGATAGATGCCACATATAAGACAAACAAATATAACATGACGTTGTTGAACATTGCTTGTCACACTTCGGACAAAAACATGTTTACGATTGCATGGGGTTTAATGGATCATGAGAAAAATATGAGTTTCATTTGGATGTTGGAGACGTTGAGGTCCATTTATAATGGCGACGATTTTCCAAGGGTTATTGTAACAGATAACGATCAAGCCTTAATGCATGCAATAGCGGTAGTGTTTCCTGAAGCCCGAAACTTGCAATGTATGTGGCACATTCAATGCAACCTCAAACACAATTGCCATCACCATTTCCAAGTTAAAAAACCAAGGAAGGGTACCAAGAGGTCGAAGGAAGAGGATAAGAGCATTAGTAAATTAACCGTGGAACAACGAGAGGAAGAGAAGAGGTTATTTGATGAAAAATGGAAGGAGGATGGAATGATTTGGAGAGCGTTCATGAAAGCATGGGACTACAAGATCGTTTGGTCAAAGACCGAGGAAATTTACGAACATAACTTGAAGAAATTTGAGGATGAATATGGCAAGGACTACCCAAAACCAGTTGAGTATTGTAAAACACAATGGTTACCGATTAAGGATAGGTTTATGTATGCATGGACATATGAATATCGTAACTTCAAGAACGAGGCGACAAGCATTGTGGAGGGGTCTCATGGCCGATTAAAGAAAATACTTCTAGGTAGTCAAAATGGAGTTGTGTCGATCCAAGAAGCAATCCATGAATTCACCAATCGTGATCTCGTAAAGATTAAGGATTCTATGTAATTTAGTGTACATAAATTCCCTACGGAACATGAAAAGGAAAGATTGCTTCTAAGGGGCATTGTTCATAAAGTTTCAAAATGGGCAATAAATCACATGATGGAACAATTGAAGTTTTATAAAGATTACGATGACGAGAATACGGTTTGTATTTGCAAGGATATGATAGGTATTGGTCTCCCATGTCATCATAAAATGGGTAGGTACGTCGAGGTGATTGACATCAATGATATTCATCCATTTTGGAAGCAATTAAATTTCACTCCAAGCACCCCCGTAGTTGATGGTCCGTCGTTCATGGAGTCGGAATTGTGTGCAAAAATAACCGAGCGTTATGCTATAACAAATGGCGCCAAGAAGAAAATATTGATGCATGATTTGGAGCAAGCTTTTCACCCTCGTTAAGGGAGGTTGATGAACCTATTAAGCAAAAGGGGGAGGGTAGTCCAAACACCGAAGTGTCAAGGACAATTGAAAGAAAATAATTAAAGTAGCATTTGTCTAATAAAAGAATATTGTGTAGGCATGAGCGTTCGGAAGCCTAATTTGAAGATGAGTCGTAACCAAAGAAAAGAGGTCGTCTAAGAAAAGATCAAAGTGGACCAACCGCCCGACAAGTGAGGCCAAAGGTCTCTACGAAGCCTTCTCAAGTAAGTCAAGCCGAGGCGGTGGAAGAATTTGTTTTAGTGGAGACCCAAACTAACTCCGTAATTATTGATCAAATGAGAGACTCGCAACAAACACAATCAACGGAAATGGTGACTATAAGAGAGAAGTATGGTACTCTTTGTTGTCCGAGGGATTTTCATGGAAGACCAACACGATCAAGGTATACGATTATAGAAGAGTATATGAAACAACTCCCTCCAATCATTGTTCCATTTGTTTTGTCCACCAACGAGGTTGATGGGGATGGCAATTGTGGGTTTCACGTCGCTACGGAACAAATTGGTTACTTTGGAGAGGAGGTGAACGAAGATGTCACCCAATGGCAAAATTTAAGAACTAAGATGGTGGTACAACTAATAACGGACAAGGATTTCTATATGGAGATGATGAAGCAAGGAGATAGGCACGACAAAGAACTAGAGTTCAAAGACTTAGTTGCGCGTATAAAGTGCCGAAAGGGATTGAAGACAATCGGATCCAAGTATTGGATGACAATACCTAAATGTGGATATCTCTTAGCGGATGCTTTAAATTGCGTGATACATTTCTTTGTTCCTCCTGTGTATGGACATTCTTACACGTTTACACCTACACGGACGATTTGCGATGAATCGGTTAAAGATAGAAGGATTGTTATGGAATTTGTGAATGATATGCATTTTATAGGTTTAAGAGTAAAGAGAGTTTCCCATTACCTCCGTTGGGTGGTTGGAGTGATTACTTCCCAACGAATCATTGTAACGATTGGTTGAAACAATATGAGACCAACATGTTGGATTGGGATCGCGTCATGAAGGAGGATTTTCCGGAAGGCCTACTAGAATTGGTTCCCTCGGATGATGAAGATGAATGATCGTTATGTTTGAAAGATGTATTTTCGAAAGCCCTATTTGTACATGTTTTTTTTGGAATTTTTTGGAATACTGTGAAGTATAAAGCTATGATCGGTAGTTATATTTTTAATATATCAACCGATTATACATGCTTTTGTAAACAGACTCAATCAATATTATAATCGGTTATTAACTTTTGGAGTTTAGCTTCCGATTGTAAGTCTGACAAAACAACTGAATTTTTTTTTCCCAGAATCGGTATATTACATATTACATAAACATCTGATTGTCACCAAACTCTGACAAAAAAAAACTGAAATTTTTTCCCAGAATCGGTAGACAACTGTTGATGGTGGTTTTTAGCTTAGGGTTAAAATCATAAAACTATGCACCTGGCATGATGTTACCATGACCTCTAGCGCATTTATTGACCATTAACACATTTATCGAATCAACCAGCATGCTTACGTAAGAATTACCAGGGTACCTTTTTCTTTCTATGTATCATGTTCCACGGCAAAACCCATAACATTGTTTGACATCACCTGTACAAAACCCTAAAATTCTCATGCTACCACGCCAAGGCATGCCAGCCGCACCTCCGTGCCCAGCAGCACCACCGTGCCAAGGCATGCCATCCATGTCAGCCGCACCTCCGTGCCCAGCAGCACCACCGTGCCAAGGCATTCCATCCATGCTAGCCGCACCTCCGTGCCCAGCAGCACCACCGTTCCAAGGCATGCCAGCCATGTCAGCCGCACCTCTATGCCCAGCAACACCACCACGCCAAGTCATGCCATGCCCACGGCATGCCAACCTAGTCGCGCCACCTTACTGGCCTTCCCTATGCGGCTATTAAAACGAAGGCGTGCGACAACCAACGATCCCCCTTCAATCCCAGGATCAAATCCTAACCATCAAAGGTTACCAGACAACGCATGGTAACCTTTGGCCCGAAATCCTAAGTTTGGCCACGCCCAAACCGCGCCAAGGCATGCCATGCCCACGGCATGCCAACCTAGTTGTGCCACCATGCTGGCCTTCCTTGTGCGTCTACTAAAACGAAGGCGTGCGACAATCAACGGTCCCCCTTCAATCACAGGATCAAATCCTAGCCATCCAAGGTTCCCAAACAACGCATGGTAACCTTTGGCCCGAAATCCTAAGTTTGGCCATGCCCAAACTGCGCCAATGCATACAATGCCCACGGCATGCCAACCTAGCTGCGCCACCATGCTGGCCTTCCCTATGCGGCTAATAAAACGAAGGCGTGCGACAATCAACGGTCCCCCTTCAATCCCAGGATTAAATCCTAGCCATCCAAGGTTACCAGACAACGCATGGTAACCTCTTGCCCGAAATCCTAAGTTTGGCCACGCCCACACCGCGCCAAGGCATGTCATGCCCACGGCATGCCAACCTAGCCGCGCCACCATGCTGGCATTCCCTATGTGGCCACTAAAACGAAGGCGTGCGACGGTCACCCTTCAATCCCAGGATCAAATCCTAGCCATCCAAGGTTACCAGACAACGCATGGTAACCTTTGGGCCGAAACCCTAGTTTGGCCACGCCAAACCGCGCCAAGGCATGCCATGCCAACCTTGTCGCGCCACCACGCTGGCCTTCCCTATGCGGCCACTAAAACGAAGGCGTGCAACAATCAACAGCCACCCTTCCACCTTAGATGCAAATCATAGCCGTCCAAGGTCGCCAGCCAACGCATGGTAACGTTTGGCCCAATGCCAAAACCCTAATTTTGGCCACGCCTAAACTATGCCTCCTCGGTCCCGCAACATCCCTCCTGAATTCTTCCTGAGTTTTACTGTCGGGCTGTTTTCACCTCCCGAACGAGCTTAAAACCTAAATATCCCCGCGTAGGGAGATATGAAATTCTTTTCCGGTCGATTTGAGGGGCGTACCGTCAAAATCTGAGTCCATACGAGAATTCTACAGTGATTCTGGTAAAGGGAGCTAATTAGGGTTTCTAAAACGAAGGCGTGCGGCCATCAACGGTCGCCCTTCAATCTCAGGAGCAAATCCTAGACGTCCAAGGTTACCAGACAACGCATGGTAACCTTTGACCCAAAACCCTAGTTTGGCCACGCCAAACCGCACCAAGACATGCCATGCCAATGGCATGCCATGCTATCATGCTAGCCTTCCCTATGCGGCTGCTAAAACGAAGGCGTTCGACAATCAACGGTCTCCCTTCAATTTCAGGAGCAAATCCTAGCCGTCCAAGGTTACCAGACGACGCATGGTAACCTTTGACCCAAAGTCTAGTTTGGCCACGCCAAACCACGCAAATGGCCTGCCAACTTTGCCGTGCCATCATGCTGGCCTTCCCTACACAGCTATCAAAAACGGAAGCGTGCAACGATCAACGGCTACCTTTCCGCTTAAGATACAAAATCTCGACCGTTCTAAGGTCGCCAAGCTAGCAAGTCTCCCAAGCTCGACTTGCCAGGCAACAGCCATGTTACATGTTTTCATGAAAACGTTCGAGACATCAAACCACAAACTGGGGTATCTTCTTTGGGTTTTGGTAATTTGGCGGTTTACAGCGTGCGGCGTACACTACGCCCGTAATAAGAAAGTGTAATAAGGATGAAGCGGTTAAGTAAATAGGGAAGTAATGGTGAAACACTTTTCTTTTATGGAACATCAATTCCATGCGTTAACGGTTACCACCTCCTCCCATTTACTCACCCATTATTCCATTTCTTAATGAGACCAGAGTACGTTTCACTCCGACTTGTATAAATAGGTCTTACCTATTTCCACAAAGAAGAACAAGTTCGGTCAAGGATCAGACAACACTCAGAAAAATATTTGGCTAAGCTCTCCCATCTGTTAGCTTCTCATTTTCTGATACAAGTCATGAAACCACTACTCTTCCAGAATCAACTTGGTCTCAACACTTTCTTCGTTTCCCTCCCAAAAACCTACCCATTCTCTTCCTCTTTGTGACCGAAACAAGCCTGGAATGACCATTTCTTGGTTTAGGCCGTATTTGTACAGATTGATCTCTCGAATCTAAAGTACTCCCGTGCAGTACATTGTTTAGGGTCTAAATTCGTTTCTCACCCACACACCCGAAATTACCAAAATCGGCAGAAACCATTTTCACCCTCAAGCAATTGGCGACCATAGTGGGAGATTGATCTTTCGGTTACAATGTCAATTTTCGACCATCGATTTCATGCTTCGACCCAGACATCAAGACGGTAGAAGCAGGCGATCCGCTCAGGGATCAAAGACTCAGTTACCAGACAACCCGATTATCAGTCTTAACACGGCAAGGGATGACTGGGGACTGCCTAGAGTTTAAAATCGAATGATACAACCAGTCTTGACCCCGCAATGGGAGACTGGGGACTTCCCAGTGGTTAAAAGAAAAACGATCTGCTCAGGGATCGACGACTCGATCATCAAGTGAATCAGGGACGACTGGGACTTTCCACAATCGCGGTGTTTCCCACGAAAGTCGGACTTTCAATGCTTTCGTTAGCAGATCCAAAAAAACGAGTAAGTATTGCCTAGAAAAAAAATACATGGTTTACTATTTCAAGTTTTCACGGGAATGATAAAACCGATAGCCATGTTATGCTTCATCCCATGTCATCTACCGACACCCAATGTTCATGTTTCCATATCTTCCCTGGGATGTTTGTGTTACTTACAATCATAAATAAAAACGACATCATCCTAAAACAGTTCATCCAGAATAATAATCCAAAACCATCATAGGTAACACTTGTCTATCAACCCAAAAATCCAGAAAATCAAAACCATAAGCCAGGCGTTCTATTTGCCTTTTGGAAAAAAAGAAAAAACAAAAAAAACTGAAGAATTTTATACAGAAGTGCATTCAAATGAAGCCATTCAACGGTGTTTTGCTCTTCTCGAAGAAGGCGTCCTTCGTCATTTGGAGGACCGCACGTTTCAGCTCCAACTCTTTGGACAGCCTTTCGATCTCCGCTTCTTGTTGTTGACCACATCCGTGGAAGGACCTTTGGTCACCTCGGCCTGCAACTTTTGGATCTCAGAGAAACCATAACGCCCAGTTCTTCGTGGAATCAACCACATACCCGTACGTACCTACTTTGCATAAATATCGATTACCAGTCACTATTCATGAGGTAGCCGACACTACTACGGTGATATTCGAACAGAAGAACAAGTACTTCTACAAGTTTATGAATGACATACCTATGGCTAGGGTATACACCAACACAAGAAAACAAATGGGAAGAGAAACGCTAGAGTACGGACCTGGAATATGCTTGACCACTTTATTGCTACCGCGCCACGCCAAGCCAGCACCGTGCCAAGCCAACAGTCCGCGCCACGCTAACCCAACGTCGTGCCAAGCTAGCGCCCATTCCAAGCTGATCCAGCGCTAACAGCTTGCATCCTTCCAGCGCTAACAACTTGCATCTTCCCGGCGCAAAGCCATTTGCATCCTTCCAAAGATTGCTCTTGAACGCTCAGTAGGAGGAAATCGGCAATCCAATTTCATCACACGTAGAGATCAGGAACGACTTATCCAAAATCGAGGCAAGGAGATCAGCAACCCCCCGAGTTCACAAAGACTCTCTTCCCGTCGGGGAGATGCATGATTTCGGGGACTTCGCCCACAAAATTGTGCGGTCTATGGTGGAACATTTATGAGAGATTTTATGTTTTACCAAGGCGCAACGTCAAGACATATTTGCAGCCCTCAACCGTGTTGTGTCAGGAAAACATCTACTTCCAGCCAAGAAGCCGTTCCCAAACCCCTACCTCTCTTGGAAAGCACGATAGATGGAACAAGGGACTCCTAACCACTGTTCGCTTGAAGGGTGTCCAATTTGACAGCATACCGATTGACGCAGCCTCTCCGCTTCAACGTCCTCCATCAACGGCTCCGCTTCAACATTCACTTCAGCAGCCGCCTCCGCTTCAGCATTCTCTCCATAAGCTGCTCCAGGATCAAATCCGAAGCTTCAACATTTGTCTTCATAAGCTTCAACGTCCTCTCCAAGATCCGAAGCCGCTTCAACTCCACACTCCTCCCTGTCAAGGATCGTGATCACATCCATCCAAGGATCGCAGTTGTGGCCACTTTATGATCCATCTCCCCAAACCTCGTGGTCATGGACAGTTTACCCGCTTACGCATACAGCCGATCCCTTTGCTTCCATGGATGCCCATACAATTACACCGACCTACTTTGTTACCACGACAATGTAGTCTCTTCTGATTACATCTACTACCAAGAACTATTACCACTCATTTGTTGATACCAGCCAGAGCTTCACCACAGCAGCAATCGCTACAAATATGAAAACATGTAAACCATACTTGGGGACTGAGGATATACACGGAATCCCTTCACTGTCAAAGATCAGAAGCCACAGTCAACCAAAAGTCCATAGCCACAACAAGGTCATCTACTGTTCAAGGATGCAGCGCAAGAATATCATCACGTCTCTGTCTAGAAGACGCGTTCAACACTTTACGAGGCCGCGGAGTATCCCAAGCCTGTTCATAGGAAAACAACTTCAGAAACCGAAGAAAAATACGACTGGGAACTTCTCATCGCAATCCATCCCGACGACCATCAAAAACTCATGATATAACTCAGAGACGCGGCTGAAACATTTTCTTGAAGAAACAGAGGGAGCCATGATAAAAAAACATAACTCTCTCATTTCTACCACTTCACTATCCAGAATATTTCATCATGTAATTTCTGAGCATCCCAGCGTCACATCCAGAAGAGTACGATAATCTTATATAAAATCCCGTGGACGTGGATTCAAGGCGATGCAATGAAAGTAGACTACACATGGGGACTACCAACATGGGACGGTTTCACTCCCCTCAACCTGTTTATTTCTGATTTCAACATCGTCACTGCCGAAGTTTCACGAGCCGCAAGAATTTCTCAACATGAAGCCGTACGTATGCATCGAAGACTCCAAAAGCACGCCACAAAGATACATTCACATATTCGGCCATGCCATCGGATCTAACAGAAATATAACCGAGGATTGCCCACTGGATCCCATTCCATACGATAGTCCAAGATTCGAAGACTTGATAGCAGCACATCGGCAACAGAATATCTCCCAGATCATCTATTTCACCTTGTGTCTTCGGAGGATTTCTACCATACAATCATCCACGACATATCATCATCGTGATCAGAAGGTCCAGACGCTAAACAACCTAAAGTCAAGAATGGACCGACAACGCAACAACAATATCCAAGATTAGCGCTGACATGATCGTCGCCGAGCATATATTTCATGCATTCATCCCAAGAATGCAATGGAGTTTTGGTAAATTTTGGAATCCACTAGAGAGACACTGCAGACGAAAGCACGGATCCAGACGAACAACAAAAGAGGGTCGATACCTATTTTCATGCGGACAGAGTTTCTAGAGTTTGAACAGAATGAAGACTCCATCTTGCTCCACGAACATGAATAGATGACTGGGCGCGACTATACTACTAGGGCCCGCAACTTCCCTCCTGAATTCTTCCTGAGTTTCACTGTCGTGCCATTTTCACCTCCTAGACAAGCTCAAAACATAAGTATTCCCTCGAGAGGGGATAGGAAATTCTTTTCCGATCAGATGGAGAGGCGGACCGTCAAAATCCGAGTTCGTACGAGAATTCTACTAAGGAGCGCTAATTAGAGTTTCAGAATGCCAAACCCTAATTTAGACAAAGTTGTGCCATCACCACCATTCGATAACCGAAGTTCCAGCGTCATCACCATTTCCACCATTCCAAGCCGACCAATGCTGACGGCTCCATTCCAAGCCGACCAACGCGTGCGGCTCCCATTCCAACCCGACCAACGCGTGCGGCTCCCATTCCAAGCCCACAATTTTCATCTCACCACTCCACGGTCTGCACCACCAGTATGATTTATGAAAATCCGCCAACACGGGAAGCACAAACTCTCTTTACCTCTCAAAAAGGTTAGCCGGACTTTCCTGACCATCTTTTCATAACTTATTGTTTCGATCTCTGTCCTAGCCTATCACCATCTTATGCTTACCTCGCAACGCGGCTCCCGTTCCGAGCTAAGCAGGGGACTTAATGTTGATGGTGGTTTTTAGCATAGGGTTAAAATCGTAAAACTATGCACCTGGCATGATGTCAACATGACCTCTATCGCATTTATTGACTATTAACACATTTATCGAATCAACCAGCATGCTTACGTAAGAATTACCAGGGTACCTTTTTCTTTCTATGTGTCATGTTCCACGGCAGAACCCCTAACATTGATTGACATCATCTGTACAAAATCATAAAATTCTCAAGCTACCGCGCCAAGGCATGCCAGCCATGCCACCCGCACCTCCGTGCCCAACAACACCACCGTTCCAAGGCATGACAACCATGCCAGCCGCACCTCCGTGCCCAGCAGCACCACCGCGCCAAGGCATGCCATCCATGCCAGCCGCACCTCCGTGCCCAGAAGCACCACCGCGCCAAGGCATGCCAGCCATGCCAGCCTCACCTCCGTGCCCAGCAGCACCACCGCGCCAAGGCATGCCAGCCATGCCAGCCGCACCTCCGTGCCCAGCAGCACCACCATGCCAAGGCATGCCATGCCTACGGCATGCCAACCTAGCCGCGCCACCTTACTGGCCTTCCCTATGCGGCTATTAAAATGAAGGCGTGCGACAATCAACGGTCCCCCTTCAATCCCAGGATCAAATCCTACCCATCCAAGGTTAGCAGACAACACATGGTAACCTTTGGCCCGAAATCCTAAGTTTGGACACGCCCAAACCGCGCCAAGGCATGTCATGCCCACGGCATGCCAACCTAGCCGCGCCACCATGCTGGCCTTCTATATGCGACTATTAAAACGAAGGCGTGCGACAATCAACGGTCCCCATTCAATTCCAGGATCAAATCATAGCCATCAAAGGTTACCAGACAACACATGGTAACCTTTGGCCCGAAATCCTAAGTTTGGCCACGCCCAAACCGCGCCACGGCATGCCAACCTAGCCGCGCCACCATGCTGGCCTTCCCTATGTTGCTACTAAAACGAAGGCGTGCGACAATCAACGGTCCCCCTTCAATCCCAAGATAAAATCCTAGCCATCCAAGGTTACCAAACAAGCATGGTAACCTCTGGCCGGAAAACCTAAGTTTGGCCACGCCCACACCGCGCCAAGGCATGCCAACCTAGCCGCGCCACCATGATGGCCTTCCCTATGGGGCCACTAAAACGAAGGCGTGCGATGGTACCCCTTCAATCCCAGGATCAAATCCTAGCCATCCAAGGTTACCAGACAACGCATGGTAACCTTTGGGCCGAAACCCTAGTTTGGCCACGCTAAACCGCGCCAAGGCATGCCATGCCAACCTTGTCGCGCCACCACGTTAGCGTTCCCTATGCGACCACTAAAACGAAGGCGTGCAACAATCAACGGCCACCCTTCCACCTTAGATGCAAATCTTATCCGTCCAAGGTAGCCAGCCAACGCATGGTAACATTTGGCCCAATGCCAGAACCCTAATTTTGGCCGCGCCTAAACTATGCCTCCTCGGTCCCGCAACATCCCTCCTGAATTCTTCCTGAGTTTTACTGTCGGGCTGTTTTCACCTCCCGAACGAGTCCAAAACCTAAATATCCCCGCGTGAGGAGATAGGAAATTCTTTTCAGGTCGATTTGAGGTTCGGACCGTCAAAATCCGAGTCCGTACGAGAATTCTACAACGATTCTAGTAAATGGCGCTAATTAGGGATTCTAAAACGAAGGCGTGCGGCCATCAACGGTCTCCCTTCAATCTCAGGAGCAAATCCTAGCCGTCAAAGTTACTAGAAAACGTATATTAACCTTTGACCCAAAACCCTAGTTTGGCCACGCCAAACCGCACCAAGACATGCCATGCCAACCTAGCCGCGCCACCAATCTAGCCGTCCCTATGCGGCTACTAAAACGAAGGCGTGCGACAATCAACGGTCGCCCTTCAATTTCAGGAGCAAATCCTAGTCTTCCAAGGTTACCAGACGACGCATGGTAACCTTTGACCCAAAGTATAGTTTGGCCACGCCAAACCACGCCAAGGCATGCCATGCCAATGGCCTGCCAACTTTATCGTGCCATCATGCTGGCCTTCCCTACACAGCTATCAAAAACGGAAGCGTGCAACGATCAACGGCTACCTTTCCGCTTAAGATACAAAATCTCGACCGTCGAAGGTCTCCAAGCTAGCAAGTCTCCCAAGCTCGACTTGCCAGGCAACAACCATGTTACATGTTTTCACGAAAACGTTCGAGACATCAAACCACAAACCGGGGGATCTTCTTTGGGTTTTGGTTTGGCGGTTTACAGCGTGCGGCGTACACTATGCCTGTAATAAGAAAGTGTAATAAGGATGAAGCGGTTAAGTAAATAGGGAAGTAATGGTGAAACGCTTTTCTTTTATGGAACATCAATTCCATGCGTTAACGGTTACCACCTCCTACCATTTACTCACCCATTATTCCATTCCTTAATGAGACCAGAGTACATTTCACTCCGACTTGTATAAATAGGTCTTACCTATTTTGTGACACCCCGTGATTTTAGCATGGCGCATGATAAAAGATGCGCCATTTTCTTGTGATGAAGCTTCATCCAAAGCTTCCGTTGTGTAGGAAAAAAGAACATTAACCCTTGGCCAATGTGTTGACAGTGTACGGCCAACATGGCCGGACATCGGGTTGGCAGTGTACGACCAACATGGCCGGACATCGGGTTGGCAGTGTACGGCCAACATGGCCGAACATCGGATTGGAAGTGTACGGCCAACATGGCCGGACATCGGGTTGGCAGAGGACGGCCAACATGGCCGGATATCGGGAAAATACATGGCAACGGCCATGAATAGTAAACGGGGAGTTGATGAAATATTTTTGGTCCCCCAAATTGAGTTCTAAAAATGTCAAATTAACATATATATGGAGGGTAGTTGGTTGATGGTGCATATGCGGACTATGCACCAAGTAAGCTTCATAGCTTAGTTCGAAGAGTATAAATGATGCCTAAGGCTCATTTATAGTTGCGTAGCCTCGCGAAGAGGGCATTTGATGCTTAGGTATCATTATGCCATATTGCGGACCAAACATGCATCACTTGGATGCATTCCGACGGAACGGCCTATACGGACTAGGCCATTTCCATTGTTGCTTGGCCACGGCCTAACAAACGAGTTGGAATAAGTTGCTTGTCCCTTCGGGATGAACTACGGTCTGTGCTTGATCCCTTTAGAGTAGGGAAGGGTACGTAGGCAGCCGCAATGAGTTGCAGCATTGTAGGTCAAGACTTTGGCCCCTCATATCATCTAAGCTCGGTAGCTCGACGCAAGAGATGATTGTGGCCAGACTTGATGAGGCTTAGTTGCATGCCAGTAAGTGGATGCTCATACTTCCTATCAAGTAATAAAGAGTTGGTAAGCAAGGTAACTTAGGAAATGGCAAGGGCTTGGTGCGGCCTACGCCAAAGTCCAAGGCTTATACCTGGACAATGACGGTTTCTCAGCTAGATAGGAAATTCAGTGATGAATTCCCTATGTAAAGGCAAAGCCAGAGATGCATGAAAAATGCATTGACATTGGCCTTATGGCCGTAAACCCTTTTGGGGGACAAGGGTAAGTTGGGACGGTGTGGAAGCTAAGTTAGCTGCGTCATGCTCCACGAGCATGCTAGCAAGGGAAAATGAACGTGCATTTGCCTAGCTTAAAGACCCGGATCATAGCTTCATCATGGCGCACCGGGGGAGTTACGGCCTGCGGGGCAACGCGCCAAAGGCGTAATTTTCCGGTCCGTCACAGATGGTATCAGAGCAAGTTCCGAGAAAACTCTAGGGACTTGTGCGGAGTGGACTCATTGGCGAGTATTTTCCTTGATGGAAACTAAAAGTTGGAGAGTAGGCCAACACGCGGGGAAAGAGTTTGTAAGCTGGCCGGTTACTTTGCAAATCGAGTTGAGCTTGTATAAGTACCGTGAGTTTGCTGGGCCTCTGTGGCACCTCGCTTACGAGCATCCGGAAGACCGTCCGGGACGGTGGGTAGACAATGGGACCGATCATCCCCACACGTTGGCACCGGCCAAGGGTGTGCGTTGTCGAGCCCGGCTAGCATCCCACTTACGAGTGGCAACCGGTAAATCCGTCGGGGACGGTGGCTTGCATCCAAGCACTGGCATTAGAGATTGGTCCTCACGGTGTTGCGTTGAGTTTTGCCTTGTCATTTCGATGACATCTTTCAACTTGTGAACCTTAGGGATTCTGTGTGGTAGTATGGGATGCTATCTAGGATACCTTGTCGAGATATCCTCTTGGCACTGGCCAATTACGATTCTTGTTTTTGTTGTGGGCACTTTTTGGATTCCTGTGCAGGTGGTATGGGACATGTGCTCAGAAGGTCTAAATTGTTGTTCATGACAACTTGAAGAAACCCGTGATTTCGAGCTTGGTATGGGAATTTTGCTCAGAAATCCAACTCGAAGAGATTGTCCACAATAGCTTTGGTTTTGAATTTCGGGGACGAAATTCTTTGAAGGGTGTGATAATGTAACACCCCGTGTTTTTTAGCATGGCGCATGCTAAAAGATGCGCCATTTCCTTGTGATGAAGCTTCATCCAAAGCTTCCGTGGTGTAGGAAAAATGAACATTAACCCTTGGCCAATGTGTTGGCAGTGTACGGCCAACATGGATGGACATCGGGTTGGCAGTGTACTGCCAACATGGCCGGACATCGGGTTGGAAGTGTACGGCCAACATGGCCGGACATCGGGTTGGAAGTGTACGGCCAACATGGCCGGACATCGGGTTGGCAGAGGACGGCCAACATGGCCGGATATCGGGAAAAGACATGGAAACGGCCATGAATAGTAAACGGGGAGTTGATGAAATATTTTTGGTCCCCCAAATTGAGTTCTAAAAATGTCAAATTAACATATATAGGGAGGGTAGTTGGTTGATGGTGCATATGCGGACTATGCACCAAGTAAGCTTCATAGCTTAGCCGGAAGAGTACAAATGATGCCTAAGGCTCATTTATAGTTGCGTAGCCTCGCGAAGAGGGCATTTGATGCTTAGGCATCATTATGCCATGTGCGGACCAAACATGCATCACTTGGATGCATTCCGACGGAATGGCCTATACGGACTAGGCCATTTCCATTGTTGCTTGGCCACGGCCTAACAAACGAGTTGGAATAAGTTGCTTGTCCCTTCGGAATGAACTACGGTCTGTGCTGGATCCCTTTAGAGTAGGGAAGGGTACGTAGGCAGCCGCAATGAGTTGCAGCATTGTCGGTCCAGCACTTTGGCCCCTCATATCATCTAAGCTCGGTAGCTCGACGCAAGAGATGATTGTGGACAGACTTGATGAGGCTTAGTTCCATGCCAGTAAGTGGATGCTCATACTTCCTATCAAGTAATAAAGAGTTGGTAAGCAAGGTAACTTAGGAAATGGCAAGGGCTTGGTGCGGCCTACGCCAAAGTCCAAGGCTTATACCTGGACAATGACGGTTTCTCAGCTAGATAGGAAATTCAGTGATGAATTCCCTATGTAAAGGCAAAGCCAGAGATGCATGAAAAATGCATTGGCCTTATGGCCGTAAATCCTTTTGGGGGACAAGGGTAAGTTGGGACGGTGTGGAAGCTAAGTTAGCTACGTCATGCTCCACGAGCATGCTTGCAAGGGAAAATGAACGTGCATTTGCCTAGCTTAAAGACCCGGATCGTAGCTTCATCATGGCGCACCGGAGGAGTTACGGCCTGCGGGGCAACGCGCCAAAGGCGTAATTTTCCGGTCCGTCACAGATGGTATCGAGCAAGTTCGAGAAAACTCTAGGGACTTGTGCGGAGTGGACTCATTGGCGAGTATTTTCCTTGATGGAAACTTAGAGTTGGAGAGTAGGCCAACTTCTCGCGCTGGGAAAGAGTTTGTAAGCTCTTTGAGCCGAGTTACTTTGCAAATCGAGTTGAGCTTGTATAAAATCGTGAGTTTGCCAGGCCTCTGTGGCACCTCGCTTACGAGCATCCGGAAGACCGTCTGGGACGGTGGGTAAACAATGGGACTGATCATCCCCACACGTTGGCACTGGCCAAGGGTGTGCGTTGTCAGGCCCGGCTAGCATCCCACTTACGAGTGGCAACCGGTAAATCCGTCGGGGACGGTGGCTTGCATCCAACTCGCACGGCATTAGAGATTGGTCCTCACGGTGTTGCGTTGAGTTTTGCCTTGTCATTTCGATGACATCTTTCAACTTGTGAACCTTAGGGATTCCCGAGTGGTAGTATGGGATGCTATCTAGGATACCTTGTCGAGATATCCTCTTGGCACCGGCCAATTGCGATTCTTGTTTTTGTTGTGGGCACTTTTTGGATTCTGGGCGGGTGGTATGGGACATGTGCTCAGAAGGTCTAAATTGTTGTTCATGACAACTTGAAGAAAACCGTGATTTCTGAGCTTCTGGTATGGGAATTTTGCTCAGGAAATCCAACTCGAAGAGATTGTCCACAATAGCTTTGGTTTTGAATTTCGGGGACGAAATTCTTTGAAGGGTGTGATAATGTAACACCCCGTGTTTTTAGCTTGGCGCATGCTAAAAGATGCGCCATTTGCTTGTGATGAAGCTTCATAGAAGCTTAGTTGTGTAGGAAACAGGAACATTAACCCTTGGCCAATGTGTTGACGGTGTACGGCCAACATGGGCTGGACATCGGGTTGGCGAGTGTACGGCCAACATGGTGGACATGGGGTTGGCGTGTCTCGCCAACTTGGCTGGACATCGGGTTGGCAGTGTAGTGCCAACATGGCCGGACATCGGGTTGGAAGTGTACGGCCAACATGGCCGGACATCGGGTTGGAAGTGTACAGCCAACATGGCCGGACATCGGGTTGGCAGAGGACGGCCAACATGGCCGGATATCGGGAAAATACATGGCAACGGCCATGAATAGTAAACGGGGAGATGATGAAATATTTTTGGTCCCCCAAATTGAGTTCCAAAAATATCAAATTAACATATATAGGGAGGGGTAGTTGGTTGATGCATATGCGGACTATGCACCAAGTAAGCTTCATAGCTTAGCCGGAAGAGTATAAATGATTCCTAAGGCTCATTTATAGTTGCATAGCCTCGCGAAGAGGGCATTTGATGCTTAGGCATCATTATGCCATATTGCGGACCAAACATGTATCACTTGGATGCATTCCGACGGAACGGCCTATACGGACTAGGCCATTTCCATTGTTGTTTGGCCACGACCTAACAAACGAGTTGGAATAAGTTGCTTGTCCCTTCGGGATGAACTACGGTCTGTGCTTGATCCCTTTAGAGTAGGGAAGGGTACGTAGGCAGCCGCAATGAGTTGCGGCATTGCGGTCCAAAGACGTTGGCCCCTCATATCATCTAAGCTCGGTAGCTCGACGCAAGAGATGATTGTGGCCAGACTTGATGAGGCTTAGTTGCATGCCAGTAAGTGGATGCTCATACTTCCTATCAAGTAATAAAGAGTTGGTAAGCAAGGTAACTTAGGAAATGGCAAGGGCTTGGTGCGGCCTACGCCAAAGTCCAAGGCTTATACCTGGACAATGACGGTTGCTCAGCTAGATAGGAAATTCAGTGATGAATTCCCTATGTAAAGGCAAAGCCAGAGATGCATGAAAAATGCATTGGCATTGGCCTTATGGCCGTAAACCCTTTTGGGGGACAAGGGTAAGTTGGGATGGTGTGGAAGCTAAGTTAGCTGCGTCATGCTCCACGAGCATGCTTGCAAGGGAAAATGAACGTGCATTTGCCTAGCTTAAAGACCTGGATCGTAGCTTCATCATGGCGCACCGGGGGAGTTACGGCCTACGGGGCAACGCGCCAAAGGCGTAATTTTCCGGTCCGTCACATATATCCACAAAGAAGAACAAGTTCGGTCAAGGATCAGATAACACTCAGAAAAACGTTTGGCTAAGCTCTCCCATCTGTTAGCTTCCCATTTTCTGATACAAGTCGTGCAACCACTACTCTTCCAGAATCAACCTGGTCTCAACACTTTCTTCGCTTCCCTCCCCAAAACCAACCCATTCTCCTCCTCTTTGTGACCGAAGCAAGTCTGGAACGGCCATTTCTTGGTTTAGGCTGGATTTGTACTGATTGATCTCTCGAATCTAAAGTATTCCCGTGCAGTACATTGTTTAGGGTCTAAATTCGTTTCTCACCCACACACCCGAAATTACCAAAATCAGCAGAAACCATTTTCACCCTCAAACAACAACATATTGCTTAAACTTACGATTGACAACAAACTCTGACAAAAAAAATGAAATTTTTTCCCAGAATCGGTAGACAACGTATTGCATAAACTTCTGATTGTCACCAAAGTCTGACAAAAAAGCTTAAAATCTTCCCAGAATCGGTAGACAATATAAAATAATAACTTCCGATTGTAACCGTCAATCAACATTTATACTGTTGTGACGGACTTCAGAAATTCATAACTTCCATCATAAGTGAATTCTTCACCCTTTTCCACTAAGTACTGTCTTTTTGCGAGTGTCTCCTACATAAACAAACATAAAATAATGTCAACTTTGTTTTAGTAAGAAAGATTAGACACCCGGTGTTATTTAAAAGAATAACCGAGCGTTATACTTACAAATTGTTGGATCGACAAGCTTAAGTGGCTAGTGTTAAACATCCTCTTTTGTATCGTTATGTAATCATTTACCCCTTTTTGGACAAATCTGAAACGATCATGAACTTGTTGGAGTGATCTTTGCTTTGGATTTCCATACTCTCGTACAAATTGGCTATACACCCTCTCCCAAAAGACTTCGAGCGTTAACCTTCCTGCTATGACATCTTCACGTCTTGTTTCACGATAACATGTTTTCACAATGACCAAATCTTCAACCGCGTCAAACGTTGCCATGCTTGTAAGTTGAGATACAGAATGAATTCACAAGAGTAGACAATGGAAAATCTATTTGTAGAATACACGATGCTATATATGTGTTGTTTGGTGCATAAATAAGAAGAGTTTACCCTCCTTATATAGATGAGAGTCCCAACGTTTTTTTTTTTTTTTTTGAAAATATGGTCGTTGATGCGTACTTTTACAAGACTGTACTGAAATTACGTACAATTATTACACACAATCGGTAGGAAATTTTTGAACAAAGCACCCAATTATGCATAATCAGTAAATATTTATTGTTATATACTTCCGATTATAGGATGTTTTGTCAACAGAGTTCTCGGTTTCATTAGAGTAGTATAATCGGGGGTTTATTAATATGTATTATCAACCGACTGTGTGTGGTTTTCGAGGCACGACTAGTTTCTTTTAAACGAACTAGCCGTTGGAGTATAATCGGTAGTTAGATCAACAATTAAAACTTCCGATTTTAATAAATATTTTGAAATTCATAACAATATCACCTACACATCATCATTATTTTACATTGAACTCCCGCAATTCTATTACAAGGTATTGTGATTAGCGTCGTGGACGTGTTGGACGAGTCCTAAACGGATTAAATCTTTCCATCGCCCTAAGGATTCTAAAATGAGCTTCATAACGGAAGCTTGATCTTTTCCATCTCCGCCATTCCCCGAGAGATCGTTCTATAACCTCATCATTGGTTTCACCCCTCAATCGATATTGATTCACAAGATAAGTTAAATGGACGAATTCTTCGACGTGTTCCTTTATTGAACCGACTAAATTTGAAAAGATCGCGGAGTGACGGTTGTTTGGGTTACCGGTGTCGTCGCAGAATTTTTCGTGAGTTTTCCCCAAATAACTTATACTCATTATGACTCCTTGCCTACGTTCTTCTCCTCGTCTCAGATAGAATTGAACATAGCGCCTACATAAAGATAAATCTTCTTCAATCGTGAACTCCGTAGGATTAATGAATGGTTTGGCCATTATGTTGAAGAGAGTTTAAAGGTATTTGTGTTCCATAGAGAGTAAAAGGATACAATCCTTATATAGAGTTTAGAGTTCCAACGGCTCTATTTTGTTGGGGAAACTGTATAATCGGTAGTCAAATGAAGTATTTTCACTTCCGATTATACAGTTTCCCAAATTTTTGTTTTTGCAGAAATCTCAATTTTTTCGAATTTGAGAACTATATTAATCGGTAGTTAATAAGACTTCCGATCATACAGTTACCCCAAATTGCAAAAATGTCATTTTTTTCGAATTTGGGAACTAGAATAATCGGTAGTTAATATGACTTCCGATTTGCCCCAAATTTCTTCCTTGACGAAATCACCAATTTTGGGAATTTGGGAGCTACTATAATCAGTAGTCTAGTGAGGTTCTTGTTCCTTCCGATTGTTATAGAAGCAAGATACGCGTTTGGCACAAAATCGATATTAATCGGTAGTATAATATCGCTACTAAGCTTCCGATTTCTTTATAATAATCGGGCACAAAATAGCTTCCGATTATGTAAGGCATTAACGTATTCTCCGCGTTTTTGGACATCCCTTAACGGTGTATATGGGTTGGGAATAAAAAAGTCGCCAGTACTTAAGGAAAATTTGTTGGTTGGTCCAAAGCCCATTAAGTTAGTTATACTAGGGTCCAACCGGATTTTAGACTTATCACTAGTCCATAATTATTTGAAACAAGCAAAATGACCACATTACCCCAGCACCACTCACGTGTGAACTCCACCACCTTCTCCAAATTTAATTAAAACATATAAAGGACCACAATTTTGAGTACATATCTGCTACACTTGTTTACAAATTCGAGTACATATACGCCACATCGCTTACAAACCGAGTACATATCCGCCACACTTCGCTTACAAATACGAGTACATATACGCCACACCGCTTACAAATGCGAAAGTATATATCAATCGCACTGCTTACATATAGAGTATGTATCCGTTGGACATATTGAACCTATAAATGTGACCAAAATATAACAATATTAAAACACAACAACAAAACTAGCATCTATTTCAGTATTTCGCATACGTACTCATGGATCAAACCAAAATAAGTGGAAAACTATGAATAAAACAGAATCAAAAGAAGTTTTTATCAGTACGACATATACGTCTCATGGATTCATAAACTAAAAACTCGGTTGCATGTCAAGAAGTGATGAATCTGAATCAAAGAACATACTTGGTATTCCATATGTGTACTCATGGATCAAACCAAAAAAAAAGAAGAGAAAACCTATAGATTCATAGTAAACACAAAAAGAAAACAGTACGTCATATATGTACTGATGCTTAATACACAAAAGAAAACTAAAAAACAAACCAAAAATCATAAAAATATCAGATCTACTAATGAAATAAACATAAAACATGATTTTTTATTTAGATCTGAACTTGTTTCATCAAAATCCGCCAGTATATCATATACGTACCGATGATTAATACACAAAAGGAGACAAAACAAAACACAACCAAAAAGCACTTCCTATCAGTATACGATATATGTACTGAAGATTCATGAACTACAAATCAATTGTATGACAAGAATATGTAACGGATCTATGAAAAATAAGAGGATCGAAACAGATATTACAGTATTCTGTATATGTACTGACGGCTAAGACTAAAAATGGTGACAAAACTGTGAATCAAACACAACAAAGAGCACTTCCTATCAGTATGCGACATGTGTACTGAAGATTCATGAACTACAAATCAACTGCATGACAAGAATAAGTGACGGATCTATGAAAAATAAGAGAATCGAAAGACATATTACAGTATTTCTCATACGTACTACTGATAGACTAAAAAAGGTGACAAAACTGTGAACCAAACACAACAAAGAGCACTTCCTATCACTATGTGACATATGTACTTATGGATAATAACATCTGAATCTACAAACAAGCATGATTTCGAAGAGAAAAACAAAAATATAATCAAATCTAAATTTCAAATAAGCTAAAAACTATATAGATCATGAAAAACGATCCAATCTTCATGATTCAAACTTAAACAACAAACAAAACACTAGCAAAAACAATAAAAACTTGAAGAAAGATGAAGAAAAAGGATTACATAATTGAAATCATAAACTTAAGGATTACATACCTGGGAAAATAACAATAAAATCTTCAAAAACTCTATTTTGAAATCGAGCAGTGAGAGAGCAGAGAGTTCGGATCTGAGAAGAAACGGAGAAAGAGAAAAAGAATTATGGAAACGTTAAAATAGCCTGATTATATATGTACCAGTAGGGAAGGGTAGTTTAGGTATTTAAAAGTCTCCCCTTAAATGTCTCGCACGTGTACTAGACCGGCTGATTAAAAAACGGGTCCTTTTTTATGTTTTCTTTTTATTATGGACCTCTAGTTACTAGGCTTTAGTGAGTGGACCTGCCACTAACTAAGACTACTATAATTGTACCTATTGGTAATTCCTACTTAATTCTTTGGGGTCGCCCCTAAAAATGCCAGGCAAAAAATCCTTTGGATTTGCAAAACATTAAAAGTGGGGTGCAAATACCCTGAAGACGTTTGCCACATTTGTTTCCATCAAAACCATATGCTCTACCAGGCCTACATTTGTTTTCCTGCAACTGTGTCAGTTTTCTTTATCTGTAAATAGATAGATAATGCATACCTACATAATATACCAAGGGTACATACATTTTTGATTCCACCTAAGAGGTTCAGTAAGATGACCCACATTCAGGCAACAACGATTTCAACTTGCTTAATACAAATAGCTTTGTGAGGCATAATTATCAACGCACAAGCTGAGAATTCATGCCTTCAAGTTTGTATGAACAAATTACGAACATGTTTTTACCTTTTATTACAAAAAAAAAAAGTAGTGTCCTGGTAATGCTCTAAGTAATCTCCATTAGCCAGCTGTGCTTACCAGTGGTAATGCATCCACGGAGCTTATAGTGTGTTGCTGGTATCACTATGTTTGCACTCACTATTTCAAACACTTGGGTTCAAAGAAAACACTTAAGCCCGGAGCTTATAGTATGTCCTAGTCCCCTAAGTGTAAGCAGGTTACCTATTGTTGCTACGGATCTAAAATTAATTAAAAGAAAAAACAAACTTATTAACCTGACTATGATCTATGAATGACGTAAATTACTAAAGCACGCATCATATAAAAATTAGCTCAACTGGCTAACAAAGCAATAAAGTGTAACACATACTCACAGTAATTGATACTAACAGTCAATAGCTTTATGGTTGATCCCAAAATAAAAACCACCTAAATGTTAAATGAACGACATGAATATTACTTCGAAAGGTAAATGAAGATTACCAGCTTCCAGCAGCATTTGCTTCTTCTCTAACCCCCTCTGCCAGATTCCCTGCTATATGTCGCCTCAATTCCCTCTGATTTCATTATTTTCGCATCTTCTTCTCCTAATTCTTTCAATGAAACTAATGTGTGCTTGTATGGAAATACTTGACGAGATATATGACTGTTCACAATGCTTTCCCAGGTTGAAGTTCCTGGAACAAACACTTTAAGAGTGCCTTGATTGTAACGTATTACAGTGCCACCCTGCAAAAAGGCAAATGGTTCTCTTTGGTCAAGACTAGTCACTTTACTCCAACCCCATGACTGGTGCTCCACCTGTTCTTTCCTAACATGACTATCATTCTTATTCACTAAAAACCATACATCATCAACTTCATGTCCTTCGACAGATTGATGCACGGCATAAAATAAAACCCCACCACCAGAAACCCCTATCACATTAAAACCATCAACATCGTCGTCATCATCAGTTCCCGTCAGCATAGGAGGAGGTGGAATATGATCACGAAACTTTTCATCAGCCAAATCCAACACTACAACCATTCCTCCTTTAGTATTCCTCCAATATAGAACTCCGTTAAGAAACACACCATGTGTATGCTCGAAGTCTGTGAAAAGCATAAAACCAATATCAAACTTCCCAACGTGTCTCCATCCTTTACCACTTCCAACAGTGTACACCTCGACCTCAACAACAGTAGGTTTTCCCCAATACTTGTCTCCTAACAACTTTGTACTCATTCGTATCAGCAAGATAACCAAATCCACAGGCCACATGATTATATCGGATTAAATTTTCACCATTTGTATCAAAATCTGGCAGAACAATGCATTCTTTTGTCACCGGGTTAAAAACAATTGCAGGTCCGGTAGCTTCAGGTTCAGTAGGTTGACTTCCATAAATACAAATCAAACCATTAAACGAACCAATTAAGATGTAATCTTCACAACATTGAGTTTCTAAAGTGATTTTTCTATGAATTGGCTCCGCATAATTCCAATCCTCATTTTCATTAAATTCAAAATAGTAAAGACGTCTATTACGATCGATATCATCAATATCATGATCTTCTTTCGAGAAAACATATCTTAACTTACCTGAATCAGTTAAATCGGGATGATTGAGACGAGCTAAGTGCATTTGGGGAAATGATGGATGATGGATGATATTCTTCCAAGTTTTGCAGACTGACTTGCATTCTAGCACTGTTTCGGCGGGTAGACGAGTCAAGATGTCTGAAATGATCTCTGTTGGAACTATCTTGTTGAAATTCTTCATCAATTCAGTCTCTTTGTTTTCCATTAAGGAAGGATTTGTGGAGAAATTGGATCTAAAGAAGATTTGGGGGTTTTGCCCAGGGCTTTTTGACTTCGTGGTTTATAGAAGTTAACCAAGGCACGAGATGTTTTTCCTGCGAGCCTCGGAGCAAGACGGTAATTCCGGGATGGGCCGGTCACTGTTATTGGATTCGGGTTATTTGGAGACCCTTTTTAGGTTTTTATTTATATACATTTAATTTTGAGGGAGGACCTATGGACAATCGTATATGGACGCTATCTTACAAGGTTTGTATCAGTTTTTATTTAAAATCAAAACAACAATAAATTTGAAGCCAATACTTTGGTGATGCATTCTTCTTATGAAACTCGACGATCCAACAAAAAGTGAGCCTAATTCGAGACTACAACACCACCATCTGCCACTTTGAAATCAACGGTTGAAATTTACCTTTGAAATTAAGATTGGTAGATGGTGAAGTTTGGTATTTCGAATTATGCTCATTTTTTTTGTAGGAATATAGAGTTTAATAAGAGATGTACCATCAAATATTAGCTTCAGATTCATTGTCGTTTGAATTGTCAATAAAAATTGGTGCAACTTGTAAAATAGTGTCCATATAGGATTGTCCATGGATTCTCCCTCTTTAATCTTGATGTTTCCGAATCAGAAGTTGGCCAATAAGAAGAAGATATTCAAGAATCAACCAATGTCTATCTTGCATTGTAGAAATGTGATGGGTGTTGAACATGTTTTGAACTATCCTGACGAGAATGATGCAGTTACGAAATTTCCTTCTATCTTGCGTTGTAGAAATGTGATGGGTGTTGAACATGTTTTGAACTATCCCGACGAGAATGATGCAGTTACGAAATTTCCTACGGACGAAGAAATTATCGAATCAATAATAAATGATGAGGATTAGGGACAGAGCCACAGCTTGACTAAACCTGGCTCTAGGCCCCTCAAAGTTTTAAATTTTCTAATTAACCCAAAATATTGGTGAAGATGAACCGAAGCTTTTGGAGAACTTCATCAAAAAAAAAAAAAGGTTAGTGAAGACTGAACCACTTATTACTCAAGTTTTCACCTTTTTATCTATGAGACAATGTCGCATGACTAAATAGGAAATAACATGCATAACAAAAATTTCGAGTCAAGTTTATCTTGTTAATCATTCTCGAAATACGTTGACTAAGCTTAAGAACATTTGTTCATAATTGATGAATTTGGTTAAGAACAATTTATTATTTATGACCTAAATTATGATTCAAGATATAGTCATTTGAAAAATAGCCTGGAACAATAATATGTGTCATTGATGTTATTCGGGAATGTTTCAAATTGATTATTAGAGAGATATAGAACTACTAAAAATCTGGATACAGGACAGTATGCATACTAGTTCACATACTGGCACAACTGTTATGGGTCCGGAGCTGCAGTACATGTACATGTACCCAGTACACGTACCGACGTAGATATAGTTCGACAACGACTTTTTGTACGCATACCTGGTATGCACACCTTAAAAAATCTCCTGACTCGTGAACAAGGATGTACGCATACCTAGTATGCAAACTGGAAAAAATCTGTCGACTCCTGAACTAGGATGGTATGCATACAAAGTATACAAACTGGAAAAGATTTGTTGACTCCTGAACTCGTTTTTGTCTTAAGGGTATACAAACAAGGTACACGTACTATACCAAAAATTCTCAGGAAATAGAATACAATACATGTACTTACCATGTTGAATATTTTCAGATGCATCAGAATTATTTCTATGAGATAATCGGCATTTAAACAACTCTATAAAAACAATATCTGTACATATTTTATCACATTATAACATATGGTTGTGACTCAAGATTAACGTCTTAAAGTGTTATACGAAAATGGTTTAGCTTACAGTTCGTTCGGCTAGTTTCGACTAACCTTTCATGAACAAGTCATTGTACACGGTTCGGTTACGGTTCATCCTAACCAGAGTGTATATTCAGTTATGTTAATCTCAAGTCAAGTTTTCATCTAATGGTGAATATCGATTGCTTATTCAAGCTACCTTAGCTTAAATCTAAAACAACCTTGATCTTGAAAGTCTATATAAGGGAAACCTCAAACAACTAGGATCTTTGAATCCCTGACACTATTCTTGTGTGTCTTAGTTGTAAACTGTATACGCCCTCTCCTTTAAACCTTTTTAGGTTTATCGACTAAAAAGACTTCACCTAGGGATTCGTGAAGCCGGGTCCAACTATCTTTATCTCCATAGTTCGTGTATCCGATCTTTCTACTGATTATTGAGCCTTTAGATCCAACAGGCGAGATAGATAGAAATCGCGAAGTTTCTTCGTCTCACACTTTGTGATTCCACAGGTATATTCCTGTATAACGATTTTTTGTTGAAATCAGAGTAGAAATTACTTGTAAGGTGAATAATAATCCAGGATGCTCTTCGGGAGTCGTAAGTACCGGATTTTTAGGGTTGCTAAACTTTGTCTATTATAAAAGATTTCATATCTCACCTTGATATTTGATCAGAATGGAAATCACATAAAGGCTAATCTGAGGGATGCAGATTGGTTTAAAGTCTTCAATTGTGTTGAAGCAATGCTTAGGATGTAAAGGACGTTAGCTAAGGGAATCAATTGCGCAGAGCCTTGTGAGATTCAAGAGGCATAAGGAGCGCGATCAGAATCTGAAATTTGTGACGGTAGATTCGGTTTAAACTACATTTCAGTCTGAAGTTTAGATAGTGGACTAGAGTCTATAGCGGCTTAATACAGTTTGTTGTTCAAATCTGGACAAGGTCTCGGGGTTATTCTGCATTTGCGGTTTCCTTGTTAAAAACTTTCTGGTGTCTGTGTTATTTATTTTCCGCATATATTATTTATCTTTATAATTGAAATATCACAGGTTGTACGTAAATCAATCAAAGTAGATACTTCCATCTTAATTGTTGGATACGACTTGATTGATCTTGGATATTCATCTTTGGAATCATCCAAGAACTCTCACGGTATAATTAGGTTCACGGACTTGTCTCCGAATACGTATTGATTGTGAGATAAAGAGATATAAACTCTTCATATACTTCCTGATTGAGATTCATTAAGTTGTAACTCTCGGAATTGTATTTGAATTTAGTCCATACAAGTTGCATAAGAAAAATTTTGTGGTGTATTTTGGTACCCCCGCATTTTCATGTTTGATTTGACTACTAAAGTCAATTTTGTTAGGTTAGACATTATCATCCAGGGAAATGTGATAAAGGATGTCTTAGGGGTATGGAAACGACTAACTTACCTTTTATGTTTTAAACTTATGATATTGATTATTTTATTATATAAAATTTAATTTACTTCAAAATTTATTTTCACTTCCAAACATCTAACCTAGCCAATTTCAACTTAACCATGGATGAGAAATCCAATTTGAGAAGAGAGATAAAGAGTTGGAGAGGAAAACACAAAGTTGAGGAGTTAGTCTTAGATCGGCTCAAAATTGCTCATTCGTGGGTGGGTTTGAGTTGATCGTGGTAATGTAAATAGTTTTAGGTATTTTCTTCTTCATCACTTGAAGCATCCAAATAGATCCAGTATAATGTAATTCTCACATAAGCACCCATGCGACTCATATAGTACCTTTGCAAAAAAAAAAAACATTATGAAGTATAATTCAATCAACATTTAACACCAATAGAATAGTAGTTCATAACCAATTTATTCAACGTTAATCAAGAGATACATCACAAAACAAGTAATAATCATGATTTCTAACTACATCTATATCCTAGTGATGTATTTGATTTATGTGCAATATACCTAATCAACTTAATATCAAAAATCTCATGATTATCAAAATAAAATTTCACCCCAAACCCTAAAAGTATGATGACTCACCTTTGGTGATTTTGTGGATGGGATCCTAAATTGAAGGATGCAATTGAACCACCTATAAGTATGGAACAAATCGTTCAATTTCACACAATGAATTCAACTAAACCACCATCAAAAAGAGGAAAGAAAAGTATGTGAAGATTGTGAGACAAAAAAAAAGAGGGAGCGCAGAAGGAGAATTGTCAAACCCGCGCTTCTCCTGAGAGTTTATACTCCGAAAACGGAAACTTAGTATCAGTCTGGTCAAGGTCAATGCTTTGACCAAGACAGATGCTCAGTTTCCGTATTACACTATTTGATTTCCGTCTCATTAGGTTAGGCGATGCTCTTCTTCGATATTGGGATGCAGTGTCACTCTCATTTTGCATCGCTACATTCAAGTTATAAACATGCGAAACGCTCAACCATAATACTTGGCCTGTGGCTACTAATTTTCCCATAGTCTACGTAATGTATACAGCTCAGAAAATCGCATACTAAGTAGTATTGATGCCTTTGTTGAACTTATAATGCTAAGTAGTAAAAGATACTCAAGATCATAATAATAACTAAGAACACAAATATAATGTAAAAGCTACTAAGTTATCATGAGACACAAGAGATTACGTAGTTCGACTTTCGTCCACGTCCACGGGGTAATAAGTGATTATTTTGTATTAAGTTATGGTGGTTACAAAGATCTTCAATGCTTCCCAAAGTAATAGAGAGAACTCAAGTTGAAGTAAATAGTTAAGTTCTAAACATTAAAGAGGTATAAGCTTAAGACTAGATCTTCTCTCCTAGATATTGAATGCCCCTTGTTTGTTGGTGAGGCTTGGTATTTATAGCCCCTTCTGCTCTAGGCAAATCTTTGCTGTCTTTGGACCCATAGCTCTTGATATAACTTTCGTATAAATGGTACCTTCGTTCGCCGCGTGCTTTCTCCAGTCGAACTCTGCCACCTTAGCTGACCCACGTTCCTTTGTGAACTTCCCAACCTCAGTACAGATTGTACCTTCGTTCACCGCCAGCCTCTGCCAGTCAGGTTCCGCCACATCATCTCTTTTCACGTGCTTTGATTATACGTGTAGATAAGAGACTCGTGCATTTAATGCTGATTAGATATGTCATCTACCTTTGTCCCTTCGCCAGCTGCCTTCCGGTAGACTAGGCTTTTACTTCTTTCATCTTGGTCGTCGAGGTATCCCTTTTTGGGATGAGATAAAGTAGATCTGCGAAGGTATCCTTTGCCACTTAGGTTTGTCTGTATAGCGAGGGCTACACAGTTATCCTATATGCGACCACTGAGATCGTGACACGTGCCCTGCAGAATATTGGTATTCACAGTTTTCCCCTTTTCTTTCATATTCTCTAGCTGCCTATAAGAAGAGAATAAATATGAGGAATTTTCATTAACTCCTTTTCTTCCTCTCGAACTGCCTCTCTCTGTCTTTTTCACGGATATTTTCTTCCGTTGTCAACCGTTTATCTTCCTTTTGATTCGCCAAGGCTCCGGTTCAACACTCGATCATCACATACAAGTAAGTGATATCTAGGGCTGTTTATGGTCGGTTTTGGTTTGGTTTCTAAAACCGAAACCAATACTATTGGTTCCTAAAAATCTAAACCAAACCAGTCCATTAACCGTTGGTTCGGTTTCCAAATGGTTCCAGTTGGTTTCGGTTTGTGCCAGTGGTTTTTGGTTAACCAATAATTATGTCAAACAAAAAAAAAAAAAAATACACAAATTTACAGATAAAAAAATCGTAGTTGCCGATAGTATTGGTTTACACAAATTTACAGACAAAAATAAAATAAAATAAATATCAAGAATAGTTAAAGCTTACTCTAAATCTAGAGATCAAAATAAGATATATAATATATATTAATTTAGTTATTGACAAATAAAAAGAAGGAAGAATAGGAAGAAAAAAGTCGAGTAGCAGCGAGTTGTAGTTGGGGGTGGAAAAGGGAGGCGACTGAGAGAAGGAGAAAGAGAAAGAGGGAGAGTATCATAATGAAATATTAGATTTAGCTTTTCAATTTATCCTCTAAATTAATGGGTAGAATCTAATACTTGTAAATCAAATGTAGAAACTAAGTTTAAAAAATTAATCGGTTTTTCAATGGTTTTTGGTTCGGTTTTAGAGGTCAAACCAAACCAAAACCAACACTATCAGTTTTCACTTTCTACATCGTAACCAATCCATTAGTAAATGGTTCGGTTTGGTTTCTTCCTAATTGGTCTGGTTTGGTCCGGTTCAGTGAAAACAGAAACCATGTTCACCCTAGTGATATCTTCTCTTTTCTTTGTTGCTTTCATACTTCTTCATGCTTGATTCCGCCTTTTATTCTCCGGTTTGTTGGAGTTTACTGTTGTACTTGCATGCGAGAATTTTAATTCTCTTTTACTCGTTCATGTTGTTTGAGAACATGGGTTGCTTCCATTTTGTATTTTGATGATGATTCTGCCATGATTGTTCTTCTTCTGCAACTTCGTCCACGGTGAAAAATATCTTTTCATTTTGTCTCGTGATGGGTTTAAAACTGTTTTCCTTGGTTGGTTTGGTTAAACCCATGCCCAAAGTATGCTTGCTTCTACCCCTAATTCACTTTTGTGTCGACTGTAATTCTAATCCGCCATTGATGACGAGATGTTCTTCATGTTGGTGTTAGGGATTATAAGACTTCCGAAGAAGCCTACGCGGAAGGAACGAAGGCCATATTCGTCTACTGATCCACCTCCGCGGATGGATCATCCTGATGCTACGCCATCTCCACCTCCTGAGGACACTGAGGTACTGGAGGGTACTGAGATGGTTGTGGTCCCTGAGGTTGCTTCGGATTCAGAAATAGAAGAGGTTGCTATTGAGGATCTTCCTCCTCCTCCTCCTTACTATGAGATTCAAAGGCTTCAATTGCGTGACAAGGATAGCTACGCTCACTTGTCTTTAGCTGAGGTCACCAAGTCTTTTCGCCTCCATAAGTTTGATATGTCCTTTGTCAATGGCCCGGATGTTCTTACCGAGTCTATAATTCAGAGCTTCCCTTATGATGAGAATACTCTCTTGATTAGCGTTGGCCAGTTGTCATGAGTATGCTCCTTCCTTTGTTTAGTAGAAAGGATCAGGGATGACCCGGCGAACAAGACTCAGGTTCGAGGGGTCATTGATAGGTGTCTAAAACACCTTGATATTTATCTATTGTTTATGCTTTCTTTGCGAGCTTTCTTGTAAATTATGTATCTTAAGTGTGGTTTTGAGTTTATTAGGTGCAATGGAGTCGTTTGAAGCAAAAGAAGGAGGAATCATTCATTTGAGAGAAAATGGCAAAAAGTCAATTCAAGGGTGAGTTACATTTGGTGCCGGATAAGGTTGAGCAAGAAGGGGGTGAAGAATGGGTTGTCAGTTCCCAGTAACTGAGAGTTGAGTTGAACAGAGAATTAGTTTGTCGATTTTCTGGATCCGACAAGCTATTTATGAAATGGATGCTCTGATGCTCCTACTGGTCGATCAACGATGGGTTTGAGTTGAATTTGTGTATGACAGAAGGAATGGCTCGAATTACTGGTGTTCTGTGACAAGTTTGAAGAAGTTGTAAGTTAGGGTTTGATTTAGGAATTGAAGATTCTCTGAGCTGATGAAATTCTGGGTTTAAATGAATGTCTTGCAGAGATGTCGAAATTGGAAGATGGGTATGTCTCGGATTTGCATCTGGTGAAATGGGGGTCAAGGTTAAATTAGCTGAGGCTGTGATGGTTAGTGATGAAATTCAAGGGTTTGAGATATTCTGGCAACAAGAGAAACCAATGGGGTTCGAATTGATGTTGTTGATTTGTGTTGGTTTCTGAATCTGAATGAGAGAAGATTGTGGTGGTTACTTTGAGTTACAACTGAAGCTTAATGGGTTTTGTTGGATTTGTTTTGAATCTCAGTTCAGAAAGAACAAGAAGGAAGAAGCTTAAATGGCTAGGCAGTGCGAGTCTAATGGGTTAGAGATGAAATTGAAAATCCGGAACCTTGTTGGAAAGTCTTTGTGGACAGGATGGTTGCAGCTGGTGTAGCAGAAGGTGAAATTGCAGCTGGAGTTAAATCAATTGCTTGAAAGGGACACTAGTGTTGAATGGCATGTGCTAAAATAGATATGCGAAGAGGTTGAACTGATACAAAGAAGAGATGGAGATAAAGATTAAGGCTCTGAGTTTGAGTGTTGCAGTTGGAACTGTTGGCTGTATGTAATTGCAATGGATGCAGTGGACTGAGATGGTGTATTAGAGATGGTTTCGAGTTGAACAAATTGGTTGTTTTTGAGTTGAGAATGAGCTATTATTTGCGAGTCATTGCGGGTGGTTGGTGGATTAGACTGAGGTGGACTAGGTTACAATGGTTGTGGCAGTATTGCAATTAGGATGAAGTTGTTAAAGTTGCAGGGAAGCGGCGAGCTGAACCTCAATGTGCAAGTGAGCTGGAGTTAGGTTGTAATGTTCTCTAGATGAATGCCTAGGTTCAGGTGGTGGTTGAATGATGCAGGAGTGGACTGAACTTGATGGTATGAGGATGGAGCTGAGTATGGGAATAACTGATGTACAGGAGCTGTTGATGTTGCTTACAGTTCGAATACAAGACTGAGCCATAGAATGGGTTGATTCTGCTGAGGTGATTGCCTAAGATGGAATGAATTAGCTTATGGAATTTGAAATGAATGCAATGATTGAATTGGCAGTACAGGGAAGAACTCGAGCAGCTGAAAGATGTCCGGGTTTGAGTTAAATAGGTTAAGTCATTGACGAAACGATGTTGGTTTGATGGGACCGAGTACAACATGATTCATGAAGCTGTACAGTGGCTGTGAATGGGATCCGGTGAAGGGCGAGATGTTGGTGTTTGCTGCCATGAACTAGGTGGTTAAGAAGCTACAGAGGGCAGTGAAGCTGGAGTTTTAGCTGCAGTTGGAGACTCAGATGCAGGTGCAGTGCTGGGACTGGAGAATGTTGGAGCTGAGATGAGCTGGTGGTGCAATTGGTTTGCAGGTGTTTGAGGGTGAAAACAGTTTCTGCTGATTTCGGTAATTTCGTGTGAGTGGGTGAGACACTGAGTCTAAACCCTAAACAATGTACTTGCAAGGGAGTACTTTAGATTCGAGATATCAATCTGTACAAATCCGTCCTAAACCAAGAAATGGTCGTTCCGGACTTGCTTGGTCACAAAGTGAAGGAGAAGAGTTGGTTTTAGGGAGGGAAGCGAAGAAAGTGTTGAGACCAAAATAGTTGATTACGGAAGAGTAGTTGTTTGACTTGTATCGAGAAAGTGAAAGATAACGAGATGGGAAAGCTAGCAAGTGGTTTCGAGTGTTGTATGCTCCTGACCAAAACTTGTTGTTTGGTGGAAATAGGTAAGACCTATGTATACAAGTCGTAACAAAACGTACTCTGGTCTCGTAAGAAATTGGAACGGCTAAGTAAAGTGTAAGGAGGTGGTAACGGGTAACGCCTGGAATTGATGTTCCATAATGAAAGAAACGTTTCACCATTACTCCTTGTATTTATTAACCGACTCATTCTTATGACACTTTCTTGTAACGGGCGTAGTGTACGCCGCACGCTGTAAACCGCCAAACCAATACCTTAATGAGCATCCCCCAGTTTGTGACATGTGTTGAAGTCTCGAGTGTTTTCGTGGAAAACGTATAGCATGTGGCTGTTACTTGGCAAGTTGAGCTTGGGAGACTTGTCGGCTCGGTGGTGACCCTCGACGGTTGATATTTTGCATCTTGAGAGGAAGGGTAGCCGTTGATTATTGCAACCCTTCGTTTTGGCAGCCAGCGTCGTGCATGGCTTTGGCATGTGTTAGGTGCGGCCAAAATTTGGGTTTAGTACAAACCGTGATGTTTGGCTTTGGGCCGCAAGTTTCCATGCGTTAGGTGGCGAACTTGTGTGGCTGAGATTTGCATATCAGATGGAAGGGCAGTCGTTGATTATTGCAACCCTTTGTTTGGCAGCCAGCGGCATGACCGGTCTGGTTTTGGCATGCTCGTGCATGTTTTAGGCGCGTCCAAAATTTAGGGTTTGGTACAAACCGTGTAGTTTTTGGCATTGGGCCAGAAGTTGCCACGCGTTGGGTGGCGAACTTGGACGGCTGAGATTTGCATCTCAGGAGAAAGGAGAGCCGTTAATCGTTGTAGAATTCTCGTACAGACTCGGGTTTTGACGGTCCGCCCCTCCATTCGACTGGAAAAGAATTTCCTATTCCCTACGCGAGGATATTTAGGTTTTGAGCTCGTTCGGGAGGTGAAAACAGCCCAACAGTAAAACTCAGGAAGAATTCAAGAGGAATGTTGCGGTCCCGAGGTGGCATAGCCGCGCCTGTATCATGGCGGCATAGATGGCATGGATTTTTGGTATGCGCGTGCGGCATGTTGGCGCGGTTTTGGGAAGCTAGCTTGTTTTGGGAAGCTAGCCTCTTTTGAGACCGTGGAAGGTTTGGAGCAACCTGATTGGTCAATGAAAGTAGGGGACCAACAAGCTTTGGCATAGTTTAGGCGTGGCCAAAATTAGGGTTTGGTACAAACCGTGATGTTTGGCCTTGGGCTAGAAGTTGCCATGCGTTAGGTGGCGAACTTGGACGGCTGAGATCTGCATCTCAGATGGAAGGGTAGCCGTTGATCGTTGCAACCTTCCGTTTGGCAGCCAGCGGCATGTGGTAGGGCCGGCATAACTTTGGCATATTTTAGGCGCGGCCAAAATTAGGGTTTGGTACAAACTGTAATGTTTGGCCTTGGGCTAGAAGTTGCAATGCGTTAGGTGGCGAACTTGGACGATTGAGATCTGCATCTCAGATGGAAGGGTAGCAGTTGATCGTTGTAACCCTCCGTTTGGCAACCAGCGGCATGTGGTAGGGTCGGCATAGCTTTAACATGGAGATGTGGCTGGCATGGTTTGCCATTGGCAAGGTGGTGCGGCTGGCATGGTCGACATGCCTTGGCGCGGAGACGTGGATGGCATGGTTTGCCATTGGCACGGTGAATGGGGCTGGCATGGTTGGCATGCCTTGGCGCGAGACGTGGCGGCATGGTTTTCCATTGGCACGGTGGTGCGGCTGGTATGGTCGGCATGCCTTGGCGCGGAGACGTGGCTGGCATGGTTTGCAATTGGCACGGTGGTGCGGCAGGCATGCTCGGCATGCCTTGGCGCGGAGACGTGGCTGGCATGGTTTGCCATTGGCGATGTGGTGAGGCTGGCATGGTCGGCATGCTTGGCGAGGAGACGTGGCTGGTATGGTTTGCCATTGGTACGGTGGTGCGGCTGGCATGGTTGGCATGCCTTGGCGCGGAGACGTGGCTGGCATGCTTTGCTATTGGCACGGTGGTGCGGCTGGCATGGTCGGCATGCCTTGGCGCGGAGACATGGATAGCATGGTTTGCCATTGGCACGGTGGTGCGGATGGCATGGTCGGCATGCCTTGGCGCGGAGATGTGGCTGGCAAGGTTTGCCATTGGCACGGTGGTGCGGCTGGCATGGTCGGCATACCTTGGCGCTGATACGTGGCTGGCATGATTTTCCATTGGCACGGTGGTGCGGCTGGCATGGTCGGCATACCTTGGCGCTGAGACGTGGCTGGCATGGTTTGCCATTGGCACGGTGATGCGGCTGGCATGGTTGGCATGCCTTGGCGCGGAGACGTGGATGGCATGGTTTTCCATTGGCACGGTGGTGCGGCTGGCATGGTCGACATGCCTTAGCGCGTAGACGTGGCTGGCATGGTTTGCTATTGGCACGGTGGTGTGGCTGGCATGGTTGGCATGCCTTGGCGCAGAGACGTGGCTGGCATGGTTTGCCATTGGCACGGTGGTGCGGGTGGCATGGTTGGCATGCCTTGGCACGGAGACGTGGCTTGCATGGTTTGCCATTGGCACGGTGGTGAGAGAATTAAGGTTTGGTATATACGAAGATATTGTCGGTAAATACTAAGGGTTCTACCGTGGAACATGATACATGTATATAAAAAAAGGTACCCTGGTAATTCTTGCGTAGGCATGCTGATTGATTCAATAAATGCGCTAGTGGTCATAGTGACGTCATGTCAGATGTACATTTTACGATTTTAACCCTAAGCTAAAAACCACCATCAACATTAAGTCCCTTGCTTAGCTCGGAACATGAGCATTTTTGCGGGGTAAGCATAAGATGGTGACAGGCAAGGACAAAATCGAAATGGCAAGTCATGAAATATGGCTAGGAAGATTCGTCTAACCTTGTTCGAAAGTGTTTTGAGAATCCTTGATCCTTGTGTTGGCGGCCTTGCATGAATTCTACTTGCGTTGTTACTGGCTAGATCGTGAAATAGTAGATGCGGTTCCTGGTTGAGATACAGGATGTCAGCTTGGTTTGGTCATGTGTTACCTTGGAATGGGAGCCACAGACATTGCGCGGATTGGAATGGAGCTGCTAGCGATCGGCTTGGAAGGGAGCCGTCAGCATTGGTCAGCTTGGAAGGGAGCCGTCAGCGTTGGTCTGCTTGGAAAGGAAATGTCAGCATTGGTCGGCTTGGAAAGGAGAAGCTATCATAACCTTGGCGCGGGCGCTGGCTTGAGTGCGGCTTCAGTTCCGTGGAATGATGACAACTTGCTTCAGTTCCGTGGAAGGATGACGATTGGCTTCAGTTCTGTGGGATGATGGAAACTTGCTTCAGTTCCGTGGAAGGATGATGACTGGCTCCAGTTCCGTGGAATGATGGAAACATTGTCTAAATTAGGGTTTGGCATGCTGAAACCCTAATTAGCTCCCTTTACTTGAATCGCTGTAGAATTCTCGTACGGACTCGGATTTTGACGGTCCTCCCCTTCATTCTACTGGAAAAGAATTTCATATCTCCCTTCGCGATGATATTTAGGTTTTGAGCTCGTTCGGGAGGTAAAAACAGCCCGACAGTAAAACTCAGGAAGAATTCGGGGAGGGATGTTCTTTGGCCCGAGGTGGCATAGCCACGCCTATGTGTCATCGGCATGGATGGCATGGATTTTTGGTATGCGCGTGAGGCATGTTGGTGCGTTTTTGGGAAGCTAGCGCGTTCTGGGAAGCTAGCGTGTTTTGGGAAGCTAACGTGTTTTGTAAAGCTAGCCTCTTTTGAGACCGTGGCAGGTTTGGAGCAACCTGGTTGGTCAATGAAAGTAGGGGACCAGCAAGCTTTGGCATAGTTTAGGCGCGGCCAAAATTAGGGTTCGGTACAAACCGTGATGTTTGGCCTTGGGCTAGAAGTTGCCATGCGTTAGGTAGCGAACTTGGACGGCTGATATCTGCATCTCAGATGGAAGGGTAGTCGTTGATCGTTGCAACCCCCCGTTTGGCAGCCAACGGCATGTGGTAGGGCCGGCATAGCTTTGGCATAGAGATGCAGCTGGCATGGTGGTGCGGCTGGCATGGTCGGCATGCCTTGGCGCGGAGACGTGGCTGGCATGGTTTGCCATTGGCACGGTGGTGCGGTTGGCATGCCTTAACACGGAGACGTGGATGGCATGGTTTTCCATTGGCACGGTGGTGCGGCTGGCTTGGTCGGCATACCTTGGCGCGGAGACGTGGCTGGCATGGTTTTCCATCGGCACGGTGGTGCGGCTGGCATGGTTGGCATGCCTTGGCACGGAGACGTGGCTGGCATGGTTTTCCATTGGCACGGTGGTGCGGCTGGCATGGTCGGCATGCCTTGGCGCGGAGACTTGGCTGGCATGGTTTGCCATTGGCAAGGTCTCATGGGTGGCATGGTCGGCATGCCTTGGCGCGGAGACGTGTCTGGCATGGTTTTCCATTGGCACGGTGGTGCGGCTGGCATGGTTTGCATGTCTTGGCGCGGAGACGTGGCTGGCATGGTTTGCCAATAGCACGGTGGTGCGGCTGGCATGGTCGGCATGCCTTGGCGCGGAGAAGTGGCTGGCATGGTTTGCCATTGGCACGGTGGTGCGGTTGGCATGGTCGGCATGCCTTGGCGCGGAGACGTGGATGGCATGGTTTGCCATTGGCACGGTGGTGCGGCTGGTATGGTCGGCATGCCTTGGCACGGAGACGTGGCTGATATGGTTTGCCATTGGCACGGTGGTGCGGTTGGCATGGTCGGCATGCCTTGGCGCGGAGACGTGGCTGGAATAGTTTGCCATTGGCACGGTGGTGCGGCTGGTATGGTCGGCATGCCTTGGCGCGGAGACGTGGCTGGCACGGTTTGCCATTGTCATGGTGGTGCGGCTGGCATGGTCGGCATGCCTTGGCGCGGAGGCGTGGATGGCATGGTTTTCCATTGGCACGGTGGTGCGGCTGGCATGGTCGGCATGCCTTGGCACGGAGACGTGGCTGGCATGGTTTGCCATTGGCACGGTGGTGCGGCTTGCATGGTTGGCATGCCTTGGCGCGGAAACGTGGCTGGCATGGTTTTCCATTGGCACGGTGGTTAGAGAATTAGGGTTTGGTTTATATGAAGATGTTGTCGGTTAATACTAAGGGTTCTGCCGTGGAACATGTCACATGTATATAAAAAAAGGTACCCTGGTAATTCTTACGTAGGCATGCTGATTGATTCAATAAATGCTCTAGTAGTCATAGTGACGTCATTTCATATATACGTTTTACGATTTTAACCCTAAGCTAAAAACCACCATCAACAGAAGGGAAGTATGGATTTAGTGATTGCTTGTGATTAAGAAGAAACATGAAGAAATATGTATGTTGATTGCAATGCAGGGATGAGAAAGTTATCGATCGACTGATCCTGGTGGTGGTTAAGTTGAATTAGCTTGTCAGTTCCAGGTAACTGACAGGCTTAAGTAAATTTTGGATGGCATTATGGGCATGTATTGGGCTTCAACGTGAGTTAGATGGAAGTGGTCAGGCCTTGGTCGAGATTTGGAAGTCTAAAATTTTGGGGAAACCTATTCACACGACAGAGAGCTATATAATCCTATTCACACCACAACAAGAAAAGAAAATCTCATCTTTTACTTCTACTTTCTGTTCTAGGGTTTAGAAACATGAAAACTTTCCTTTTTCTTCATGTTATGAACTCCATGAACATGAGCTAGATTAATATTTTTGGTTATGGGTAATGTTGATTTCACATAACATGAATCCTTGTTTGATATATTATTTTTGTCTCAGTATTATCATTTATGATTCACCATTAATATTGTTCCATGATTTGAATGCTTGTTTAGTCGGGTCGCGAATCGATTGACTTTGCTTTCATCTTTATTGCTAGATTAGAGTTTATTATACGCAAAAGTGATAAATTTCTGATTGCAAGTAGCATAATTATGGATATTGCTTGTAGTGATACATCCTAGTAAGCACAAGTGAATCATAACCTTTGTTAAATCGGATTAGTGCTTTTACACGTTCGATTGATTTGATTGGCCTGATTTCATAGAACTTAATGCATCTAGGGAATTAAACTTGATTAGTGCTTTTACACGTTAGGTTGTTCTCTTAGATAGAATTCATATTCGCATCTTTTAATGTGTTTGTTGATGATAAGAGGAGATTTACGGGATAAACTTGCGATCAAGGTATCTAGGGCCTTTGATAATGAGAGATTAAATTCTAGTTATTAAGACAAGAACATGTTTGTGGCTGAAAATGAAATCCTTAACCAATATCTTTCTTTGTTTGATTTGATTGCTTTACTTTGTTTGCTTTTAGTTTTGTTTACTTTATGAAAATCAGAAAAATCCCCCCATTATTTTATATAGGAAACCGAATATATTGACAACCCAAGACCTCTCTGTGGGAACGATCCTTTCTTACCCTTGCTATATTTTTATATTTTGAGTAGTGAGAAAGTAATTTATTTTTGACGCATACGACAGTGATCAGTCATGCAGTATACTGGTAATTTCGGGCGCGTCCTTCGTGAGAGCTGGTACCGTAGTAAGGGAAAGACTACCTTGAAGTATTATGACCCTTTTGCTGATGGCAGGTCTAAGCACGAGGACTATACTCCTACCAACTTCAATGCTACGTATGATGATGCTATTCAGAAGAGCAATCTTCTTCCTTGGAGTGTTGGCCATGGCGTATCCATGTCACTGCTAAGCAGATTAGGGGAGGTAATAGCTTTCGTCTGTTGGAGGAGATCGATAAGACTGGTCTGACTACCAATTTCCTTACTCTGCTAGGCTTTCCTTGTTGAAGCCTGATAGTATCCGTCTCGACCATGATGATCGCTGGGCTCGCACTCCTCTTCGTGTGGTAGGTCCCTGAGCCTACGGTTTTACTACCGCAGATCCCAACATCCCTCGTACAGCTCTTTCTTTGACCGAAAAGTATGTTGGATATCAGCCTTGGGTTTTCAACCCTACTGTTTCTCATGAGGTAACCTTCATTTTCATCGGAAATTTTTCATTTTACTCTTTGCTTAGAAGCCTTTGCTTAGCATTATGTTGTCTTTCTTTTGTAGTCTTCCCCTGCTTCTTCTGCTGGAACTGCCCCAGGCTCTGCTGATAGGACTGCTCCGGGCTCAGATGGTAACTCTGTAGCTACCAGGACCAGGAAAAGAAAGTCTTCGGCTGAAACATATATGCCAACACCTGCGGAGGTAAGGATCATAACCATACCTTTGTGTTCGTATGATCCTTAGTATCTTGCCCCTGATCCTTAGCTGCCGCGTGTGTGTTTGTTACAGTCCTCCAAGAGAAAAGGCAAGTTGAAGGCTGTTATTGATCTCGAGGGATCTGATGAGGATCCTAAGGTTGGTGAGGAGGTGCCAGATGACGAGTATATGGAGGACATTGAGGATACTGGCCTCAGCCCTCATTTGGACGATATTGAGGAATATTTTTCCAAGGATAACCCTAGTCCCATCTGTACTGGCTCTGTGGAGGGTGAGGTTCCATTGTTGGCGATGATTTGTTGGTTTACCCTGTTAGTGCTCAAGCTCTAACTCCTACTTTGTTGAAGGTACCTTCGTTTTCTGCTCCTGGTGGTGCACTACATGTTGTCTCGACTACCGCTGGAGCCGCGGTTGTATCTTCCAAGACTTCCTTCTTCTCCTGCTACTTCACTTCAATCGAGCGGTTCGTTTGCTAAGGGTGTTACCCCGGTGGTGATGGTTATTATCTCAGACTCTCAGCCGAAGAAGAAGGTTGTGATTTCACTGGCGAGCTTCTCCTTCAATTCTATGCCCACTTAACTAGGGAGCGCTCAATCTGTTTCTACTGCCCCTGTTAGCAAAGATGTTGGACCTCCACCCTCATCACCATATTAGATTGTACTGGGCAATCTTCCTTATGTTGGTGATATGGACTTAGGTGGTGCTCAAGCTTTGTCTTCGGTTTCTAGCTCATCCACTATGCCGTCTCTTCGTCGTGGTGAGGTCTCAGTACTCGTGCCCCATGCTCGCTCTCAAACGATTGGTGGAGTTGCCACTGAGTCTGAGAATGGTAAGCTTCCTGAGAGATTGAGCCTTGGTAGTTCTGATGATGTTATTCTCGAAGCCATTTTGCGAGACTCGAAGGGTCCCTTTTCTGCTGAGGCTGATCGTCATCACCTAGATAGCTCTTTTGAGGTAGCTTCGCAGTTGGATGTGCTATCTGCTCAATATCGTGCGACTAATGATCTATTCTTTGACCCGGACTTCCTTCGCTCCAGCCAGAGCTTTGGTGAAATCCGCAAGGGTAGCATCCAAGAGATCGAGGCATTCATAGACACCTACGCGGATTTCCTTTCTCGTCTTTAAGCGTTCTCGGTAGTGATTCTTACCTTACTGCTTCGTAATTCGTTTTGAATCTTCGTATGTCCTTATGTTCCCCTATTTTCAGCTTTGCAAACAAATAGATGTTGGCTGCACCTTTTTCAAGTTCTATAGGGCCAAGTGTACTCATTAGAGTGTTCTTATGGAGCGTGCTCATCAAGAATATGCCCTTGTTAGCGCACAACAACCTTCGTCCAGTGATGCTGCTTCTGCTGTTAAGATATCTTCGTTGGAGACTTATTTGAAAAAGACTCAGAGATCCTTGGAGGCTAGTCTGTTAGCTCTTGAGAGAGATAACAATGCTGCTAAAGTTGCTGAGGACGGGCGCAAAGCTGCTGATTATGCTCTGGCTACTGAGTCTTCCAAAGTCATAGGTTCATTTTTTCTTTCCCTTAGCTTTGTTTTTACTTTTGCTGGGTTGCATAGTCCTGAGACAACCTACGCCTTCCAGATGGTAGCTCTAGTGAGCTTAGATATCTCTGGGAGAAGGTATCCAAGTTGACCTCCGATGTTTGGTATTATCAGAAGAAGTCTGACAGGTTAATGAACGTGATTATTCATAACAAGGCCCAACTTTCTCTTGAATCTTCTCATGACGCGGATCTTGTGAAGCAGATGGCTTTGCTTCGTTACGAATGTGATGAAGCCCTTAAGTTGAAAGAGGGTCTCATTTTAAAGAAAAAGGAGGATATTGCCTTGGTCGAGAAACGCCTCTTAGCCCAAGAAATTAAACGCAAGAAGTATCATGCGGATTTCAAAGATTCCTGCGCTTCCTTAGCTAAGGTTACCACATAACGTAATGTACTATCTTCTGAGGTCTATTCTCTTAAGAATAGACTTGTTGAGGATGGTTCCGTGTCCTCTTCCATGTCTCATGCATCTTTGGTTAAAAGGCTGGAAGAGTTAGAGAATGTGTACCAGGTCTTATCCTCTGTGAATGCTTCGCTCCAAATTGATGTTGATGATCTTCGGACTGAACGAGATACCCTTGTGGAAGATCTCGAAGCTGCTGAGGTGGACCTTGCTGAGGCCCAACATAGTTTAGAAGAATCCCTTAGCCATGCAGGAGGTAGCTTAGGGTCCTTATTTTCCAGCAACATTCTTTGTATCCTTCGTTGCTTCTTCTCATGACTTACACCCTTTGTACTCGCAGGTCTTCAGGAGCAGCTGGTGGGCGCGAATGCCAAGATAAATCGTCTTGAGGGTCAAGTATCTTCGTTGGAGATATCTCGCCAGTTTGATTCTGCTGCAAAGTTCAAGGCTGAGGCGCTCTAGCAAGCTAATGATCAGCTTAGTCCTCAGGTGATAGAGCCTAATCAGAAATCAGACTCTGATCTGGCGGCTCATGCCTCCCAAATGAAGGTTCAGTTTGAGAAGTCGGACATTGATTATATCAATGACGCCTTTGTGGAAGCTGAACGTCAGGCTGAAGCAGTGTTCTTTTCTCGTCTTCCTTACCCTTGATTTTGTTATATCTTTCTTTGTTTAAACAATCTCCTTGTTGTATTATGCCTTCAGCTGAGGCATATTTTTGGCTTTGGTGTCTCTTTTATTTGAAACAATGCTTCGTGATGTTTTGAAACTTCGTTATCTGCAACTTTTAAGACACGTCAATCATATTTTGGTAACATTATCACTTTACCTATGTTATTGCATGAATATTTTGTTTGTAGACGTATTGTGTCTAATTGATCGCACATTCAAGTCATCACAAGGTGCTAAGGTATGTTTCACCTTGGGTGGAACATTCAGATTCCTACCTAAGTATCCTTTGGCCAGAAGGTACCGTGATGGCGAAGGTCCCTACGTGGGCAATAGTTTTCCTGTAACCCTACGCGTTCAGCGCGAAGACTGCTTTACTTCGACAAGGTATCTCTATAGGGGATATCTTACTTTTTCTTATTGCCTCATGAATGGATCTATTGCCCCGAGGATCCGAGTATTGACATATGCGTAGTTATGTCTTGCCTTGTCTCGTCGTCAATCCTGACGGAGGGTGTCTATTCTAACCCAATTTGTATCTAATCTAAATTTAAATTTCTTTTAGAAAAAAGTTTCTTTCATTGATTAGTAAGGTTTATAATACCTTTGATCAGGGATAGAACATGGTAGGCTACTGCCCGTTCCCTTCTTCTCCTGAGTAATCACCATTCTCTTACGGTAGTACTTTTTTAGGTACATTGCATTCCAAGGGTGTTGCACTACTTCACCTTTGAGGGTCTTTAGGTAGTATGACCCTTTTCCAGCGATGTCATGTATGATGTAGGGCCCGTCCCATGTTGGAGCTAGCTTGGCCCACTCCTTCTTTCTTTGATATGGTGGTATCTAACGTAAGACGTATTCTTCGACCACAAAGTTTCTAGGGATGACCCGTTTGTTGTATTCGCGAGCTAGCCTTCGTTGATAGTTTACCATCTTTTGCAAAGCCACTTCCCACATTTCTTCAAGATCATCGAGTTTTTCCAACATTAGGTTTGTTGTTAGATTCTTCTCCCATGCCTCTGTATTTGTCGTTGGAAGTATTATCTCCGTTGGGATGACCGCTTCGGCTCCGTAGGTTAGCAAGAATGGAGTTTCTCCCGTTGCCGCCCTTCTTGTAGTTCGGTTGGCCCATAGGACATTGTGCAGTTGTTCGCACCATCTTTTCTTGTATGCTCCTAGCTTTTTCTTCAAGTTCATCGCTATTGTTTTGTTAGTTGCCTCCACTTGTCCATTGCTCTTAGGGTATATAGGAGTGGATTTGTTTTTCTGAATGTTGAAAGTATCGAAAAAAATATCACTGTTCTTTCCTTGTAGTTGCTTGCCATTGTCAGAGACTATGGCATCTGTTATTCCGAACCTGCATATGATTTTCTCAAACAAGAACTTAAAGACATCTGTGTCCCTAATTATTTGCAAAGCCTTTGCTTCCACCCACTTGGTGAAGTAATCCGTAGCCACAATGAGATATTTCCTTTTCTAGGTTCCCTCTATCAATGGTCCAACAATATCAACCCCCCACTTGACAAATGGCCAACGGCTGATGACTGAGTTAAGCTCCGTTACTGGTGCTTTAATCTTCCTGGCATAGTGTTGGCATCTTTCACAGCGCTTAGCCACGTTCTTTGAATCTTCGTCCATGCTTATCCAGTAGTATCCTTGCATTTTGGCTTTGACCACCAAGGACCTTCTTCCACTATGATTGCCGGCATCTCCACTGTGTATATCATGGAGTATTTTCCTTCATTCGGTTCGTGAGAGGCACCGCATTAGAGGTCCAAGAAATGACCTTCTATACAATATTCCATCACGAAGGCTGTACATTGCTGCTTTTGATTCAAGTTTCCGAGCCTCTTTGACATTTGTTGGTAAGGTGCCTTTGTCGAGGTATTGGTGAATTGGAATCCTCCAATCATCCTATACTTCATCTTCATTGTCTTCGTATGACATGGATTGTTCCTTGTCAGACTCTTCAACTTCGTTATATGGTTCTCTTACTTCTTCGTCTTCTTTTCCTTTTTCAGCTTCTCTCATGTCCCAAGTTTGAACGGCCAAAGCCTCCTCAGCACCTGAAATTGGTCCTTCTATCGAAGGTTCATATATTCTTCCAATTTGCACGGAGGTGGTACTTCTGTCCATTAGCATTGATGATATGAATGCTAAGGCATCTGCGTGTCTGTTATCTTTTCGACAGACATGTATGAATGTTACGTTGCTAATTTTTGACGCATGCTCCTGCACTAACTTTAGATACGAAGATAGCACTGGATCCAAAGTTTTGTATTTGAGCTCTATTTGTCTAATGAACAAATGTGAGTCACTAGTCAAACGAACATCCGAGAAGCCTAGCTCCCGTACCAAACGTAGACCATGTATGACCGCCTCGTACTCCGTGATGTTATTGGTGTATTGTTCAAATTCCAACCTGAACGCACTGATGAGTCGGTCTCTGGTAGGGGTTGTTATTACAATCCATATGCCTGCGCCTTCTCCATTGGAGGAGCCATCTACGAATATCTCCCATCTTCGTGAATTCTGAGGTTCCAGGAGATCTTCTGGTTCTTGCTTGTCTTCCTCCATTCCGGGGATGTCGTCTATCTCCGCTTCGTCGCTGAGAGGTAAGTCCGCCAGAAAGTCTGCTAGGATTTGCGATTTCTTAGCCTTTCTAGTTTCAAAGATTATGTGGAATTGTTTGATCATGGCGTTCCATTTTGCCACCCTTCCAATTTTCTCCGTGTTATCGAGGATTTGACCTATCTGAGCCTTCGTGAAGACTCGAATGGTATGTGCGTCAAAATATATCCTTAGTTTTTTTATTTCCACTACTAAGGCATATATAAGATGCTCCACGTTGGTGTAGTTACGCTCCGCTGAACTGAGTGTTTTGCTGATGAAGTAGATGGGCTTTTCTCCTTGTTCTTGGTCTCGTACCAGCACTGCGCTCACAGCGTAGCTTGTTGCTACCAAGTATAAGGTGAGTATTTCACCTGGCTACGGCTTTTTTAGGATGGGTATTGAATCCAGGTATTCTTTGATCTTTTGGAAAGCTTGCTCGCACTTCGTGGTACACATGAACCTACTTCCTTTCCTTAGTGTATCGAAGAATGCTTTGCATTTATCCAATGATCGTGATATGAATCTTCCCATGGAGGCTAAGATTCCATTTAGCTTTTGTAGTCCTTTTAGTGTTTGCGGAGATGGAATTTCCATTATTACTCTGACCCTTTCGGGGTCTACTTCTATTCCTCGCATAGTCACCAAGTATCCTAGGAATTTTTCCGAGGTTACTCGAACGTGCATTTTTCTGGGTTCACTTTCATGTGAAAGTTTCTTATGGCCTCGAGTATTTCCCTTAGGTCTGACAGGTGGTTTTTATCCTCTTTTCTTTTGACAAGCATATCGTCCATATAGACCTCCAATATCTCGCCTCTTTAAAGATTTTGTCTATCAATCGCTGGTATGTTGCCCCCGCGTTCTTTAGTCCAAAAGGCATCCTTGTATAACAATACAAGCCTCGTGGGGTATTCTCCTGGTCTTCTTCTGCAAGGGCGATTTGGTTGTAACCAGAATAGCCATCCATGAATGATAACCTATGGTGACCTTCGGTTGCATTGACCAGCTGGTCAATATTGGCAGCGGGTAGGTGTCCTTGGGGCACGCCTTATTGAGGTTGCTAAAGTCGATGCAAATGCGTACGCCTCCGTTCTTCTTAGGTACGATCACCATGTTGGATATCCACGTGGGATACTTGACTTCTCGTATGAATCCTGCTACTAGTAGCTTTTTGATGCGTGTCGTAGGTGCAATCAAATTAATTCAATATTTCCACTCAATTAAAAATAATATAATGGAAGTCAAGTTCGTTCCCACGAGGAGCAAGAGATCTTAGTTGTAAAAGTTGTCACGAAAGGGGGGTGTAAAAAGCAAAATAAAAATAAACAAAGCAATTAAAATCGAAAGTTGAAAGATGAAAGCAATAAGAGAGAGAAGATCAAGGAATCCTTCTTCGTTACGAAACAATGAATCAAGTTATATTCTTTTCTACTTGTTATTAGTCACAAATTATCACCAACCGTAGGTAAAGCAGCTAGCTCAGTGCTAAACCCCTAAATCCCTTGTATCTTAGGACACGGAAGTTCTCGACTATCGGATTCTAATCACCAAGCCACCTAGAGTTAGCTCAACCTAGATGTAACTTGGCTCATGCATTAAGTTTTGTGAATTTCTTAGGTTGATATTAGTAGTTAGACTCTTAGCTCAAGGTCCACTTGCTAACGTTGCTTCTACACACAATTGCTCCACGGAATCCCTCCGCAAGGTCTCGTGTTTGCTACTTATGTAAAGAGTCAAGAAACAATTACTTATCCCCTAACTTTCACTAGCTTTAGATCGAATTAACAAATCAATTTAGTTGGCCACCCAAACAATCTATCAATCAATCATGAATGTCTTTAAGATCACTCCTATTAGTAAAAACAAAAGCGATAATTATGTGAAAAACTTCAAGATAGAATTTGAAAACAAAAACTTAAATCATATGTTAAGAACTAGGAATTCATCCTTAATCAATAAATTAACTACTCATGTTAAAGAGTTCACACAAAGAATAAGAAAAGAAAAGAATTGTGTGTGTAGAGATGTGTGTAGAGAGGTGTGTAAAAGATGTAGAAAACTTCTCTATTTATAGGCTTCAATATTCTCCAAATCTTCCAAGGATTAGAATCCTTTTCCTTTAGCAATTCAATTTCCAAAACCAAGCCTTTCTCAACTCTTCCACCTTCTCTTTCCAAGTTTGAGCCCAATTCTCCATCCAATTCCTAGTCCAAGTCTTCACACCCATGAGAGAAGTCCATAGAAAATTCTGGAATTTTTGCTCGCCGGAAAACTGGGATTGTGGCCGGAATCCGGCCGGAATAGTCGCCGGAAAGTACCTCGAAATTCTGTTCGTCGAGGGAATATGCGACGGAATATTCCGTCAGTCCACCGTTAGGACTAACGGTCAAACGAGTCAACCGTCAGTCAACCGTTAGTCAGCGGGTCAAAGGGAGGAAGAGTCAGCTGAGTCAGTTCGTCTAAGTCGGTCGACTAAGCTTGCTGATGCGATCGGGTACCGGATCGCCGAGTTGACTCGCTTGGAAGGGCAGTCCCAGGAGTCTCGGAAGTACATTTCGGGATTTCCGAGGCCACATTCAGGCCTCTTTCTGCTTCACTTCCCTGTTAAGAATCCTACACATTCATCTATTCATTCAGGCACCATTCCATCTTAACTCTGACAGCAAACTTCCCATCTCGAGCCTTATCTTCGAGTCACAACAATTGCTGGCTTCAAATCCACTTCTTGCCATCCCATAACACCATCGTGAGCCTTAACCCGGCATATCCATAGCTCAATTCCTCTGCGGCAAAGACAGAATGCAACCAACAACACTAAAACCCATCTTCTATCTCTTTATCCGAATTCTTTCCTTCTGAGACCCATTCTGCAACTTCAGACAGCACCAATCCCAGCTCTGATTCAATCTTAGATCAAACCCGTTGTCTGATTCGAACCCATTCATTCTCAGTACCATCCAACCACCATCAGCTCAGCACCACCAACACATACTGCACCTTTAACACCACCTGACAGCTTCACTTGTAACATCACAACCCAGTTCACCATCTCCTAAACAGAGCATACTCGATTCAAAACCGGCACATCAACTTCAATTAGCCACAGCTGCACCATCAATGACTCCCACATCTTCCATCTCCAATTTCTTCTCCCCAGTATTGAATAACAGCTCAAACCGAGCTTGATTCCCTGAGTTCTTCAAACCCCAAATCCGGCTCCAATCTGTTGTAGCTTCATTGAATCGACAAATCAACTTCATTAATTCAAATCAAACCCAGGCTTACAACAACACAAACCCATTTAATCTCCTCTTTCCGATTTCCATCTGCAGTTTCTGAGACAGCAAACCCTAAATCACCTCAACAGCAAAAGCAAATTCAATAAAAACCCATTACAAATTTCATTTCCATTTTCTTCCTCTCTGAGTTACAGCATCATTCTCGACCTTCAACAATTGCACGAACCCTAATTTCTACCTCATCAATTTCTCTTTGTTCTTTCATCAATCCATAGACCCATAACAGCAGGAACAAGTTCTTCGGCTGTCTGCAACTTAACCTAACCTCCATTTCCTCTCTTATTTCTCGATCTATGGCTCCATCTCTCAATCTGTTGGATTTAATAGCGCAGCAGACAACAGTTGCTTTTCATTTGGTGAAAGAGGAGAAGATAATCTTCTCGATGGATTTAGGATAAGTATAGGGTAGGATGGTACACCCCAAGGACAGGGACCACCCCAGTTGGGTGCCCATAATAGGATGTCACTTCTGATAAGGGCTAGCCAGTTGGCAGCCCCTTAACCACAGCTAGTCTGTCTTTAATAATCCTCTAAAATAGAGATGCCCCTTAACCTCAACTGGGCTCCATATATCAATCGCTTGTAAAATGACCTTTTTGCCCTTTTGGCTCAAATTGGGTGATTTCTTCTTCTTTTCCTCCGTGTGACTCCATAGTAGCTATAAAACTCAAAACAAGCGTAAAATACATAATTTACAAGAAAAATAGCAAAGAAAGCATAAACTACTAGATAGTAAATTAGGTGTATTCTACACCTATCAAATTCCCCACACTTAGACTTTGCTAGTCCTCGAGCAAATCAAACTAAAAACTCACAACTTCAAAGCGTTCAAGCGTCCCAAGCATCCAAAAAGCTATGAGGACATAGAGTTTCTGCATGCTAGTAATAAGAAGTTAGAAATACTAAAGAACATATTCTCATTCTTAAATGTTGAGTGAGAAATAACCACACCATAATGAGAGAACGCGTGTTTGAGAAACGATCAATAAGCATTTCGCCTCGACTTCGCCTCACCAAAAGGATTTTATGATAATTGCACTCAAAAAAGACGGCTTTTTTATGGTTCTCACATGTGTGCAGGTAGGAATGAAGAGAGAATTCCTGCAACACGTTGAATGGTGGGAAGGAAAACTTCCGAAATATTTTTAAAAACCCACATCTTTTAATATTTTGAAAAACCATTTTTCTAACGATCTCTACGAAAGGAAATCAACCACTATTATTGAGGATGAGATTACTTACTCACCTTCACATCCGATCGCTAATTATGATAACACCACTCTCACGGCATCCAATAGAAACGTCTTCCGCTCCTCGTCTTGATCTCCTTCGTCTTCGGTTTCAACTATTGGTGATAAACTCTCGAATTTCATAAACCCTTGACAATTTATAACTCTTTTACCTTAAAACCTTGTCGCTTGAAACTACCTTATAGATTTTCCTTCCCCACGGCTCATTAAATAAAAATAAGAACAAATATTTCTCTTGTTTTTCTCTTTTTTTTTTTTTTTTTTTTTTTCCTTTTCTTTTCTTTTTTTCAAATTTTTTTTTTTTTTTTTTTTTTCAACAAGAGAAATTAAATACAAAATAAACCATGGCCGTGGAAGAAGTATTTTACCACTTGATTCTTCACAACTTGTATAGTCTTGAAAACATAAACTTTCAAAAATTCTCACCTTTTAATTTTCTTCGCTTTTATGAATAAGTCTTCATACTTGTATGTATAATTATGCTCATTGTATTGTAAGTCTTCAACATATATGTAAAATCCGCTCATTCGTATGTTGCTTTACTTGTATTTGAAATTTGCTCTTTTTTCTCGTTCCGTTGCTTGTAAACCATAAATTTTTCCAACTTTCCTTGTAGATTTTGATGTCGCTTCTTGTTGATGATGAATGTGTTTCTATGGATCCGTTGTTGTCGAGAGAGAGAATGGTGCTAACTGCAAATCGAACTACAAGAAGGTGGCTTTCATATATAGACGTCACCCTCATGATTGACAAAATTAGCACTCAAGAGATCAAAGAGTAGTGCTTCTATTGGTGGGAGGTTGGGTAGCTCACCATTCTACCCGGAATTAACGTATGGTGACACACACTCAAAAGAAGCTCTTTAGTAGATGGAAAATTTCTGGTCGGTGCCTCACATGATATGAATACGGGTAGTCTCCACTAATGATTGATCAGCAACTCTAATAATGCCCTTCTCCCTGCACCAAATTCGCATCACCGGTATGATTAAATCCATTATTTAACACTCTAACAAGTAAGAAATCCGAATGTAGTTCTCTAACATTTCCAAGTTCAATTATGTCGGTCAAAATCTCTATGTAAACATACCTAGAAGTATGCTAGTGACTCTAAAATCTCTAAAAGTTGAAGGTTTTAAGTAAAAACTTTTTTTTTTTTTAATAAATTTTTTTAATTTTTTTGTAATTTTTGTTTTAAAAAACATGCTTAACCACTCCCCCACACTTAAACCTTACATTGTCCTCAATGTAATTGAATCCTCCTAGTAAAGTCAAGGTGGGAAATTTTAACATGATAAGAAACAAGAAAAAGAAATAACAAAAAGCAAAAAGATAAGAAATACAAAACCTATGGGTTGCCTCCCATTAAGCGCTTGTTTTAAAGTCGACGGCCCGACTTGGCTCTTGTAAGATTCATTCCCCATATACTAACAATCTGAAAATTTGAGGATCCACCCATAATACCTGTTTTGAAAACAATAACTCCATACAAATGTTAGCACAAGAAAACAATAGTGAAATTATCGCTCGATTGAAATTTCCCCCCACACTTATTCTCGTCCACTCTCGGAAGTGTATAAAGAACATAGAATTTGGGAACTTCCATGTGTTCCTCTTGGCAAACCTGCATAGTGTTAGCATCAAGTGTTTCCAATGGTGGATATCTAGAAACAAAATCATCCAAAAATACTTTCGAAGCAAATACATTCAAACCAATAAGAGGTAAAGGAGAAGAATCAATATGCAAAGGGTTAGACAAACCTTGCACAATCTCTTGTATTATAGAATCCTCTTCATCCTTAAAAAAGTCGAGTGAATTACTTACCTCTTGTATATCGTGGTCCTCTATTAAACCTTGCAACCATTCTTCGTCGTTTTCTACCTTAACCAAAGTCTCGGCATCATTAAAATCATTCGCAAGTTCAATTGGGTCTTCCACAAAATCAATGAATGTGGTTTCATCCTCTAGCATCATCTCTTCAACATTCTCATCATCGGAATCGGGCCATTCACTAAAGTGATTTTCATCGGTATAGATTTTAAGATCTTCATGTGCGGGTGTTACACCGTTTATAACAATAGGTAAGTCACACCCAATCTCCTCCTTTTGAATAGGTGAAGGATCGTTATTATGATCCGGAGTTGGAATAACTTCCTCATTGTTGCAACGTTCATACACTTCCGCGGACTCCCATCTTTCCCTAAGAAATTTTTTCCAAGCAATAAATGCATCTTCCTCGAGCTCTACCTTTTTAATAGGTGCTTGATCATTATTAAGATCAAGGCTTGAGTAATCTACACTAGCGTCATCAAAAGTCTCCAAAGGTTGGTTAATTTGTTCGTATAATTTCTCCGAATTCCTTTGAATTTCTCGATGTGATTCTTGCAACTTTTGTTGAAGATCCCCAATCATGGCAGACATCTTATACGCAAAACTAGAGAATTTCGATCATAAACAAAACTATCCTCCCATCCTTGTGATTGTCCACTTACATACCCGTCATAAGGTTGTTGATATGTATGAGAATATCCATAAGGTTACGTAGGAATTTGATCATAGCCAAAAGATTGGTTTTGATTGTATCCTAAGGATGGTTGGAAGTTGTCATAATGTTGAGGTTGAAAACCGTATTGATTGTTGTAATATGCTTGCTCTTGTCCACCATACATGGAAAACCGGCACCTGAAATAAGATTCAAAAACCAAGTTAGATACGGAATAGAATCTAACAAAGCAAGAATATAGCAAAAAGAAAAATAAAAACAACTAAAATCATCCATTGCTCCCAAACAATTAGCGCCAAAATTTGATGCGTGTCGTAGGTGCAATCAAATTAATTCAATATTTCCACTCAATTAAAAATAATATAATGGAAGTCAAGTTCGTACCCACGAGGAGCAAGAGATCTTAGTTGTAAAAGTTGTCACGAAAGGGGGTGTAAAAGCAAAATAAAAATAAACAAAGCAATTAAAATCGAAAGTTGAAAGATGAAAGCAATAAGAGAGAGAAGATCAAGGAATCCTTCTTCGTTACGAAACAATGAATCAAGTTATATTCTTTTCTACTTGTTATTAGTCACAAATTATCACCAACCGTAGGTAAAGCAGCTAGCTCAGTGCTAAACCCCTAAATCCCTTGTATCACCGGACACGGAAGTTCTCGACTACCGGATTCTAATCACCAAGCCACCTAGAGTTAGCTCAACCTAGATGTAACTTGGCTCATGCATTAAGTTTTGTGAATTTCTTAGGTTGATATTAGTAGTTAGACTCTTAGCTCAAGGTCCACTTGCTAACGTTGCTTCTACACACAATTGCTCCACGGAATCCCTCTGCAAGGTCTCGTGTTTTCTACTTATGTAAAGAGTCAAGAAACGATTACTTATCCCCTAACTTTCACTAGCTTTAGATCGAATTAACAAATCAATTTAGTTGGCCACCCAAACAATCTATCAATCAATCATGAATGTCTTTAAGATCACTCCTATTAGTAAAAACAAACGATAATTATGTGAAAAACTTCAAGATAGAATTTGAAAACAAAAACTTAAATCATATGTTAAGAACTAGGAATTCATCCTTAATCAATAAATTAACTACTCATGTTAAAGAGTTCACACAAAGAATAAGAAAAGAAAAGAATTGTGTGTGTAGAGATGTGTGTAGAGAGGTGTGTAAAAGATGTAGAAAACTTCTCTATTTATAGGCTTCAATATTCTCCAAATCTTCCAAGGATTAGAATCCTTTTCCTTTAGCAATTCAATTTCCAAAACCAAGCCTTTCTCAACTCTTCCACCTTCTCTTTCCAAGTTTGAGCCCAATTCTCCATCCAATTCCTAGTCCAAGTCTTCACACCCATGAGAGAAGTCCATAGAAAATTCAGGAATTTTTGCTCATGGAAAATCGGGATTGTATTTGAATCCGTAGGAATAGTCGCCGAAAAGTACCTCGAAATTCTGTTCGTCGAGGGAATATGCGACGGAATATTCCGTCAGTCCACCGTTAGGACTAACGGTCAAACGAGTCAACCGTCAGTCAACCGTTAGTCAGCGGGTCAAAGGGAGGAAGAGTCAGCTGAGTCAGTTCGTCTAAGTCAGGTCTGACTAAAGCTTATCGTCCGAGGTGGATCGATCGCCGAGTTGACTCGCCGAGAACAGTAGTAGCCGAGTCTCGGCTGTTTCTGGGATTTCCAGGCCACATTCAGGCCTCTTTCTGCTTCACTTCCCTGTTAAGAATCCTACACATTCATCTATTCATTCAGGCACCATTCCATCTTAACTCTGACAGCAAACTTCCCATCTGAGCCTTATACTGAGTCACAACAGCTGCAGCTTCAAATCCACTTCACTGCCATCCCATAACACCATCAGAGCCTTAACCCAGCATATCCATAGCTCAATTCCTCTGGCAGCAACAGAATGCAACCAACAACACTAAAACCCATCTTCTATCTCTTTATCTGAATTCTTTCCTTTACAGACCCATTCTGCAACTTCAGACAGCACCAATCCCAGCTCTGATTCAATCTTAGATCAAACCCGTTGTCTGATTCGAACCCATTCATTCTCAGTACCATCCAACCACCATCAGCTCAGCACCACCAACACATACTGCACCTTTAACACCACTGGACGACTTCACTTGTAACATCACAACCTGATTCCACCATCTCCTAAACAGAGCATACTCGATTCAAAACCGGCACATCAACTTCAATTAGCCACAGCTGCACCATCAACAGCTCCCACATCTTCCATCTCCAATTTCTTCTCCCTGTATTGAATAACAGCTCAAACCGAGCTTGATTCCCTGAGTTCTTCAAACCCCAAATCCGGCTCCAATCTGTTGTAGCTTCATTGAATCGACAAATCAACTTCATTAATTCAAATCAAACCCAGGCTTACAACAACACAAACCCATTTAATCTCCTCTTTCCGATTTCCATCTGCAGTTTCTGAGACAGCAAACCCTAAATCACCTCAACAGCAAAAGCAAATTCAATAAAAACCCATTACAAATTTCATTTCCATTTTCTTCCTCTCTGAGTTACAGCATCATTCTCGACCTTCAACAATTGCACGAACCCTAATTTCTACCTCATCAATTTCTCTTTGTTCTTTCATCAATCCATAGACCCATAACAGCAGGAACAAGTTCTTCGGCTGTCTGCAACTTAACCTAACCTCCATTTCCTCTCTTATTTCTCGATCTATGGCTCCATCTCTCAATCTGTTGGATTTAATAGCAGCAACAGCTGCTTTTCAGCTTCAGGTGAAAGAGAGGAGAAGATAATCTTCTCGATGGATTTAGGATAAGTATAGGGTAGGATGGTACACCCCAAGGACAGGGACCACCCCAGTTGGGTGCCCATAATAGGATGTCACTTCGATAAGGGCTAGCGGTTGGCGGCCCCTTAACCACTGGCTAGTCTGTCTTTAATAATCCTCTAAAATAGAGATGCCCCTTAACCTCAACTGGGCTCCATATATCAATCGCCTGTAAAATGACCTTTTTGCCCTTTTGGCTCAAATTGGGTGATTTCTTCTTCTTTTCCTCCGTGTGACTCCATAGTAGCTATAAAACTCAAAACAAGCGTAAAATACATAATTTACAAGAAAAATAGCAAAGAAAGCATAAACTACTAGATAGTAAATTAGGTGTATTCTACACCTATCACTTTTGCAACTCCTTTTCTACCGCTTTTTTGTAAATATCTTCCACCTTTCGGATATGTTGTTTGAATGGTGGTATCTCCGGTTTGAGCCGAAGATGGCGGGAGACCAAATTCGGGTCAATTCCAGGCATGTCTTCCATTGACCATGCGAAGATGTCTGCCTGATCCCGTAGCATCCTTTGTAGCTGCATCTCCTCGTCCTCTTCTAGTAAAGTTCCGATGTTGATCATATTTGGTTCTACCTCCGTTTCGATGTTGATTTTCTTTGTTGGTTCTACCAGTGAGAAGGTTTGTTTCTGAGGACGTTGAGGTGTCATTTGGTAGAGACATCCACTGCTGGTGCTGCGGATGTACTTGCTTCCTAAACCGAGGGGGCTTCTGGCACTTTGAAACCTTCGTTATTTACTTCACTGGAATTTATCTTTCGTCTTTTTGTTTCATGTTGTTGTGCGGCAACTCTTTCTTCGTTGAGTCTGACCTCCGCTAGATTGCATAGACTTTCATCTTGTTGATCACCTTTGATTTCCATTTCCCCCATGGGTGTAGGGAATCGAAGGTATTGGCGATAGGTCGAAGTTGTTCCTCTCAATCGATGAACCCAGAGTCGTCCCATGATGACATTGTAGGGCGAAGGTGCTTCCACAACACAGAACCTTGTATTGGTTACTAAGGGTCCGCGCATACCTGTAAGAATATTTCTCCTTTTGGTCTAGAGACTGCTACGTTGAAACAATATATTGTGTAAGTGGACGAATCCATTTGCTCAGCCATCAGACCCATACGTAAGTGGGGCTCGTAGAACAATACATTTAACGAGCTGCCCCCATCAATGAGGACCTTCGTAACGTTCCACCCATGTATTGGTAGAGTGATCACAAGTGGGTCGTTGTGCATCTCGACTTCCTGGTAGACGTCCTTTGTTGAGAATGTTAATGGCGTAGCCATCCATTCTTCCCAAGTGGTAGTGGGTGGTCCACTTAGCTTGAACACTTCGTGGTCTTCTATCTTTCTTTTGTTTCGAGCTAACTCGAGGATATCTTCGAGTAACTCTTCCTGGCCTCCGCTGGAAAAGGTGATCATGTTGATGTATTTGCCATCTTGAGGTAGTTCTACCCTTTTCTTGGGAGCTACCTCAGTATCAGCTGGTTGTATCTGCACGTACTCCATGAATTTGCCTTCGTCTATGAATCTCTGAATCGTGTTCCGCAGGTGATAGCATGTGTCAGTTGTATGCCCGTAGTACTTGTGGTACTCACAGTACTCCTTAGTCTCCATTGTTTTATATGGTTGCTTTCCCCTAGTATTAGGGTAAGGAAATCCTGGCTTCGCTCCTTCCTTGCTTAGAATGTAAGAGAACGTTGTGTTTAGTTTTGTGTAGATTTTGTCTAAAAATTCTTCTCTCCCTTTTTCTCTGCCTTTGCAATCTCCGTATTTTGATCTTTTGTCTCGAGAGATGGTTCTACCCCCTGCGTTGTTTTGCCTCTTAGGTATCTCCGGAATTTGTTCCAGAGAATTGGTTCGTTGCGGAGATGTTGTTGTATTTGCTTGCGCCCTAGGGTTATCCTTCTGTATTTCTTCAAGTCTGATATATCGATCTTGGACAACCCTAAGTTCTCCTTCGGAATCAAGGGCTCTGTTGTGGAGATCCACGAAGATGGATGAGGTTCTATCAAGTCCATATTTATAGCAATTGATGCTAATTTCTGGATTGACTGTCCCGATTGCTCGGCATGTCTTCTATCACCTGTCTGTGTACTGCATCAATGATTCCCGGGGTCCGATAGCTAAAGCAAATATCCTATCTAACCCTGCCTTTGTTGACTTGTTGTACATGTATGTCTCCAAGAACACCGTAGACAATTGCTCAAAAGAGTCAATTGAGTTTGCTGGCAAATTGTCATACCATGCCAATGATGATCCTGTCAAGCTTGCAAGAAATTACCCACAAAGTACTACCTCATCTCTTTCCCAATGGGCAAGGACACGAGTGTAGTATCGTAGGTGGGCTGCAGGATCAAAGGTACCATTTTATGCTTGGAACGTAGGTACCGGGCATTTCGCAGGGATAGGCTCCCTCAAAATGCGAAAAGACAACGGAGATGTTTTCGCTTCATGGAGTAATTCTTCTAGCCTTGCGCCTGCGTGGACGGTTTTCAATCCTTGTATCTTCTTCCGCATTTTCTTCATTTGCTCCATGACCATGTTTACATTGTGAGCATCTCTGGAAAATGCCTCATCATAGTAGGATTGAGAGGGCCTGTAGGTTGGATTCGTATCGTCTGGATCATGTTGCGTTCTCCTGGCTCCCTTAGGTAGGTTAGCCTTTGGTGGGTTAAGATCCACCCTTCGGCTTCCTGAGATAGCTCAGTTCTCACGCCTCTTTAACGGAGGGTGAGTTTGGGAACCTTCGATCTGTATGTCCAGCATATCTTTTAGATTCTGGTTCTCCGGGGCCATCATGTGCATTGCATCCTCATGCTCCTTGTTACGGATTAGCAAAGCTGCTACTTTTGCTGCCATTTGATCTTAGTTTTGGATCCCACCACCATGAGGAGTGCTGTCGGCGGGATCGTCAAAGTCATCCACTCCTTCTTCTATGACTGGAGCATCGGGATCTGGCTGAATTGGAGTTAGGTTCCCCAACCCTCGTCCCATAGGAGCTAAGGTTCTGGGTAACCCTGTGTTGGCCGCAGGTGGCTTCGTTATGTTGGCGTGCTCCGGTAACGGCATGCCGTAAAGTGGTTGTGCCCTTATGTTTTCCCCATCCCTTCAGCAGGAATATGTGGTTTTTTAGCAACCGTTCTTCTTGCTATTACACTTTTCCCGTCCTCTTCTTCAGTTCTTTGATTTTCTTGAGATGGCTTTTGAGATCTTCCTATCGTAACTGCTGGTCGCGAGCTTGTTGGTGCGTCGCTTGGTTTCTGCATCCCTTCGGCTTTTGTTATCCTGCGATCTCAGAAAAAATAACAAAATCTGCTACTTGGGTGCCTTCGTCAAAGGTAGCAATTAATGCTCTGACACAAAAGACGGCTAAGCAGCTTTTTCAGAAAAAGGACTGAAATGACGTTTGGAAAGATGGGTATTAAATTTTTATGTCACCCTTGGAAGAAACAACCTTAAACGTTGAAAACTAATTAGAAAAGGGGTGTTAGATCTCCCAAAAAACAAGGTTATTAAATACTTTAGAAGATATTTTTTCCTTAAAATCTCACCGAGATTCCTCTGCAGTAAGAGTACTCAGATCTAAAGGATGCCTTGTCGGAAAAGGCTGTTTTAGTATAAAACAAAAGATTTAACGTTTTGTGAGTGCGATTTTGCGAAAAACTTTGTAGATCTGTAGTGTCGTAAGACTTTAGATCCTATGAACTCCAAGAACATACGTGAACAATGGATGAACAAGTCACTAAAGAGTGATATTCATCGCTGTTGGACACAGATCTCTTCGTTAAAGAAGATATGTAAGTTAAAAATAAAGGTATATGAAAACTCAAGCTGGTGAGCAAAACCTTCTAGCGCCAAACTGTGACTACTAATGTTCCCATAGTCTACGTAATGTATACAGCTCAGAGAATCGGATACTAAGTAGTATTGATGCCTCTGTTGAACTGATAATGCATGCTAAGTAGTAAAAGATACTCAAGATCACAATAATAACTAAGAACAAAAATATAATGTAAAATCTATTAAGTTATCATGAGACACAAGAGATTACGTGGTTCGACTTTCGTCTACGTCCACGGGATAATGAGTGATTATTTTGTATTTAGTTATGGTGGTGTTTGTGGGTGAAAACTGCTTCTGCCGATTTTGGTAATCTTGTGTGTGTGGGTGAGAAACAAATTTAAACCCAAAACAATGTACTGCACGGGAGTACTTTTGATTCGAGAGATCAATCTGTACAATCCTGGTCTAAACCAAGAAATGGCCGTTCCAGGCTTGCTTCGGTCATAAAGTGAAGGAGAAGGGTTGGTCTTAGGGAGGGAAGCGAAGAAAGTGTTGAGACCAGAATAGTTGATTCTGGAAGTGTGGGCGTTTTTGTGATTTGTATCAGAAAATTGAATTGGTGAGCTGAATGGAAAGCTACCAGGTGATTTATGGATGTGGTATTGTTCTCCTGACAAAAACTTGTTCTTTGGCGGAAGTAGGTGAAACCTATTTATACAAGTCGTAATAAAACGTACCCTGGCCTCGTAAGAAGTGGAAGAGGTTAAGCAGTGGAAAAGTGGTAACGGGTAACGCCTGGAATTGATGTTTCCATAATGAAGATGCATTTCACCACTTATTTCTTTCCATTACTAACCACCTCACCTTTATGACACTTTCTTGTAACAGGCGTATTGCACGCCGCATGTTGTAAACCGCCAGACCAATACCCTGATGAGCATCCCCAAGTTTGTGACATGTTTTGATGTCTCGAGTGTTTTCATTAGAAAACGTGTAGCATGTTGCTATGTGTGGAAAGTTAAAATAGAGAGGCTTGCCGGTTCAGTAACGGCCTTCGACGGCCGAGATTTTGCATCTCGGGAGGAAGGGTGGCCGTTGATTATGGCTACTTTCTGTTGGTAGCTAGTGGCGTGGCCGTGGTGTTGGCATGGCTTGTGCATGCCTTTGGTGCGGCCAAATTTGGGTTTGGCACAAACCGTGGAATTTCGGTATTACGGCTAAAAGGTTGCCACAAGTCGTTTGGTTTGGTGGCAAGCTTGTACGGTTGAGATATGCATCTCGGGAGAAAGGGTAGTCGTTGATCGCGACTACCTTCCGTTTGGCGGCCAGCATGCTCGCGCATATTTTAGGCGCGGCCAAATTAGGGTTTTGGCATAAACCATTGAATTTGGAATTGCGACAAAAGTTGCCACAATTTTGGTGGCGAACTTGTACGGCTGAGATCTGCATCTCAGGAGGAAGGGTAGTCGTTGATCGTGGCTACATTTCGTTGGTGGTCATAGACGTGGTAGCGTGACTGGCATGGCTTGCACATGCTTTTTTGGCACGATGACCAAAGAATTGGCATCGTAGCCAATTTAGGGTTTGGCGGCACAAACCAAGGGATTTGGCATTGTGGCCAAAAGTTGCCACAAGTCTTGTGGTTTGGTGGCGAATTTGGACGGCTGAGATTTGCATCTCAGGAGAAAAGATGGCCATTGAACATGGCCGCATCTTGTTTGCATAGCGGCATTGGCAACATGCTGGTGGTATGCCAGTGGCGTAGACATGGCATAGCGGTATTGGCAACATGCTGGTAGTATGCCAGTGGCGTAGACATGGCATAGCGGCATGCTAATGGCATAGTCGTGGAATGGTGCCATGCTAGTAACCGCGGCATAGCGGTATGCCAGTTGCGGCGTGGCCAAAAGCTAAAATTGGCATCATGGACGGATTTGGTAGCAACTTGACCAAATTAAGGTTTGGCGTGTTGAAACCCTAATTAGTGCGTGTAGTATGCATGCGGCATGTTTGGCGCGTCTTGGAAGTTGGAGCGTTTTTGGGAAGCCAGCGTGTTTTGGGAAGCTAGCGCGTTTTGAGAATCTAGCTTAGTATAGCGACCTCTTTTGAGGTCGTGGCAAGTTTGGAGCAACCTGATTGGTCGACGGGAAGTTGGGCCAGCATGCTAGGGCGTGGCCACACTTCCAACGCGTGGTGGCGGATTTGAAGCGACCTGATTGGTCGATGGAAAGAGGGCCGACATGCTAGGGCGCGGCCGCACTTTTAGTGCGCTTGTGGCGGATTTGGTTGTCTAGCTTGGTTAAGCACGGTTTCGACCAATGGGGTCTAGTATACTGCGCGAGGTGCGAAACCCTAATTTTGCAAACTAGTCAGGTTTATGAGTTCTTTTGTGAGTCATCACAATAATTGGCTGGATTTTGTATCTTTGCCACACAAAATCTTTATCTGAGAATGCGGTGTGCTTTACATTCGAGTATTTCGTGCAATGGCCTTAACTTTGGTACTTGGAGGTTCATGCTACTCGCTGCAGTGAAAATAAATCCGTCATGCCATACCGATTTAAGGGTTCTGCTGGGGAACATAGCACAGGAAAGTACTCAGTGAGTCTAGTATTGGCGAGGTGCCAGAATTTACAGAGTGTTATGGATAGAAGTATATTGAGCGGATAAATAAATGTGTTGGTGGAGAGGTTAGTATTCGCAGAACCATTTCCTTGCAGAGTGACGTCACATCTGATGCAAAGTTTTACGATTTTAACCCTAAGTTAAAAACCACCATCAATATTAAGTCCCCTGCTTATCACGTAATAGTGGCATTGTTGCGGGGTAAGCATGAGATGGTGACATGCGAGAGTAAAACCGAGAGAGCAATACGTGAAGATATCGCCAAGGAAATTCAACTAACCTTTGGGGGAAGGCGTGAGAAGTTTGTGATCTTTGTCTTTGGCGGATTTTGCATAGATCCACTTTGACCATGGGACGTTGGCGCTGCTAGCTTGAAGTAGCGGATGGGCGGCTAGCCGAAGTAGCGGATGGCGCGGCTGGCTTGGACGCGCCATGGACGCGGCTTGGCTTGGAGCGGCTTGGACGCGACTTGGCTTGGCGCGTCTTGGTTTGGCGCGTCTTGGCTTGGGCGCGGCTTGGACGCGACTTGGCGCGGCGCGGCTTGGACGTGACTTGGCTTGGAGCGGCGCGGCTTGGGCACGGAGATGATGGCGCTGGCTTGGGACGCGCACTTGGGATGGGAGGATGGCGCATGCTAAGTCGCAGAATGACTCGGAAACCAAACCCTAATTGTTCCGTATAAACAAATATCTAATCCAACTGGTATCACGCGTGTGAAGCCTTAATTCGCGACTGGTAAAAAGATTTTCTGCTGAATATAAGAGGTGATCTTGAATCCTTCACTCATACAAATCATCATAAAAATCGCATCCATCTTCCCCACAGATATTGTATCGTGTTTCTTCCTCTAGTTCCATTTTGTCTTTTTCATCATGTAGATTGCCGGTACAAACGTGGTGATTTTTTTTTTTTTTGGTAGCACATAATGGGATCTTCCAGTGATGATCGTACCTCTTCGGAGAGAGATTCTGAACCCGACGAAACCCAGTTTTCTTCTCATGGGGAGGTATTAGACAGAATTGATTCTCTGTTCCGTGAGGCTGACGAGATCATACAAGTCATGTCTCTTGCCCATTTATGCAGAGTGCGGATGTGTGTTCGGTTTCTCTTGGCTTCAGTGGACATAGAGGAAAGGTGAAGGCACGATGAAGAATCCCGGCTTGTCGGGAGATCTCCTTTATTACCGGATCAGATACCCAATCTCTGACTTCTCTGGAAAACCCCCATTTCTTAGTTCAAAACAGGATTCAATCCTTCTGGTGGATCTATTTCAGACCTTTCTTAATTCGGAACTGTTAGAGATGCTGAAACTTATTTGAAAGTGAAAACGCCAGTTTATCTAAGTAAACTTCTTTATTAAAACTCTGTTTATGAAGCATTTTGTGGTGCATTTGATAGAATGACTCTGCAATGAATCTTTTCTACAACCCAGTGTTAGGGCTTAACGATTCGCCTCTCGGTTGAAGTGGCGGAAGACTGAGTCCATGAAACTTTTAGGTGAGGACCAGTTTAATTACCCTGTCCATGATGGTATAGTAATCCTTGACTTTGATGCAGACGAACCGGGACATCCTCAAGAAGCAGATGGAAAGGCTCATGAGGAAGATGTCGATACGGTTTACGAAACTGAAGCGGCTTCTGGAGTGGACGCCAAAACTGATGTCAAGGGTGTTGACGCAACCGCTGAGGATGCCCTCAAGGCGGACGAGGAAACGGAGGCAATGTATGCTGGAGCCATTGGAGAAACTACGGAAATATACGCTGGGACTGCTGTTGAAACAAACGTCGGACAGGAAGTGGAAGCTGCTGCTGTGGTGACTTCTGGATGGGATGATGCGGTCGATGCTGAGGCAGCTTCTAGATGGAACGCCGAAGTTTCTGCTGCCGAGGCGGCGTTTGGATGGAACGTTTGCTGTCAGAAAGAGTGCTGGGGAAAGTGCTTGAAGAAGCTCTGATGAAGGCGCTATTGATCCAGGCGTCTGCCGTTAACGACCAATTTTTTCCACTTTTGTTATTTCTTCTTAGCGTGTAGCACCTTTTGATATTCCAAAAGTTTACTTTTAATTTCTTGCTTTCATGGTGGAGTTAGGGTTTCATCAAGTAATATTCCGTTATTCAGCTTTTATGGTTTCACATCTATGAATGAATTAATAAAACCCTCATACTGTTTCTGAGATTTGGAGCCGAATATTCTTGAAGAAGATATATGTTCTGCCGCCTGATGCTCATCTTCCTAGCATATTTCCTTCTTCAGTATTTTGAATAGGTATTTTTGTTTTCTCTGGTTTTCAATCGACGGATAATGACTCTGTGAGAGTTTTAGGTTTACTTGGTATTTTTCCTTTAAGAAGATGTTCTTTAATTGAAATTGAAAATTCTACTCATGAATGCAAGCAGCGAAATCATTTTAGAGAAGTTACAAACATTGCATGAAAATGAAAAATGCTGAAGGAAACGCTGAAGGAGAACGCTGGAGGTGAAGGTAGCACAGCGTTTTAGGTATTGAAGGGTTTGATCCATCGTGAGTGAATCGTGACACCTTCCAATTTTTCGGTATTGATGATCTTGCAGTAACCACCCAAGATAACATCTGCCACCAGATATGGCTCGTCTTCCTTTTCTTTAGGCGGACCGGGTCGAGTGGCCATCTTCGTTGTTATGTTCCCAACTTGAAACGAGGTCATCTTGACTACTACATCTCCAATTTGAAACGGGTTGGAGCATTGCACAACATCTTGATTTTTGAACTCGTCATGTTTGGTTGTGACAGCTTCCAAATTTTTGACAAAGTACTTGAAAGGCCCAACATCCCATTCACATCTCCAAATTACGCCTGGGTTGGTAATCGGACCGAGTCCATGCCTGGCCGAGAGGAGAGGTGACTGGGTGCAGAAAGGGTTGTTCAACCAGACTTATTTGTGTTTGGAATCTGCGGATGAACGTCGACAAGCTTTCTCCAGGCAATTGAGTTACATTGGTAAGTTGTTGATACGACAACATGTAATCTTCAAAGTTGGACGGCTTGTTGGCAATTATTTCGGGTACCGTCATCGGCAGAGGGGATGCTCTTAACTTCGCTTTGTTGCTGTGTACCCATGCGCGCCCCGGAATCATTTCGTAATTTAAGAGTTCTTTGACGATGTGAAATTTTTCATGTGTTAGAGTGTCTCCCACCTTGATTTCAAGGTTGATGTACCCATATGCGTCAATCGCCTTCCCTTCCAAGTTTTTGACCACGGTTGGGGAACGGGTAGCCTCCTGCTTCGAAACTCCCGCAGCTCTCAGAGTTCTGATGGTAACGATGTTTAAGTCAAAGGCCGCGTCGATTAATGTGTTGTCGAGCTCGGTGTCCCTTAGGTAAACCGTGGTCAGCAGTCCCCAGTTGTATTTTCCAATACCGCTTCCCGAGAGAGTTTGGGGTCCTGGAGTGGTTTCTTCAGTAGGAAAGAGTCGCTTGCACGATACAACACGGTTAAGGGCTGTGAAGATATCTTGACGTTGTGTCTTGTAGAGATAGAGAATTTCGCACACATGCTGCATCATGGATTTCACAACCTCGTGTACAGAGTCCCCAGAGGCCATGCAACTCCTGACTGGAAGTGGATCTGTGTGAACTCCTTCATTGCCCAGTCGAAGCTCTCTGCTTCTATCTTTTCTTTGAAGATATGCTTTAGCTTATTGCAGTCATTGGTCGGGTGGTGGACAAATCTGTGGTAGCGGCAATATTTGGGGTTCGCCATTTCCGCTTCGGTTGGTGGGCGCCTGATAGGATGTAGCCTGATGGCGTCGTCTTGGATCCACGCTTCCAGGAGTTCAATCACCTCCTCTATTGGGAACGAGAAATCCAAGACATTTTCTCCAGCTCCTTGATGTCGCATGGGATCTTTAGCGGTGGTATTCCGTGGCAGAGCTGCCTGTCTTGCTGGCGGTGCGCGTTTGGATGACTGTTAAGTTGTTGGAGCCTTCCTTTTCCTCCTTCATCTACCATGCTCATAGAGGAAGGTCCAGTGTTGTATTGCTTATTGATGAGGCGTCTGCTTCCTCGATTTTCGCGTGTGTCCTCACTTCTGGTTGGCCTGGTTCTTTCCAACAACGCTGGGGCTATTCTGGCCAACCGCTTTACAGCTTCATGAAGTTCAGAGAATGTATGGAATCGCAGATTCTCTAGTAAGGCGTGGTAGATGGGAATCATGTCATTGATGCAGGAATCCACCAATTGTTGTTCGGTCACGTTTGGGTCATGACAATCCAGTGCTTGAATTCTGAATATTTTGACAAAATCATTCGGATGTTCGTTGTTTCGTTGAAACATTGTAGATGGTGGATTTTTGACAAGGGCTAAAATCGTAAACCCATAATTGTACATGCTCCTGATCCAGCAATTAGATGAGTATTGAGGCCTCATGTCTCTCATCACAAGCATGAAAGCTCATGCGAATACTGATCCAGCAATCAGATGACTGAGAATACTATCTCTTAGAGTATACGTAGATGTGTAGTCTCTCAACTGAGGCAACGGCATACCTCATGAATACTAAGCAATTTCAGTAATTACTTATATATATAATCGAAAGATTGGACGGCTCCTAGACAGCTTGCCTTCTAGTATAGAGCAATAACGTCTTCAGGATAGAACAATTGTTTTCCCTGACTACATAAAAGAAATATGACGCTTCAACAAGCTCATATCACTCAATTCATGAATAATTAATGCTCCTAAAGGATCGTACTAGTATAGAGCCATCAATTAATATTCCTAAATCATTAGATTCATTAACTGAATCCCTGGAAAATATTCTATGTTTTCCATAATATTTCATTACTTCAATTCACGGTTCTTCCCAGCAGAATTCCATGGGTTAGTAATAAATATTCAACACACGAGCATCTGAGCAACTATCGAGTAAGCCCCGACTAAAATGGTGCAAGTGTACTCAGCAATAATACACCAACGAGCACCTGAATGCACGAACGAGATTCCAAAATACGAAAGAACGATGAACCTATGCAAAATAGGAAGAAAATAATAAATAATAAAATATTAGTCAAGGCTCTAGGGGACTGGGCTCACCGGCCGGCCAGTCATGTCGTGACCAGTCCCACATCCAAATTCTATATTTTATCATATTTTATTATTTTCCTTGATCTCATGAAAATCTTTTCATTTGAACAAATATCCTTCGTTTTAAGGAAACTCCTCAGTTTCATGGTGTTTCCTTCGCATCAAGAAAATAATATAAAATTGGTAAAGGTGTCGTGGGACCGTGTCTACTATCCGGTCGGCTATGCCCTAGTCGTGGACGGTCCCACACCTCATGATTCCTCATTATTTTATTATTATTTCCCTAATCTCATGAAAACTCCTTAATTCCATGATATTTCCTTCAAATCATGAAAAAATAATATAAAATTAGGGAAACTCATGGGACCGAGCCCTCGCCGGCCGGTCATGCCCTAGCCGGTCCCACACGCCCTTATTTTATTATTATTATTTTTTATGTTTCCTTAATCCTATGGAATTCCTTGATTTCATGATATTTCCTTCAAATCATGAAAATTCCTTCAAATCATGAAATAATACATAAAATTCAGGAAAACTCATGGGACCGGGCCCTAGCCGGCCGACCATGCCCAAGCCGGTCCCATACGCCTTTATTTTATTATTATTAATATTATTTGTTTCCTTCATCTCATGGAAACTTCTCCACTTCAAGGAAAACTCCTTTATTTCAACAAACTCCTTGAATTCATGGTATTTTCATAAAATCATGAAAAATATAATAAAATTAGGAAAAATGCTATGGGACCGGGCTCATTGGCAGGCCGGCCATGCCTTGGCCATAGCCGGTCCCACACTCCATGATTCCTTCATTTTATAAATATTTTCCTTCATCTCATGAAGTTTTCTCAGTTTCAGCAAAATCCCTGATTTCTTCATATTTTCTCAAATGGTTGCTCAAACGCACATCAGAAAATATCAAAATTCTCAAGACTGAGACGCGAACACTTTGGTGACACGAGCATATTACCTTGGCCGACCAGGGTTGGCTCTTTGGCTTGCAAGAGGCCGGTCCCTCATATTTTCATCATTTGACCTAATTTTGTTCACATTAGGTTCAAACTCTTCCAAACAACTTGGAATTCCATAAAATGATCGACAGACGATCCTATGACCACCCAGGGCCGGTTTTATGACCCCTTGGTCGGTCCCTCATCTCTTCATAATTAATTAGGTTTTATTACCTAAGGCTCCCACGAGCATTATTTTAATAAATGATTAAACCAGCATTTAATCATCCTCTCATCAACAAATCAACAAGTCTTCAAGAGACCTTGGTATTTGCTCACTTGAGCATATGGGCTCTACATAGTCGACCCATGATCCCATGCAGTCGGTCCCTCCTTCCATGGTTATTTTTCAAAAAACCATCAATTGATCGAATTAGGGTTTTGAGTCCAAGGTTCATAATTCCATACTCAAACACTAATAATTTTACGATGATCTCATGGTCAACATTTTATTAATTATACTTGGTTCAGTTGTCGGTATTTAAATTAATATTTTATCTGGTCATGCTATCAATAATTCATCAGACGAGCAACATTTGTTCAGATGAGCAATATTTGTTCAGACTAAGGAATATTGGTTCAATTGTCAATATTCAACAATCCATCGAATGAGCAATATTTTCTCACCTTAACTATCAACATTTACGTGAGAATCATACCTCTGTCTCAACAGACACGTTCAATTCATGAGTCTCAGAACATTTTCAAATCACGTTCGACTCAACAATACAAGGACTCCTCGTCCCATGAAGTCATGAAGTCAGCAACTAACTAACTAAATCACGAGACATCAATCGTGTCACATGGGGGATATTAACTATGGTTTTAATATGGCGGTCTACGACACGTGTGTTCATACACACAATGATAATGTGAGCAAGTCGTGCAATCAGTTGAAGGAGTTAACAAATTAGTGGATGGAAAATCGACCAAGTCTCCGCACGTTGAGAAACTGGTTTTAACACGATTTCCACTTCTCCACTCTTTGATTCCATCAACTGTCACACTTCATGGGATCATGGTGTTTACAATTCTAACAATATAAATAAGTTCCTGTATCATGATTAAAACACAAGACAATCTCACGCAAACAGACAACACGAGATTAACAACTCAACGTCTGAGGAATTACTCTCAACAGAGCAAATTCAATCGTTCATAACTTATCTTATTTCAGAATACACAACACGCCTACAATCTTTAATCACTATTGATCTCACATATTTCTCAGCTTCCCTCGTACAGATCGACCCATCATCTCTTGTGACCGAATTTACTTTGGAACGACCATTGTCTTGGTTTAGGCCGGAGTACTACAAATTGATCTCTCGAATTCAAAGCACTCCCTTCTTGCAGTGCATCTGTGTGAGGTTTAACAGTTCGCTCGGTTCAAGGAGTTTCTTCCGCACGGTCGTCTCCTCAATTCCGCAAAAACCAGCAACTCGTTTTGCTCCATATACAAACATCCTTCCTAGATCTGAGAAGGTAATTTGCTCAGACACAAAGAAGTATTTCTTGTAGAAAGCTGCAACCATGTCAGACCAGTTGGAGATGCTGCCTGGCGTAATGTTGTTGTGCCACGTGTATGCTCTTCCAGTAAGTGATTTCGAAAATTCCCTCAAACGGAGAACGTGATTGTATTCGTGTTTCCCCAGGGACTCCAAGAATAGGGAGACATGTTCACGTGCATTACCGGTGCCATCATACAGAAAGAATTTAGGGGACGAGTACCCCCTTGGAATGGGAATTCTTCATACTTTCGGAGGATACGGGGGTTGATGCTGATGCACGTCTATGGAATCACTTTTGTCCCGGTTTCGTAGAAGTCGTTCCAAATCTTCTCGTGTGACGAAATTGGACGGTCGATTTCTTTCCGCTGGAGCTCCTAGGCGAGTTTCTTCGTCCGCAAAGGTGCGCCCTGTTGAGGTCTTTGGCGCCGGGGTATCGGAGGTGTTCCTTATCGGATCTGGCTGGCGTGATTCTTGTGGTAGCCACTCCGTCAGCGTTTTGAGAAAAACAAGTACCTCCTTCTGAGTTGAGGCCATGTCTATTTGGGCTCTGGCGAGAACCTCCTGCCTTTCCATCAAATTAGCAATAGTAATATAGGGTCGGCTCCCTCTGGTTCCTCCAGTTTCTCGTCCTGACGTCGAAGTAGCTACGGTTCTGGTAATAGTTGGAGGTGTCATACTTGACGAAACATTGGGACCGGCGGCATCAGCTCTGGCTCTGGTGATTAGAGATATAACACCTGAAGGAGCATTTTCTGCGGCAGAGGCTCTGGCTCTTGTGATTGTAGGTGTAACACCTGAAGGAACATTCTCCATGTTGCTGGTGTTGACAGGTGGCGTATTAGCACCACTGGGAGAAACATTAACACCGAGAATAATTTTGGCGCCAGTGTTCTCAGGGTTTGTTGCTGATCCTGACCTGAGTTCTACCATCTTGAGACCGGAGTTGAAAAATGAAATTGGGAATTGAAAAGTGAATTTCAACCGAGAGATTAATCTCCCACTGTGGTCGTCAATTGTTTGTAGGTGAAAACTGCTTCTGCTGATTTTGGTAATCTTGTGTGTGTGGGTGAGAAATAAATATAAACCCAAAACAATGTACTGCACAGGAGTACTTTTGATTCGAGAGATCAATCTGTACAATCCCGGCCTAAACCAAGAAATGGCTGTTCTAGGCTTGCTTCGGTCATAAAGTGAAGGAGAATGGTTGGTCTTAGGGAGGGATGCAAAGAAAGTGTTGAGACCAGAATAGTTGATTCTGGAAGTGTGGGCATTTTTGTGACTTGTATCAGAAAATTGAACTAGTGAGCTGAATGGAAAGCTACCAGGTGATTTGTGGATGTGGTATTGTTTTCCTGGCCAAAACTTGTTCATTGGTGGAAGTAGGTGAAACCTATTTACACAAGTCGTAATAAAAACGTACCCTGGCCTCGTAAGAAGTGGAAGCGGTTGAGCGGTGGAAAAGTGGTAACGGGTAACGCCTGGAATTGATGTTTCCATAATGAAGATGCATTTCACCACTTATTTCTTGCCATTACTAACCGCCTCACCTTTATGACACTTTCTTGTAACGGGCATATTGCACGTTGTATGTTGTAAACCGCCAGACCAATACCCTGATGAGTATCCCCCATTTTGTGACATGTTTTGATGTCTCGAGTGTTTTCATTAGAAAACGTGTAGCATGTTGCTATGTGTGGCAAGTTAAAATAAAGAGGCTTGTCGGTTCAGTGACGGCCTTCGACGGCCGAGATTTTGCATCTCGGGAGGAAGGGTGGCCGTTGATTATGGCTACCTTCCGTTGGTAGCTAGTGATGTGGTCGTGGTGTTGGCATGGCTTGCGCATGCCTTTGGTGAGGCCAAATTAGGGTTTGGCACAAACCGTGGAATTTCGGTATTGCGGCCAAAAGGTTGCCACAAGTCGTTTGGTTTGGTGGCAAGCTTGTACGGTTGAGATCTGCATCTCAGGAGGAAGGGTAGCCGTTGATCGCGGCTACCTTCCGTTTGGCGGCCAGCGGCATGGTGGCATGGCCAGCATGCTCGCGCATATTTTAGGCGCGGCCAAATTACAATTTTGGCATAAACCATGGAATTTGGCATTGCGACCAAAAGTTGCCACAAGTTTGGTGGCGAACTTGTACGGCTGAGATCTGCATCTCAGGAGGAAGGGTAGTCGTTGATCGTGGCTGTAGGATCAGAATATCACGACATCAATACTTCGCGAGATCAATAAATAATGACATTGCGAGGACGTCGCAGAAGAATAACATTAATGACGCAATGAATGACGAAAGCCAAAACATGAGAAAAGTGTGAAGGTCTAGCGAAGTTTAGGAGAGTTACGAGATTGTATACTTGTACACTTGCGATATTTCGCAAGTCATTCCAAAAAATAAAGGAAAGCTTAGCTGTCATCCATTGTATACTATCCTATATAAAGATTCGAATAAGTCTGTTGTGGGGGGGGATTCTTTTGAGAGTGTTAGACAAGTCATTAGGAGAGAGAAAGTTGGTGGTGATCGTAATTTCTTCAACTCTTTTCTATTTTATCTTGTGAATCTTCAAGGAAATAATCAATAAAATCATTGTTATTCATCTAAAAATGTCTTAGTTGTGTGGAATATTGTGAGCGGTGTAGTGTAGGATTTCCTGCAACTACATATTGGCGCTAGAAACAGGGTTGTATGAGTAAGGATACACATCGTGATTTGAAAGAATTTGGTGTAGTAGAGAAGAAATTTGATACAATTTTCAACAGTTTATCAAAATTCAGAATTGGTTAGAAGGAGAAATGTATCTGAGCAACCAACAAATGTTAGGAGAAGTAGGAGACTTGTCGGAGAAGAGAGAAATGAAATGGGAGAATCCTCAAGAAGGAACATAAGAAATGATGAGGAAAATCAAATTCAATCACCAATTCAACCAGTGGCGGATAGAACTGTGGATTATGATAGAGTAAGTGTGCATACTTGGAGATCAGATTTTGTGGACGAAAGGGAAGAAGAACAACAATTGGTAAATAATGGACAAGAAGGGAGAGATCGAGAGGGGAATGGAGAAATAATTCATGGGAATGAAGAGATCGCAGCATTAGAGGCGTTGAGGCAAACAATACATGAAGAGAGACGATTAGAGGCATAGGAACGTGCAAACTTGACAAGACAGAATCATGAGCTGAGGATGGAAAACATGAGATTACAAAACAGAAGGTCGAAAAGCACTACAAGGTCAAGCTCAAGATCAATTAGAGAGGAAAGAAGGAGAAATTTAACTACAGAAGTTGTCGATGAAGAAAACCAAAGAGAAGCGCAAAATCCAGGCAGGGAACATTGCGAGAGAGGAGAAATGATGGAAGATCGTTATATTCCAAGTCTCGAGACTATTCAAAATGGGCAGAATGATGAAAATCAAGGAAATAGGCAGCGTCAGAGGCAAAATGATCCAGTTGCTGAAGAAAATCAAGAAGAAGGAAGAAGAATATTGCATGGGAGAGAAGCACAAAGGAGGAAAAAAGAGATTGAGGATGACATTGAAAGACATTATGTTGAACAAGCACATCTAGCTCGCGAGAGAGAAAGATTGAGAGCAGGAATGGAAGAATAAGAGTTAGAAGAGGCAATTCGTCAGAATAATCATGATAATCGAGAAAGAAGGCGACAACAAAATCGCAACAATGATAATATTAATGAAGAATATGAAAGAGCACAAAGGAGAGCTGATAGGCACCAAAGAAGAGAAATCGATAGATATAATGGTGTGCGAATTCGCGAAAGAAATGAGGGAGAAGATCGCAGAGAAATACGGGAAGAGAATGATGAACAAGAAAGTCAAAGTAGACATGAACGCAGGAGAAGAGAAGCGGAACTAAAAAGACCAGTAGATTCAAATTCTGATGTAAATGAGAAAATTTTGAGAGAACTGGCAGAAATGAAAGGAATGATGAACAGTAAAAGGGGAGGAGGAAAGAGACAGTTGGACGAAGCAATAGAAGAAGCTGCGAAAACTCCGTTCACACAAGAGATACAATTAGGAGGAATACCACCAAAGTGCAATTTACCGACATTAACCAGTATTTTCGATGGTACAACTTGTGCGATACAGCATATCAAAGCTTATATGAGATGTATGCTACAATGGGAGAATCATGATGCTATATTGTGCAAATATTTTGCATCAAGTCTGACAGGAGAAGCTTTGAAATGGTTTGAAGGGCTACCGAAAAATACAATAACATCTTTGAATCACTTACAGGCTATATTTTTAGGAGCATATATAAGTAATAATTCCTCGTGACCAGTTATTGAAGATGTATTTGGGTTAAAACAAAGGGTTGGTGAAAGTTTGAAGCATCTAACTGTGAGATGGAAGACAATGTTTAGCGAAATGGCTGGCCGAGTGGAGAAGAGATATCTCATCTTATCATTTATTAATGCTATGTTCGCGACAAATCTATTGTATATTCAAATTTTTAGAGTCAAGAATACAATCACCATGACTGAGTTGTGAGAGCTTCAGGAGGAGTATATTGCTTTAGAGGAAAAGAAAAATGAGATAGAATCATACCCTGTCGCGAATACAAGTTCAGGAGCTGCGAATGCAAGTTTATTACCCAAATTGATAAACACTGTGGCGAGTACCTCGCAAGATCAACAAGGAGTAAGGATAACAAATGATAGTCAGCAAAAATTGGTAGCTATAGGGAGTCGCGATCAGGAAGAATTTGAAAGAGAAAGAAATTTCTACAACCGTGGCGGAAATTATAAAATTCAAAGGCTTGATCAACCGCAAGAAACCTATGGAGGTCAGAGGCATAATCCATAAGAGACCTATGGAGGCCAGAGGCAGAATTATCATAGAGGACAGCGAGGTCATAGAGTCGTATGGGAAGAAATCAAGATGCCACCACTAAACGCTAGTGTGGCAAAGATATGGGAAGCTATAATCCTGATGGAAAACATACCTGCATCATGGAACATGGAGAATGAACCACCTCCAGGTGACAGAAGTCATGAATTATGTTCCTATCACCATTTTCATGTACACTTAACGAATGATTGTAGGAATATAAAAAGAATCATCCTCAGAATGATAGATCAAGGGAAGCTAAACCAATTCTTAAAATGTGAGGAGAAGGCTCAACCATTACCAACACCTCCAGAAAATCGCAGGGTGAATACGACAAAAGGGAAAGAGACATTTGTAGTAGAGGTTGGAACGAAGGCCAAAAACTTGTTACGCAATTCTATCGTTCATTCATTCAGGGACAATCGGGGATTTTCATGATAGTGTTCTCGTAGGGTTTTCGCGAGGATGCGATGATAGAGAAGTAATGAACATCGCGAAAACATCGCCACTAAAAGAATGGCAAACACAAATTATTTCTTTTCTTTGCGGAAGAGGTGCCCGAGGGTGGCGAGTTGCATGACAATCCATTAGTGGTAAGATTAGAAATTAATCCAAAACACGTTGATGATGAAAGTGATGGTGCGAGAAAATTCATAGGCAATAAATAGAATCTTAATTGATCCGGAAGCTCGGTGAACATCCTTTTTACCATACCTACAAGACTATGGGGGAAACGATGAAAATTTGATCCCATCAACCTATAAGATTTATGGTTTTAATGGTACTGCTAATAAACCCAAAAGAGAAGCTCGCATGCGCATACCATTGAATGGATTATCAACTGAAATCTTGTTTTGCATAGTCGATGTGGAGTCCCCCTATAATGCATTAATCGGGCGACCTTGGTTGCATGAAATCTTGGGCGTAGCATCTACTTACCACCGGTGCATCAAATTTCCACATCCCAGTGGTGTTGGAGTTATAAAAGGAGATTGGGCTGAGGGACAAAAATGCTATGAAGTAGAAGTGGAATATTGCGAGGAAAGGGATGCTCAAAAGAAGAATTCGAAGAGAAATATCAAGGAAGACCAAAGAAGAGAAAGACTGATGGTGGACACAATAGAAGTGAGAAATGAAGATATCCTGCGAAATCAATGCTTAAAGACAATTGGAAATTGCGATGGTCTCGCAAAAGGGAAAGAAATATCTGGAAATTTGAATGAAGAAACAGAGAACAACAGGAGTAAGAAGTGCAAGAAGTAAGTAATTGATTTTAGAGTTAAAAAAAAAAAATGATGATGACAAAAACATGTCAAAAATACAAAGAATGTGATGATCGAAGGAGTATGCGAGAATCTCGCTATTCATGGATGTAAGGAAAGTTTAGTTAAATAATTACAGCGAGATTGCAGCAAATGAAGCAAGATTATATGAAAATTTCACAAAGAAGACGAGAAGAAATAATCAAAAAGCAATGAATGATTACAAAAATTGACGAAATGAATGAGTGAGTGAATGAGACGAACCTTTATGGCGTACACCCTAGTTCGCGAATGATATTTCGTAAGAGGCAAATATAAGACCTAAAGTGCGTCATATAAGGGGGTGTCTCTTGACATGGCTCAGGGAAAAGGTTACACCGCCCCTGGAACCTGAGTCATGAAAATTTGGGGCCCATGAAAGCCTATCCGGGGGAGATACCTTGGATATCCAACTATATATATAAGGTTATACCCTGGTTGAACGACCGAGGGTCTCTTCCAAGGAGTCAGTGTATGACCAAGGCGCCGAGGTACACGGTTGAGCCAAGAGTGCCTGGGGCATTTGAAGTGTCTCGGCCATTCTTGGAAAGTCTTAGCACATGCTGCACTCGGCCCGAAGAAAACTCCACTTAGGGTGCAGTCTCATAACCATAAGCCATATAGGTATAAGGGATAAGAGGCTGCGAAAACAACCGTTTGTTGTTAAGACCGGATGGGAGGAGCTAGTTTTTTATGGCCGATGTACGCCTCCTTGAAGGGGCAACCAGGGAGATGATAAGGGCGGCACCCTCCATTAGGGAGCTGATAAGTGTCAAAAGACGCAAATGTCATGAGGCTCTATTTTCGCAAGAAAATTTAGGCTTGTCATATTTGTGCAGTGATCCTGAAGAGGAAATAATACTAACGCGAGGGTAAGACGAGATCAATGGGTCTTTACATGAAAGTGTAAAGACGTCCTGCGATTTCGTCGCAAGACGACAATGTCATGGGGCTTTAAGTTCACAAGAATTTTTAGGCCTGTCATATTGTCGCAACATAAACATCCTGCAGAGGCAAAAATACTAAGAAAATGATAAGACAAGATCAATGGGTCATTACATGAAAGTGTAACGACGTCCTGCGATTTTGTTGGAAGACGTCAATGTCATGGGACTTTATGTTCGCAAGAATATTTAGGCCTGTCATATTGATGCAAAATGAGGGGTGGCAAAATAAGACCTTTAACTAGGAAGGCAAAATAAGACCACACAAAAACAATGATAAGGCAAGATCAATGGGTCATTACATGAAAATGTAAAGACGTCCTGCGATCTTGTCGCAATTATGAATTTCAACATAAATGAAGATAAGATAACACAAGAAATTGAGTAAGCAAACAAGCTTGCGAATACGACTATATTTATTCATTTATTTGTGGAGAATTAGCAACAGCAGTTGCAAAATTAAGAAGTATCATTACTTAAAGATTATCGACTTAATTTCTCTCATGTGAAAATAAATAACAGAGGCAAGTATGGGAATGATTAGAATAAAAACTTTTTATTTATTTTCATATGATAGATTTACAGTAAGAGATTACAAAAATGGAAGGTTAGAAGGATAAATGTACAAGTATCACAAGAAGAGAAAAAGGAAAATGGAACAATCTAGCAACTTATTCTTCCTCTTCATCAGATTCTTTATCAGATTCCTCTTCTTCGCTTACATCACTATCAGAGACATCTGAGCAAGGCATATTTTCAGGAATTTCATCGAGAAGACAAGGATATGAAGAAAGAGGAATGTTGTGGCCATTGCAAACTGTTTCAATAGTTTGATTGCGAAACGGACAGCATCATTATTGAAATTCGCCACAGTAGTTTGTAGTTGCTTCTTCAGCTTAGAATATTTGTCATTACGAAGAGAGAAGTCTTTCGCAAGTTGTGCTTTATCAAATTCAATTTCCTTGATTCTAGTTTGAAACCTCTTCTCAGATTCTGCGAACAAATGACAATGAGTTAGCAACTTAATAACAGTTTCATAAAAAAGAGACGGAAAAATAATGAAGAACAGTAAACAACCTTCTCTCGTCGAATTTCATATCTTTAACCAAGGCAATTATGCTCAAAGATGAAGACTGACGCTAACACCTAAGTTATTTCGGCGTTATCTAGAACCTTCGCAGCCCAAGTGAATTCATCATCATTATTTATGACAAGAAGTGAACGAATTTGATTTTCTCGCTCATTAAGTATGGCATTTTGGCGAAGGGATTCATCTCGTTCAATTTGGATTTCAAGAAGAGTTCTTTGGAATTTCGCTAATGCTTGTGCACCTTGATTAGCAATGCGATCCTTATCATCTATAAGGCTGCTAATTTTCTTCCTTAGAATATTATTATTCTCCTGAGAGCTAAGATAAAAACGTTTAAATCGGTTGGCTAAACCTAAACTAGATCTATGTTCAATTTCTAAGAGATGAAATTTGGTTCAAAATTCATTTAATGAGAGAGAATTAATCTTGTTTGAAGAACTACTTAAAGATTCATTGAGATGAGCGAGAAGAGCATCATCATCCATAGGTTCAAGGAATGAATGGAGAAGGATGGCTTCGTCAGAAAGATTATAAATGTCTGCGAAATGATAAGTCAGGCAAATAAAAATAAATAACAAAGTAGAAATGAAGAAAAGAGGAGGGTGTTATACCATAAAGTTGCTGATTATCACTTTGAAGAGTAGATATTTTGTCCTTTTGGGAAGAAGACTCAACTTCCAACTATTGAATTTTTTTATCCTTCTTGCGAGATGTCGCAACTTCAATTTCTAGTTCTTGTTATTCTCCTTAAGTTGAAGATTTTTCTTTTCAAGATTGTTGCGTCTTTTCTCGAAGTCTGAGGCAACAACAAAGGAAGCTCTCCTGCATCGTAAAGGAAAGTAAAGAAATTGTTAAGATATGGTTTATAATCGAAATCACAAAGAAATAAAGAAATATGAACATACCAAGGCACTGAGTGCATTTAATAAACTGGGAGTCATTGTTCGAGAAACTCCACGAAAGAATCATTATCCACTAGCAGGGGGCATCACAAATATTTGCGAGAGCTTCGCAAGTAGCAGATAAATGATCATCTCTTAATCCTTGCATAGAATCATAGAAGACACTAGACAATTGCGCCATAGCAGATTCGACCGAATGATTCTCCTTTGCAAAAGAAGTATCAACCTCATTTTCATCTTCATCAGAATTCTCGCTGGTTTGGGAATTAGAATGAGAAGAGGGATGGATTTTCCGTTTTTTAGAAGATGGAGCAGAAGATTTATCCTTGCGAAGAGTGATTTTATTCTTGCCTTTCACCTTCGCAGCTTCAGGGATGTCAATTTCTTCAACGCCAACCTTCGCACACGTATGAAGATAAGAAACAGAGGCAACAATATTGTTAAAAATAATAAGGGAAAATATTTCTTACTTCATCCGTGATTGAACGGAGTATCGCTAGAGTACTCGCTTTTGGATATTTTTTTTAGCTCTTTCTTAATTTGATGATCTGAAAAAATCGCAAGATTAGATATAAAAGGGAGTGAAGATTGTAAAATAAGTAAAAATTAGGAAGTATACCTCTTTTGCCTTTTCGGGCCAATTAAATACCCAAGGATGATAATTTGCGAGATTCGCAGGGAGTACATTGGAACCAGAAATGTAAGGTCCGCTCAAAAATAGTGGAAAGACAGACCACCTCTCATCCTTAGAGTATCGAGGAACGTTGTTCTTGCCAGAATTCCAGTCGATATCTAGCATGAGTATCTTATCGTCGGAAACGTTCTCTTTTCTTTTCAATCGGGCACCCCAGCGAGACTTCTCATTTTTCATGTTTATTACTTCATAATTTTCAAAGAAGTTTTCTATAGTGTATTTCGCGGCAACTATCTCTAAACTTGCGAAGTTAGGATCTTTAACGTTATCAGGATATAGAGATCCCTTACCAGCACCGCGATTGGCGAATTCAAGCATTAGACGGATGCAATCACCACTTAATTGGTAAATAGCTCGCGAGAATTTCTCATGAGCAAGAATTTCATAGAACAAGGGCAGTTCGGGATCGTACGAGAGGAATAGGAAGACTGCGAGGATTTGACCTAGCAAGATTATGATTTTCTCGATCATCACACCGATGATCGAAGAAACAATTTTGCGTAAAGAATGGATGAAGATTCTTGATTGGGAATAGTAGATAAGGTGAAACCCTTATCTTGTAATTTCTTTTGAGTTTCATCAAAAAGGTTTTCATATTTACGGCCAGAGGGAGCCATTCTTCGAGTATGGGGATGATTAGAGAATTGAAGATCAACAGAAAGAAGAAAAGGAAGATTTACAGTATCAGAAGCGCAGATTGCGGAGGAAGAGAGTTGAAGAAAAGTCGCAGAGGGAAAATAAAAGAGAAGAAGAGAAGGGTGAGAAAACTATATATAGAGAGAAGAATTCTCGAGAAAACAAATGCATTTAATGCGAGATGGGACATGAATGGTCAAGAATAAACGGTTGAAAGAGACATGTCAAGAAAAGAATGGAAGAAGAAACATCTGTAATAAATTCCGTGTAAAAGTACGGGATTGAAACATATAAAGATGAACAACTGCGGCATTTCAAAATATTGGTTCTCATGACATTCTCTCCTTCGCATAGAAGACATGAGAAGAGGCAAGATGTAGGATCAGAATATCACGACATCAATACTTCGCGAGATCAATAAATAATGACATTGCGAGGGCGTCGCAGAAGAATAACATTAATGACGCAATGAATCACGACAGCCAAAACATGAGAAAAGTGTGAAGGTCTAGCGAAGTTTAGGAGAGTTGCGAGATTGTATACTTGTACACTTGCGATATTTCGCAAGTCATTCCCGAAAATAAAGGACAGCTTAGCTGTTATCCATTGTATACTACCCTATATAAAGATTCGAATAAGTTTGCTGTGGGGGGGGGGGGGGATTCTTTTGAGAGTGTTAGACAAGTCATTAGGAGAGAGAAAGTTGGTGGTGATCGTAATTTCTTTAACTCTTTTCTATTTTATCTTGTGAATCTTCAAGGAAATAATCAATAAAATCATTGTTATTCATCTAAAAATGTCTTAGTTGTGTGGAATATTGTGAGGGGTGTAGTGTAGGATTTCCTGCAACTACAGTGGCTACCTTTCGTTGGTGGTCAGAAACGTGGTAGCGTGGCTGGCATGGCTTGCGCACGCTTTTTTGGCAAGATGACCAAAGAATTGTCATCGTATACAATTTAGGGTTTGGCGGCACAAACCAAGGGATTTGGCGTTGTGGCCAAAAGTTTCCACGAGTCTTGCGGTTTGGTGGCGAATTTGGACGGATGAGATTTGCATCTCAGGAGAAAAGATTCCATTGATCATGGCCGCATCTTGTTTGCATAGCGGCATTGGCAACATGCTGGTGGTATGCCAGTGGCGTAGCCATGGCATAGCGGCATGCTAATGTCATAGTCGTGGCATGGTGCCATGCTAGTAGCCGCGGCATAGCGGTATGCAAGTTACGGCATGGCCAAAAGCTAAAATTGGCATCGTGGATTGAATTGGTATCAACTTTCCCAAATTAAGGTTTGGCGTGTTGAACCCATAATTAGTGCGTGTAGTATTGTGTGGCATGTTTGGCGCGTTTTGGAAGTTGGCGCGTTTTTGGGAAGCCAGCGTGTTTTGGGAAGCTAGCGTGTTTTGGGAATCTAGCTTAGTATAGCGACCTCTTTTGAGGCCGTGGAAGGTTTGGAGCAACCTGATTGGTCGACGGGAAGTGGGGCCAGCATGCTAGGGCGTGGCCACACTTCCAACGCCTTGCGGTGGCGGATTTGAAGCGACCTGATTGGTCGATGAAAAGAGGGCCGGCATGCTAGGGCGCGGCCGCACTTTTAGTGCGCTTGTGGCGGATTTGGTTGCCTAGCTTGGTTAAGCACGGTTTCGACCAACGGGGTCTAGTATACTGCGCGAGGCGCGAAACCCTAATTTTGCAAACAAGTCGGGTTTATGAGTTCTTTTGTGAGTCATCACAATAATGGGCTGGATTTTGTATACTGCCACACAAAATCTTTATCTCTGAGAATGCGGTGTGCTTTCTGTCCGAGTATTTCGTGCAATGGCCTTAACTTTGGTACTTGGAGGTTCATGCTACTCATTGCGAGTGAACATAAATCCATCATGCCATACCGATTTAAGGGTTATGCTGGGGAACATAGCACAGGAAAGTACTCAGTGAGTCTAGTATTGGCGAGGTACCAGAATTTACAGAGTGTTATGGATAGAAGTATATTGAGCGGCTCAATAAATGTGTCGGTGGAGAGGTTAGTACTCGCAGCACCGTTTCCTTGCAGAGTGATGTCACAGCTGATGCAAAGTTTTACGATTTTAAGCCTAAGCTAAAAACCACCATCAACAGGTGGTTACAAAGATCTTAAATGCTTCCCAAAGTAATAGAGAGAACTCAAGTTGAAGTAAATAATTAAGTTATAAAAATTAAAGAGGTATAAGCTGAAGACTAAATCTTCTCTCCTAGATATTGAATGCCCCTTGTTTGTTGGTGAGGCTTGGTATTTATAGCCCCTTCTGCTCCAGGCATATCTTTGCTGTCTTTGGACCCATCGCTTCTTGATATACCTTTCGTACAAATGGTACCTTCGTACGCCGCGTGCTTTCTCCTATCGAACTCTGCCACCTCAGCTGACCCACGTTCCTTTGTGAACTTCCCAACCTCAGTACAGATTATACCTTCGTTCAGCGCCAGCCTCTGCCAGTCAGGTTCCGCCACATTATCTCTCTTCACGTTCTTTGATTATGCGTGTAGATAAGAGATTTGTGCATTTAATGCTGATTAGATATGTCATCTACCTCTGTCCCTTCGCCAGCTTCCTTCCCCTAGACTAGGCTTTTACTTCTTTTATCTTGGTCATCGAGGTATTCCTTTTTGGGATGAGATAAAGTAGATTTGCGAAGGTATCCTTTGCCACTTAGGTTTGTCTGTATAGCGATGGCTACACATTTATCCTATATGCGACCACTGAGATCGTGACACGTGCCCCGCAGAATATTGGTATTCACATGGCCTGAGGAACAAAGTTTGTTTTGACATTGCTAAACCTAGCATTAGGAAAGCAAAACACAGAGTTATGAAGATCACTCATGAGAGTGAAATTAGACCGAAGACAAAATATAGGTTCTGATTATAATCTTCATATTCTAAAGTTTTTTTATATCAAATGAAGGATTAGTTATGTTAGAGAAATGAAGAATTTAAAAATTTCCTAGTATATCTGAAGATATTTTTTGTTGTAATGGTGCATCTAGATGTCCCGCATATGGCAGGTCTGAAGTTATTTTTTGTTGTAATGGTGCATCTAGATGTCTCGCATATGGCAGGTTATGGTTTCTTGGTCAGAGAAATTTTTGGTCCGTATTCGTGTCGTGTATTAGAGTGGGCAATTGAGCACTAAAAATGGAAGGGTTAGTACAACCATACTTGGAAGCGTGTATTACTATATTCATGAGTAAGAAATCGGATGTTTTGGGCTTAGATGGAAGTGTATATCCTATAAGCTTCATACGATTTATTTCAGACGTGCTTACAGGGAAGCTAAATTTCAACACATTGGTTTGCAAAGAAGAGTGTTTTTTTGTAGAAAGGTCAAGTGACAAATTCCAAGCCAAACAATTTGTTGAGATTGGAGTTTCCTGACACCCTCCATAATTATGAACCATTTTTTGGGGACCATGGATTTTTTGAGGGGACCATGGTCTTATTAGGCCACCTTCCCTCTAGTTATAAGGGGTGTCCTAATGCGTTGAAATTACTAACCTACTCTTAACCTAATTTAATTTAAAACCAACCTAATAACCACCTCTCTCTCACTCTATATATAACCACCACCTCCTCCCACCACCACCGCCCATCACCGCCGATTACTACCACCACCACCTCCGACCATCACCACCGCCCACCGTCGCCGATTACCACCACCACCGTCGATTACCACCACCACCACCTCTGATTATCACCACCACCAACCACCGATTACCACCACCACCAACAACCACCACCACCTCTATATATATATAGCTTAATTTAAATCTTTAGCAAAGATATTCTCACAAACCCATTACTTGTCGTTTGTTTTTGGTTGAAAAAATGAGAAGTAATCATCAAAATGAGTTGAAAATGGAAGTTGCGGAGAGGTTTAATGGAGGTTACAGTGTTGAGTTCGGTTACTTGTTCATCTCACACGGCAACCGAACGACACATTCAGATGAGTTCGTTACTTGTTCATCCTCACAAAGCAACCGAACTACACCTTCAGATGAGTTCTGTTCTATATGCTTTATAACTATGTTACCGAACTGACGAGTTCGGTTGTTTCGCATAAATGTATAAAACTGCCATGTAACCGAACTCTAGGGTTAAAAACATAAGAAAAAAAGTTGCCATGTAACCGAACCTTACTGTTTTTCCCATTATTTTTATTTCTTTTATAACCGAACTCTATCAACTTTGTTCGATTATTTCGCAAAAATCTTAAAACTTCCATGTAACCGAACTTTACGGTTAAAAACATAAGAAATTTTTGTTTGTTAAGTTCGGTTGGTTGTGCAATTGATCTCAAGTTTGCGAAACAACCGAACTTATTAAACTTAGTTCGGTTGGATCGCAAAAGCATGATGTTTGCGAACCAACCGAACCTTATACACTTGGTTAAAATTTATTTGTACGTAAAGTTCGGTTAGTTGCGAACCAACCGAACATAATGCTGCATGTCAGAGCTTCCATTAATATGGAGTTCGGTAACCTGTGTGTTTGGATCAAGCAACCGAACTACACCTTCAAACTAGTTCGGTTACTTGTTTATCTCCCAAGGCAACCGAACTACACATTCATATGAGTTCGGTTACTTGTTCATCCTCACAAAGCAACCGAACTACACCTTCAGATGAGTTCGGTTACTTGTTCTTCATATAAAATAACCGAACTGTTCAAAATCCAGTTCAAAATTTTATATTTTTGGGGTAGTTTTTACCAATTCAACATACATTATCTAAGTTTGGAACATACTTGTTCACCCAAATACTCTTCCTCCGGTTGTGGTTGATAAAATCCATTATTTGAATACTCAAAGGGGGTGAATTGGAAAAAAAAAAATTTATTTTTCATGTTTTTCTCCTTCATCTTCTCTAACTCTACTCTCACAATAATTCTACTCAACTAATAATAAACCCATCTTTTAATTTAATCTCACTAATTGTTTTTAACTAAATCATTTCACTAATCATAACCTAAAATTAATTAAGAGGGTAGATTAGGTATTAAATAACTAGATATGGGGTGACCTAGAATTACTTCTAATGTCTTTACCCAAAATAAAACCATGGTCCCCTCAAAAAAAGGCTGGTCCCCAAAAAACGGTTCATAATTATTTTAGTTTCCGTTTAGATGGGCTTTTGGTTTGTAATTTTGTACTGGGCCTTAGGCTTTGTATCTCTATATTCTCTTTGAACCATTTTTTGGGGACCATGGTTTTTTTGAGGGGGCCATGGTCTTATTAGGCCACCTTCCCTATAGTTATAAGGGGTGTCCTAAAGTGTGGAAATGACTAACCTACCCTTAACCTAATTTAATTTAAAACTAACCTAATAACCACCTATATATATATATATAACCACCCGCCGCCGTTCACCACCACCACCTCCGACTACCACCGAGAGAAAAATTTCAATTTTTGGTAACTAATCATTACTAATCATACTAATCATTAAGTTGGTCATAAATTTGGGAAAGTTCTTATTAGTAACTAATCATTATTAATCATATTAATCATTACTAATCATTAAGTTCGGTTGTTGATAATAAATTTGGGAAACTGAACTTGAAGTTCGGTTTGATCGTAAAAACTTTGATTTTTTTTTGTAACCGAACTATATAGTTCGGTTTGATCGGAAGGAAATTTTTCAATATTTTGTAACCGAACTTCTTACCGGTAACTAATCATTACTAATCATTAAGTTCGGTTCTTGGTAATAAATTTGGGAAACCGAACTTTAAGTTCGGTTTGATCGTAAAAAGTCTTAAAAAAAATTTGTAACCGAACTATTTAGTTCGGTTTGATCGCAAGGAAAATTTTCAATTTTTTACTGGTAACTAATCATTACTAATCATTAAGTTCGGTTGTTGGTAATAAATTTGGGAAACCGAACTTTAAGTTCGGTTTGATCGTAAAAAGTTTTGATTTTTTTGTAACCGAACTATATAGTTCGGTTAGATCGGAAGGAAATTTTTCAATATTTTGTAACCGAACTTCTTACTGGTAACTGATCATTACTAATCATTACTAATCATTAAGTTCGGTTCTTGGTAATAAATTTGGGAATTCGAACTTAACTTTAAGTTCGGTTTGATCATAAAAAGTCTTAAAATTTTTTTGTAACCGAACTTCTTACTGGTAACTAATCATTACTAATCATTAAGTTCGGTTGTTGGTAATAAATTTGGGAAACCGAACTTTAAGTTCGGTTTGATCGTAAAAATTTTTAATTTTTTTTTGTAACCGAACTATATAGTTCGGTTTGATCGTAAGGAAATTTTTTAATTTTTTGTAACCGAACTTAACTAATCATTACTAATCGTACTAATCATTACTAATCATTAAGTTCGATTCTTGGTAATAAATTTGGGAAACCGAACTTCTTATTGGAACTAATCATTACTAATCATACTAATTTTTTTGTAATAGAATAACTAATTATAATCATTAACTAATTTTTTTGTAATAGATTAACTAATTATTACTAATCATACTAATCATACTAATCATATTAATCATTAACTAATTTTTTATAATAGAGTAACTAATTATTACTAATCATATTAATCACTAATCATTAACTAATAACTAATTAATCATTAAACAAAACATTTAATAAAGGAGGGTAAGTTTGGTATTAAGAAAAACATTTAGATAAGGGGTGACTTAGAATTACTTGTAATGTCTTGCCTAAAATAAAATCATGGTCCCCACAAAAAAAAACCATGGTCCCCAAAAAATGGTTCTTCTCTTTTTAGTCCTTGAACTAGCAAAATACTGTAGTTAAGAAATATATGTGCCTTCCGTTCAATGGTGTGCAACTGCAAATTCTGAGTGATAAGAGGTCATGTATTATTACTTGTTAATGGAGGGTGGCCATTTAAAAAAAAAAAACAAATTTGTTTGCGACTGAATCTATGTCTAATTTGTAACTTGGATAATGAGGGGTAGGCTCGTTTAGAGAGTAGTTGCAAGCAATTCTGGGGTTTATTGTTGTTGACTTCTAGCCTAGCTGTATACAGTAAGGTGTTCTCGTCTCAACTACGGACGGGTAGGTGTAAAACAAAGCACTTGACTCTTCAGATATACGAAACTTTCTCCGACGAAGATATGTAAACATATGGCGAGTCCCAGTTCAAAATTGGCAACAAATGTGGCAGGCCCAATCCGACGAAGATATGTAAACATATCGCGAGTCCTAGCTGAATAAACATTCAGCTATACATATCTAGAATACAGATTTACTAGCTATTGGAATAAAAGACCAAAAAAAAAAAAACATACAAAATTCATAATCAGTACCGCCATCTGAAGTAGCAGATATAGGTCATATTCCTCAGATGGTAAAGAACATCTGTTCCAAATCCTTGTGCACATGTCTGGCAATTACAGACTTATCTCTATGGTCTGGTCCGTATACATCCAACCCTGGTCGTAAGCAGTTTTGGGATGTCCGCCACAACGGCAGGTTCCTCATAGCTGTCCATATGATCCTAGTCCCCACAAGTTCCTTGTTTCCTCCCTGTGCTGGTTTTTCCTAGTATGGTCCTTACTGACGAGATCTGTAGGATCTCTACCCTTCAATTACTCCGACATAGGCCCCCCGGGTCGTTCAAACATGCCATACACATCGATATTGCTATATGAAGCGCTTGCATCAACACTGAGATTAATAGCCAAAAACCAAATTAACAAAATGGCAGCTGGTTCAGTTAAAATGACGACCCCAAGTAATTGGAAAGTTAAGAATCTCATGTTAAAGTTAAATGCAGGGAAAACCATTTTTTATCAAGAACAATGTCACACATAAACAAGACACCAACTCACCAAACAGAATAATTTTTCTCGCTAGCAGGCGTTTTGCATCTGAAGTTCTTCCAATTTTTTTTTTGAGCTTTTAACCTCTGCTTCTGGAACCATGGGTCTCCAGAGATGAAATTGACAAGGTCAAATCCAAAAAATCCTTTGGATTTTGCAAAACATTAAAAGTGGGTTGTAGATACCCTGAAGGCCTTCGCCACAATTATGGCAAGACTCCATCAAAACCATATGCTCTACCAAGCCTACATTCGTTTCCTTGCATCTATGTGGTTTTCTCCATCTGTAAAAAGAGAATGCATACCTACATAATATACCAAGAGTACATACAATTATGATTCAACCTAAGCAAAGGCTGAGATTCAGTAAGATGACCCACACTCAGACAACAACGAAACAGATGCTAGGCCAATGAACTGAAGTCACATAAATGCAAATTCAACATGCTTAATACAAATAGCTTTGTGAGGCATAACATCCATTCCATTACTGTTGAGCAAAAGAACACCATTCCATTCCATGCCTTCAAGTTTGTATGAACAGATTAGGAACATGTTTTGCCTTTTATTACAAAAAAATGTAGTGTCCTGGACCTCCTGGTGGTAATGCATCCATGGAGCTTATAGTGTGTTGCTGGTATCACTATGTTTGCACTCACTATTTCAAACACTTGGGTCCAGTAAATGACATTGCAAAAATTTGGGGAAGAGTGGTTAACAACTTAACAGGCTATATATTAAATTACCTCTAGGATTTCAACACTTATGCACAGGTGATTCTATCAGACAACTCCAGTCACTGAACTAGTAATTTGTTTTGATCAGCTTTGTTTAAAAATCCCAGCACCTCAACTTTCTGGAACTATCACAGCATAATCTTTTACTAACTTCGTTTGAAAAAAAAGACTTGTCATTCATTTTCAAAAGTGAATAAATGGTAATCAGATCCTCGAAGGTTAAATTTTTTATCAGATTGAAATTTTGCAACACACCTCTTGACCAATCTATCATTCAAAATCATAGGCATATCTTGGGCACAGTAGATTGAAAATGCAAGGTTCTCAATACTATTTTGGAGATCTTAAATTCACTCTACATACATATCAGAATGCATATATCGTACCATTTTATTCGTATTATTAACAACACGAAAAGGATAAATTTTCATAAAAAGAAAAGAAAGAAATACCTTAACTGAGATAAGCTTCAACATATTCATCTCTGAACATCCCTCAGAAGTACTACTTGGTAGGTCTAGATTCAACTGCACTTGGGTATAGCTTCAATAGTTCCGGAGCTTCTACCTCAAGCTTGATCACAAACTTCTCCAAAAACAATTCATTACTGGAACTCAAAGTAAAATTAAGGAAAACTGATTCTTGATCAAACCTTTGCAGATTAACAATTTGTAAACAGAAAACCTAGGTATAATTCTCTTCTCCAAGCTAAAACAAAAAAATACAAGGGTATTTGGCAGCATAAGACGAACTGTAACCAATTTGATTCACCAGGTAATCCATTATCGAGGTTATCTTTTTCACAGAAGTAAGCATACACTGAGGATGGATCTTAAATGCATTATGAATTTCATCTTCAGAAAAACCAAATCTCCTGTATACATCCATCTTTAACTTCCAATTCGAATTGCTCAACGCTGTAAATGCCTGGATAGCTCGAAGAAAAATACGTCTAGAAGGATGGATACCCATACCCTTAATCTTTTCAAAAATCTCCTTGAATTTATCAGTTCTTGTCGTAAACATTCTTGGTTGGTTAATTATAAACATAGAAATATTGGATTGAGGGACACCTTGATTTCTCAATAGATCAATGTTGGGCATCACATCTTTTATACCAAAACTTCCCCTGAGAATCCAAGAATTGCGTTTGATAATGGTGATTACACTCTTGTCACAGTGGACAATGTTCTTCAATATATCAAAAGAAAGCATTATGCTGCTCTGTGATTTACTCTCAAGGATACGTTTGTTACAGGAGAGGAACTTTGCAAGGTCAATTCCAGAAAATCCCTTAGAGTTGAAAAAATCAAATTTTGGTTTAAGGGTTTTCTCAGGATTGTATAAAAGGATTAAGGGATTCTTTTTAATGAGATAAAAGATATAGGGTTTAGTAAACCCGTGGTGTTGCAGTAGGTTAAGGACTGAATCTGGCTTTGAGGAGGTTCTAAAATTGAGTTTTTTTGAAGCAGAGATAGCTTCATCAGCTGATAATCCACATGAATTGATTAGTTAATTGACTACAAATGAAGAAGAAGTGTGATTTGGAGGAAATGAATCTAAACCTAATAAGAGAAAGAGATAGATTTTCTTGAGTATAAGGAGAACAGTAAAAAGGGGATGTTGTTGAGTTACCTCCATCAAAGTTTCTTAGTTGAGATACTCCGCGGCGCAGAGAGGACAACATTGCTGCCGAAGAAGAAGAAGAAGAAGACTGTGGAGGGACTAGGGCTCTCCCTACAATTTTAACAATTTTATTTTAGGTTCAGTCTTTATTTATTGGTTCCGACCGAAATCACATGATATGAGTCGGATCGGACTCAATATGTTTGTTATGAGTCAGATATAACTCAAGTTACTCAACTCTATTTATTTTATTTGGAAATAAAGAGAGATTAGTGTCCCCGGAAACCGCTAATTCTTAGATTCAGTCTCATCTAAAACTGAAACTAACACCATATTTATATTTGTTTACTCCCGTCTGGATCGGACTGAAATCGCCTGATTTGAGTCAGATCTGACTCAATCACTCCAAGATGTTATAGAGAGCAAGCATCCGCCATGGACTTGCAAGTTATTAATAGGAAAATAAATAAGCCATGATGGCTAGGCTCGTATTCATAAAGTTTATAAAAGCTGGATTGCAAATCCACCAAACTTTATTGTATCAGCAATCCAAGCTGATGTGAACTCCATTTCCAGTGGTTAATAAAAAAAATTCTTAGTATCAAAGAGAAACAATATCAAGCAAAATATGACATCGATCTTATTAAGCGAAAACATGTTTATAGAATACCAAAAAATTTGAGGACACAGATCCTTTACAAAATACTAAATGTATCCCCATTTCTTAACTACAACAAACTAATCCAATTTGAAGTTCATATCTGTAATCTGCAAACCTTAATTTTGACATAAAAAAAAGCCGAGAAGTTCATTGATCAACTGAGATTTTTCTTGCTCGATAATCATTAATTTCCAACAAATTAACAACAAAAAGTTAGTGCAAAATATCATAAGCTAGTCACTGGGAGGATTTACTAGCAGTGGTAGATTTATCAATAGGCGGAGTTACCAAAGGAGTTGAAGTCGAGGCAGTAGCTTCTTCAGCTTCAACTAATTTCCGAAGTCTTTCTTGCAACACACGAACCCTAGTTTCAGTAGCTCGAAGCTTTCTCCATCTATAACCTGCCCAACAAGCAAAACCACCATACACGAGGATATATGAAGCCCAAACATAAGGATATTCTTCAGCGTGTTGTTTGAGTTCCAGATACTTGTTTTCTACCCTTCCTTTCCAATCTGTTGGAGCAATCCGAGTTTCTTGCTGCTCTGGTAGTTGCTGATTTTCGTTTCCACTTTGCTGTCTCTCTTCGTTCGCCATTACTGATTGAAAAAATGAAAAGAGAAAAGGACATTTCAGATTTTTAATAATGTGAGAAACATGCATTAAAAATAGCAATCATTTAACTAACGGACGAAGGCTACTTTGTAACTATTATGGGATTTGTGAATCGTGATATTAGTCACTGTCAGTAACAAATCAAGTTTAAAGGGCCACATGACTAGGATCTTTACTACCCAACCAGACATTTATTAGCAACGGTGTATGCTAAGCCTTCTTTGAAATAATCACATGCTGAGTCTACTTTGACTTTGCACACATAAGACATGTTGGAAAGAAAGGACTTCGAAGTACACATAATTTAGCCGATTGAAAGAAACAAAACTTCTACCTAAGCAAAAAACACTATAAAACTTAATAGTGAATGATTACACTGCACTTCAGTATTGCATCTCAAAGCTGCACTATGTAACACAGCATTGGTGATGTGGCATTGATACCCATCTTCTCATATTCATGAAGCAGCGAATTTCGATGTACAATCTAAAACGACCCTAGCAAAAATCAGGGCAGCGGGAATTCAATTAGTGGTATTACTGCATTTGTAACTGAAACTGAGTTAGTATTCATACACTTAATCAAACATGCTTCTAAAGCAGCAAAAATTAGGTGTATAAACAGTAATCCAGTTTAGTTAGGAGTGCTTGTTTGGTCTGAGCATCTCCAATGCAGCACTAACTTCTATCTTGTATTGTTTAGAAGTTGCATATAGCCATGTACAGTAAGCAATAAGCATTAACCATAAAGGATATTGTGGCCTAACAGTGCAAAAAGGATTCATCATGGATATTGCAGCATAAAAACATATTGGTAAGGCAATGTAATATTCTGTGAATGTCAAGTATAGGTAATCAAATAGTATTAGTGGATTCAAGCAGAAGTTAATCAAATACCAAATAGTAGATTCTGTGGCTAGTTACTGTATCCATTTCATTGTTGCTTTATGTCATGACTTCTTGTCCAATCTTTGGTAGAACATATATTGTAGGCATAACAGAAAACTAAGAGTAGCCTAATTGACAGATTAAAGGAATAATTGAGAGCAACCTATTTGCTAAAATTTGCTTTGACATACTTCAATCAATTAACGGAAACCAATCAAAAAAGAAAGATATGAAACCCTTTGTAAAACCCCTATCCTATTCATCCAATTAGGTTACACATTTTAAGAAGAAACATTACAACTTACTAACCAATCTAAGTAAGCAATTATAACCGTAAATGAGTTACCAATAAGCAAAGTAAGAAATTGTTCCTTCCCAAATGCATAATCTTTACGCGGAAGATTGGGAAATCGATTTCAGTTGGGATTTCAATTTAAGGCTCAAAATGAAACTAACAAAATACCGGATTAGGGAAACTAAAAGAATCAAAAATTGCTACTCTTGACTTGGCCTGTGTGTGCTGTGTGGGAATCAGCTATCCTTTCTCCTAAATAGCGAGTAGCTATTTTATATATCTAGTTCTTTTTCTCCCTCTTCTTTGGAAGATAACATAATCATAAATGACACTTTACCGAAATATTACTTCTCTAGAAATGTTTGCAGTATTCATATCTCTCGAATGACAATGTTCTGTACCGTGACGGTTCTGTATCAAAAATTCTAAACACTCAATGACTGTACCAGCCCACTAGAAAGATACCTTTCTAGTTATCTAACACGTATAAGAGCTATTAGTATGTTACCTGGTAAAGACACCACTTCTGAAATCTGCCAACCTTTTAACCTACTGCTATTCCTATCAACTCCTATCAACAATCAGAAGTGATCCTGAAATCAATCTTACTATCCATTACTTGTCTATTCCTCAATCTGGAATTCCTAGATCCTACTTGAACAGAGTAGTGCATAAAATGGGTAGAAAGGATCAGGGATTTTACCCAATTCATCAAAATCATAAACACTCAAAAAAAGAGAAGAACAATTCTAAACTTTTAACCAAAAGAACCTAGTAACAACAAGCATGTGAAATTTAGAGTTCCCAATTAGGTTTTTCTTTCGTAATTAGCATCCTACATATTTGCAGAAATGTGATTTCAACTAGGTAATTCAAAACCCTAGAATAAGAACAACCCATATAATTTCATCTCATTTCATCAAAATCAATATCAATTCAACCTCTTATTAAACTTCAATAAAAAAACCCAGTTATAAACAAATGAATCAATACCCATACTCAACAAATAAATTCCACAAACAAACAAAATTGAAAAATCACAAATAATAACCATGATTGATGAACTAACCTCAAGAGATTGAAACTCAAGCAGATTCTTCCCCGTTTTCAAGAATCATCCAAGGGAATTAAACTTCGAAACTCAATCAAACCCCTTATTGTAGAGTTGTTTTCTCAAAACCCTAATAAAATAAAACTGGGTTTTGGAGCAAAATAGTGGAAGAGAAGTAACTTAAACGGAGGAGGGGAAGGGGAGTGTGGAAAACACTTGACTTGATTCTTAACTTGTACCTAAAGTCGTGCTGAACGTGCAGCTCATACGTGAGAGCTGGTCACTACCTAAACAAATGGCTAAGGCTAGCTCTAACGGGATCCAAGATCCCACTTTAGGCACCGTTGAAGTGTCGCAAATGTATGAACAGTGGCTCAAATCCAGAATGAGTGCTGCGTTCAGCTTGGATCCAAGTTGGAAGTACCTAGGTACGCAGTTTCAAACTGCGTATGGAAAAAGCATAAAACGCAGTTACAAACTGCGTATGAAAAAAATATCCACGGAATATTCTTCTGAACGCAGTTTGAACTTGCGTCGCACGCATATTGAATCTGCGTATTCTTTAAACGCGGTTACAAACTGCGTGGCTGTTAAATATTTGTTTGACCTTTTTTTCCTACACCCGGTTTACACTGTAATGTTAAACGCCGAGTATTTTTCGTATACTTTCGCAAATAGAGCTCTGGTTGAACATAGCCCAGTTCTGTAGATAAAAACACTCGTACTACTCAGCTTATGCAGTTGCCATTAAGTCATCCAGACACTGTTTTGGATAACGAGACTTCTGATAGAAATCTTGTTATCCTTATCAACACACTATAACGGCAAGATTTTTTAAGGGGGATTTCATTTATAAATAATAATTATTTTTTCCTATAAATACACTCAAAGAAACACACCATCAAACATAAAACGCTACTTCGAATTTAGCCGGAAAAAAATGAATTCTAATCGCAAGGGAAAACAAATTGTGTGTGTAGAAGCAAACCAAATTTGTCCGCTCTGTTTCCTTGATGACCATTCAGTCATGCAATGCCCTTGGATGTATTCCAAGTGCCCGCGGAGAGGTTGTTCGGGAATCAAATTGTTATTAGAAGCGAAACCTGGAAAAAGTAGGTACCTTCGATGCCAGTTCGATAATTGTCGTGAAGAAGCTCAATGGTTAGAAGATGCAATCAAGTCCAAAGATGATAAAAATATTAACGTACTCTACAAAAACTTCAAAGAGAAAGGTATGATTAAGGTTGAACATGAAAAGGGGGCGTCATGCCCGGTACCCGGATGTAGGTTTTTTATGAAACTACATCATTCTAAAGATAAGAACACCTATGGTAAACAATTCTGGCAATGTCCTGGGTGTAATTTGGTGGAATGGGCCGACTAATTAAATTTTCTGTTGCTCTTTAATATGTTGTGTTATGTTATGTGTTTATGATGTAATGTTTAATCCCGTGTTTAATTCTGGTCAATGAGGCGCGGTCTGATGTAATGTTTATGTTTTATGTATTGTGTATTTTTTATGTTGTTTATGTATGTTAACGTTTATTTGGGTTTGTTTATGTATGACTATTTTAGGACCTCAAGTTAGGGACAAACTTCTTGGCAAACTCCCATTCGTGAATATTTCAACTTAAGTCGGTAATCTCCCCAACCACCAGATCCCAAACCCCCTTATTCCAGTCCACGTGTATGATAATAAATCAAAAGGGAAAGCTGCATAATTCAATGCCTATCTTTACACTTTTGTCTGACATACAAGTGGTGGACAACTCAATGGGCGTGTTACGAAAACACAATGTGATGGGTGATAATTGTAGATGTCAGAGACTACTATTACACATCTAATCGGTAATAGTGTACAACAGTCTTTAGCTGCCTCCTCTTTCAAAGGTCATTTTCTATTTAACCATTACCCAGATTACAAAAATATATCATGCTACAAAAGATGGCATACGTACTCATGCAGCAAAGTTGCCAATATTTATAATTTATTCCTTTGTAGAATTTCAAAATTACATTTAAACCCATCTGAGAGTTTTAGTATAAATTTGTGATAAACGCCTCACAAATCAATTATCTGCGAAGGTGTAATGCTCTGTAAACTCAACCAAAAGATAAAAAATTTCAATCCCAAATTATAAAAGTGACATATCTTATTTCCACCACAATCCTCAATCACGATGCCTCGTTTTTCGATGCATGAAGATATCTCTCTAGTGATTAGTTATTGTAAGGTTGCGGATAAGGATCATGATACAGAAAATCCTCCGGCGGGTATGGCGTTTTGGTTTCGAGTGAGGGAATACTTTTTGATTCAAATTGGGAATGGAAGCGCTTGGTATTCCGCCATACGTATCCAACACCGCGTTAGCATGCTAAAAAGGATTTGTGGTCGTTTTAGGAAGTATCGCGTTCTTGCAAATGGTAATCGTGCTCAGGCGATGGCAATGTATGAAGCGGAACTAGGGAAGCCTTTCCGGCATTTCGTGGCCAATTATTTTTTTGGTACTCGCATATAAAATTGAATCTTGTTATCGTGAGATGTTTATTAGTGGTTAATATTGTTAGTTTGAAATCTTCGGATTTTTATGATGTAATGTGTTTTCTTACTTATTGCAATGACGTAACGGACAACTTTTAAAATAACGACTTTCATATTTAACATCGTATTACATTAGAACAACGTAATTAATAACCTAACTCACTTTCGTAGGAATCACGGTTACACTTAGCACGTGAAACAAGCCTTTAAACCCTTAGGTGACCCTAACGGACGAGTTTAGTCTCGTGAGGGTTGATAACAGACTAACCCACAAAGTTGTCACAAACATAGATTCCAGTTTTAGACTTCACTCGATGAAGTCGATGAATTGTCCGGTGATCCATACTCTGGGATTTTGGATACCATGAAATTATAGCATTCATCGAATGTGAATGCCTCACCTTTTTCCTCTAAATACCCCGCTTTAACCAATTCGTGCTACAAAAACACATCGAAAATATACTCAACAAATTTAGAATCAATCAGTTAACCAATGGACGAAATAAATTAAACAATACTTACAAATTGTCGGGATGACATTCTATACGGCCGTGCTTGGTGAGTCGTTGTTGAATAGCTATAAAATCGCAAATGGATTTTTGTATAATATGGTACCTATCATGAATCTGTTGAAGACTTCTTCTGTTTGGATTCCCATAATCTCGTATATATTGGTTGTATATTTTCGCCCAAAAAGTTTCGGGCTCGGGCATTACTAGGTGAGCTGATCCGCTACTCGAGATTCTTTGTACCATGTTTTTGTGATTTGCAAATCTTCAATCGAATCAAATGATCCCATTGTTGTGTTCGTACAAAGAGTTAATTGAGGGGTAGAAAGCCGTGACAAGTTTTGCCAGGTCTATGTTGTTTGGAGGTAGATAATACGATTTCCAAGTACTCGGACGAAGATTAAGTACCTTTGGGTAAACCTGGATATTTATAGGCTCCAACACAAGTGGATGTTAAAATATCACAACACAAGTGGTGGGTTGTTGTTTGCCTCACCTTTTGTTTGTTTATATAAACCAACACTGGTTTACATAATATCCTTCAAAGTTGCTTCAGACAACCAATAGCAAACTAAATTATTATCCATCTTTCCAAACATACTAATCATCCACTAATGGCCGACGCCGACCCATGGGAAGTTTTTGATGAAGACGAGCTTGCAGCGGTGTTAGATAGTTACTCGGATGCCACACAACACAGTTTCATGGAGTACTCAACCACCACACCAGATGTTCCTGCCGTATCAAACCCATATGATAACCGCAATAAATCGGTTATTGTTGATCTCACCCATGTCCGGTAGTGAAAAAATCTGACCGTTTAAACCATATCTCTCATGGTGCATCTAGTAGTAGGAAAATCATCCCGGGACCAGCGGGAGAGCTTCAAAAGTTACAAGATCGCAGACATCGGAGGATAGTAACGGGAGAGGCAGATGTATCTACACAAGTCCTCCAATAATTAGTTAGGGATGAAACTGAAGGTGTTAACGATCTTCATTTTCAGACTAAACCTTGGTCTTTGCACAACAATATTACTCAGAGGGGAGAACCGCGCTGGGATCTATTAAACCAATAAACCAAAGAATTGAAAGGTTGGTTGTACTGGTCGAGGGGCAACGACAATATTTTGGTGACTTTACTTTGAAAGTGAAGGTGATTTGTCCGTTTAGTTAATCTTTTTTAATTTCGTGATTAATTGTTGGATTCGATTACTCATTGTTGGGTTTCTAATAATATTGCAGGATCTTAGTGGTAAGATGCCAGCAAACGTCAATCGCAAGGTTGTGGAACATCCAGACTATGGGAAGCATATTAGGGTGGGAGCGGTATTAGTTTTGAAGAAAGTGGTTATTTTTTCTCCAACGAAGAAAAACCATTGGATTAACATAACCCTACCCAATATAAAAGAGGTGTGTTAAAAAAAAATATCCTATAAGATTTAATTTACATGAACCTTTTCTGAAATAAAATTATTAACTACATTTATGTTGAACAGGTCATCCCTTCGGAATCCACAGTTGGTGAGACGCGTCGTCGACAAGTATGAGATATCGTTGATAGAAACCAAATTCGTTTTAATTTTAAGTTTGGTGATATGATTGTACTACGTTGTTTAAGTATCTGAATAAAATGGACTTATTTAACCATCATTTTAATTAGTTGTACTACAAATTTATATTAAGGCGCTATTACCCGATTTAAACAAACAATTTTGTAAATTTGCGGCTAGTCTATCACGAAACCACAAATTGGAAATATAATATTATGTGTCTCCGGTACTACGGTGTCATACTCAATTTATAGAGTAAAAATTGCTTCATGTCTTCATATTACCATTGTAGCCGCACACTAGAATTTAAATACCATCTACCGACACCAACCATCGGATTCTTCCAACCGTTGCTGATCTAATAGTCTAAAATTGCACGCAATTTTAAATTGCGTGCTACGCAGTTAGAAACTGCGTATGGCGTAGTTTGAAACTGCGTTCCACGCAGCTTCAATATGCGTACCATTTCTTAGGCGTTGGATCACCAACGGATCGATTGATCCGATGGTTACTAGCAGCGTCCCGTTAATTATACCCAACGTTCGAATTCTGAATGGACTACAAATTCAGGTGGGATGCACCCAAACCAAACACACCAAATACATTTTCCATCAGAACAACCATATCTCCATCTCTCGCTTCACCCATCCTTCAACATTTTTCAGTCATGAAAAAATTCACTAGAATGGAAGATGTAGCGGTAATAGGTGCTTGGTGTGCGATAACTAGTGACCCGATTACAGGTAGGGAACAAGAGTCTAGAGAGTTCTGGTCTCGTATTGTTGAGGAATACAACGCACGATAGCGGGGAGAGACAACCAGATCTCTAAAGTCGCTCCAAACGAGAGTCGCCATATTGAAAAAGGAAGTCAAAAGATATGTTGGTCATGTTAGAGAGGTTTTCAGGGCTAACCCAAGCGGAAACGACCCGCAATCAATGGTGAGATTCATAAAATTAATTTATGCAGTATTTATTATATTTAAAAGGACTTATCACTAATCCAAGGTTGGTCAAATTTAATTGCAGTACCGGGATGGAGAGGTACTCTACGAGGAAGATCCGAAAGATCCAAAACGTTGGAGACATCAAAAGGTTTTCGAAATTTTGAAGATGCACTTTCCCAGGGAATATGATCCGTCCATCTTAGTTCCTCAAACTTGCAGCCAAGCCTCCCAACAGAGCCAACCTATGAGCGGATGCAGACCAATGATGAAACGTTTAACGATTCTCAAACCACAAACGGTGAATCCTCAGACCAAGGACGAAGAAATGCATTTTATCGGGATCAAGGTCCCCGACGTGCTCCAGGTAGGGATCAGTCTAAACGAGCTAGAGCGGAAGAGAGAAGAGTAACTGAAGGACTGAACCAGACATTAGCATATTTCCAACATAGGGATGGACAAAGGTTTGAATGGGACCAAAAAGAGGCTGAGGATAGGATGAATTTTCTACGAACAGACGACGGCGGTCCGTCTATTAGAAATTGGCGGCGAGCACCGAGTTGTTAGCAAGGAACAAACAGCATGAGACCGACATGGAGATAATGAGAATTGATCTGCGTCAAATAACCGACGAGAGTGAAAGTGAGTATTTCGTCAATCTCAAAAAATGAGATTATGATTCGCCAAGGGTCAAGTCGCCGTTACACCTAATGTGGAGCAGTTGGTTGCATTTAACTATTGTCTGGAACTTTAGTATTTACTTAATCGTGTCGCATTATGTAGTTTGGTTTTTCCTTACATCCTTCTAGTTTTTAATTCCCCCATCGTTGTCGTTGTGGTATTTAATTTGCAATGTGGCAGTTTCTTTATATGTTGTACCTCTTAATGTTATTTACACTTTTCGATTCGAATGAGACCACCTTAAACTTAGTTGAAACATTACTACATATTATTATTAGGAATACATCTAAAGTATATAATCATTCCACATTGTATGCGGGCATAACGTCCTTTACTAGCTCGTATAGATGATCATACATGAAAGGCTTAGCTAATTCCGCACGGAAATCGATCATGGCTCTTGTTTTCTGTAAAAAGGTAGTTAAAAAAAATAATAATTAATTATGCGTTCGTATTTATAATAATAGAGATAACACTCGGTATATATTGAAGGATATGCTTACTAACCCGAGCTTCGTATGATAGCGTAGGATGGCTTATGTTTACATGCAGCAGACATGCAACAAAAGCATCAACATCTGCGGTTGTCAGACCAAATCTTTTTTTACCGAGGCTTTAGTGCGGTTGTTGTCGTTTCCGGTAAGATCTTCAAAGTTTTGAAAAACATGGTTCCAGAAAACTTTTGGGTCTTCGTCAACCCCCTGTGGTGTTCCATGATTTGTTCCCGCAATCCATGCTCCCACTACTCCTAAATCTTCATCACCGGTGAAGCGCATTGCACAAGTAATTAAAATTATGTAACACTATATCTGACACTTCAGGTGGGTTGACTGGTTTTTCTGCCACACATTAAACTTTGGACACAAATTTTATTCACTTGCGAATATAACTCATTCCATAGGATCGTTTTTCAAACTATATATTTTTTTAAAGAGGTTCAAGACACTGTGGTGGAATGATATTGAAAGGAATCCTTATCGACGGTTTTATAGTGGTAGTCTGATGGAAAAGGTAATCTTGTGAACAACAAAGGACGTTTATAAGTGCAACAGAAATGGGTCATTTGTAAATAGTGAAAATGCTCTTTCCAAAAAGTTTAGGTCGTTTGCTATTTAAGTGTATGTCGGTTACTAGCGGTACATAGGCTCAATCATCACAGTTGGATTTGGCGAATGATGGCCCGCATTTATCGAAAAAATACTGACGTAATCTAAAATGAATATTAGTAAGACTCATAGAAAGCGAATTTTGTTACGAAAAATTATATCTTAAAATATCATAATTAATAATTAAAATTATAAAAACACAACAAGTCTTAAGAAACAAGGGCAGTAGTAGTCTTATAAAAGGAAACAATGGCGGCATCCTCACTTACGAAAGTAATAGCCTGTGCCTCCTACTCTCCGTTCTCATAAAAATTATCATCACCCAATGGGTAAACATCAGCGTTTTCATCCACATCGGTAGTACCCGCATCGGAAGTCAGGATGCCATCATCCTCCTCACCGGGGCCCAATTCACCGTCTCGCAATCCTAGGAGGTGACGCTGCCAAATGTGCTCCGTGATATCGGTTTGCAAGAATCTCCAGCGGGCATGGCTTAGATAATACGTGCGGGCTTCTGCCACGTTACCTTGTACCATAGGTGTATCTTCTCGTTCATCCAAAGTTGCCCATTCCGTATCACGGTAATCATGTTCCACACACATGTTATGCATAATTAAACACGCTCTCATAATAGTGTGTATGTCACGATGAGACCAGTAACGACAAGGATTCCTTATTATACCCCCATTTCGACTTTAGACCACCAAAAGCACGCTCCACATCCTTTCTCTTTGCGTGGTGGTATTCATTAAATTTCTTCTGGATCGGCGGCATAACATCACGTTTCTTATAGCTATGGACCACCCCAGGCATTTCGGTATAGATGCCGTCCACCAGATAGTATCCATGTTTGTACTCGTTGCCTATGATACGGAAATTGCAAGCGGGGGCTAACGCGTCATTGTCTCTATCAAATAATCCCTACTGCGCCAACACATTCAAGTCATTGTTAGACCCGGGCTCGCCAGAACCATCTATCGTACGATGCCACTGCCTGTAGAACAAGGTTTGGTTTCTTATGGTGTCCCACGTGTCGCCCTGCTTCTTCAGTAGGACATAACCTCCACTCCCAATGGGTGCAATAGAGGCTTCCTAGCATTCCAGGAAAACCACGAGCTGCGTTTTGAGCCAATAACCTCTTAGTATCTTCGGTTGTTGGCAGCCTCATGTAACGGTCGTTAAATTCCCAAAGTAGTGCATCCATAAACTTCTTATCATACATGTATATTGTTGAAGCAGCCATCCCGATGTAATCGTCTAAGCTAGCCGCCGCCACCCCCTTTGCCAGGTGTTTCATGACGGCAAGCATTTTCATATGAGGAGAGTGACAGGGATGTTACACGCATCTCTTCGATTTGCAAAAAATCGGGATCTCTAGCGCAAATTTGAGGCAATATTCTAAGAAAAACTTCTCGGGAAAACCATGACGTCCCTTAAAACGCCGAGGTCCAAACCTGCAACCGGGGTTAAAGTAGTCCCGCATCATCCCGGCATCCGCCTCCACACGACATCCGTTAACGGTTCTTCTAGTCAAGACTGTACTTAGGTTCGGGTTGGTGCAAGTCATGCGCCTCCTGCAAAATTTGCTGATACATGATGACGAAATCTCCATGGCTATCATCATGGTACCGTTTCGGGTATGTCGCCTCTCTCCGTCGTCGCATATATCTAACGATAGTCGACTCCATTTTTCAGCTAAATATCAATTTAAATCATCATCGCAACGGATTTAAAACGGGGTATTGTTTTGTAAGCGGAAATAAGAAAATAAAAAATAACGCACTTAAACATGGGATATGAAGAACATAAAAAAGGGATAAGACGAGGACCAACATACATGAGGAAAAACTTAATATATCATACAAGAACTAAATAGCAAACATCTACTACGCCCTAGCTAATCAACAGAATTTTAACCAGTTTTACTGGAGTCACCCAAAAAACTGACTATCTGGCACAACATCCATATCAGCTCCATCATCACCTCTCAGACCACTACCCTGCACACTACCTGGCCAACTACCACCCAAGCTAAGCCCTAAAAATCACTTGAGGTTGGTAAGTCACTAATCACCTAGGGAGGCATGCTCCAATAACGGGTTATGCTCTACAGGGGTTACTATCATGAGGGTGAGGGACATAATAAGCATTCGATGCGGAAAGTGCAACGGCGGACGCTTGCGACGGTGTTGGGTTTCCAAGAAGGATACTCAGCGCAATATGTGGTGGGAAATGTCTGTTCTTCCCGACTTGAATAGAATAGGCCTTCGGATGTTAGGAACTACGATGGGTTGTGGGGGTGTTATACACCGCTCGACGACGACTCTCATCATATACCACCCGTGCCGCTACTCGAATCGGCCAAGTATGCCTCCCCGCAAACTGCGTAACTCTTCCTAAAAAACAAAATATTTTTTTTTAAACAATTATGTTTAACAATGAAGAAACTCCAAATGAAAATGAAAATGAGATATAAAATGACTAACCTCCGAGACGTTGACTTCAGAAAAATTGTATGGGTTCTCTCCTTCCATGGGGACTGGAACTAGCTCTTCAAACGAATCTTTGTAGAAGGGCATGTCCCATTGTAGGTTTGGGAGTTGCCTCATGGACTATCCTGGTTGGTCGTATGTGTATGTGTCTGGGATGACATGCTAGGGGGTGGCCGTTGGGGCATCAAACTACGGGGTATATATACCGCCGTGACCAACTCCGATATCATCATGTGTGTCTATGTGAGTTGTTTTTTTCCTAAGGACTCCCACGCTATGAGTTTTCCAAAATTTGGAATACACTTCATCAGGGACAGGAAGGAAGTGATCACTAACCTCAACCTCCATACCATCTAATACTTCCTCCAATCTAGGTGGGTTGCATGGGATAACTATCGCACCAAACACCGCCTCATACACCTCTCGCCCGGATAAACTGAAGCTCTTGCACCGTCCTTGTCCTTAAAGACACATCTCCTCTTAGACATCTCAAATGCGGTTTGGAATGCATCAGTGTGTTGGTGTTCACTGTCCCCAAACCAGGGGTCCCAGATAACCGCATCACCCATCCTAATATCTATCTGAGCGCGTGCATCTGACAGAGAGTGTTTGTGAAGATCTTTTTGTCCTCTGCTCCTAAGGTTCAACACATTAAATAGACTAATAGCCGGGTGTGGATCCAGTTGATCATATCTCAGGTTTTCCTTCAAAACAGGTTGACAATTACGGAAATAAAAATAATACCTGAACTCTAAGATCATCGACATGCCACCCATATCCTTCTGTTTGCACGAACTCCAGTCATCCGGTGTTTATACAGAACGCCCAAAGTTGGAGTACCCCAATCATAAGACCCAACAAACATCCAAATTATCCAACACTATACACCATCGTTTATCTACTCTAACACTACTGATCCGCAAACAAAAAAGAACCAATACACCAGAGAAAGAACATTCTAGTCAATTCTTCTGCAATGCCGCAGTTGTCAACATTGTCCCTACTTAAAATGAAATTAGCCAAGTGAGAAACTCGCATCGTGCATGCCTTGGAATCATAATCTTTAGTTTTCACATCATGTAGTCTTCTATGTGCCATAACATCTAACACACCCCGGAAATACCTAGCATCCATAGCTTCTACTTCTTGCGCCGTCATTGTTTCCTTTGGTAATTCTGGGATTGGCTTACCTCCTCCAATTGGAATACCAGTCAACCGATAGAAATCTAGAGGAGTCAAACCTATTTCAAACTCTTTGAAGTGAAAAGTTCTCGTCTTCTTCCACCACCTCTCACATATAGCTTCGGTTAATCCCTTATCCCCATACCTAAAATTAAATTGGAATATGGACTCTAAACCACAACATTGAAGAATTAATAATGCACGGGGGTTGTTTCTAACCACTATCTGGTAAAATTTATTTAAGTTGGTTCAACTGCTCCTAAATGTTCCGTCTCGCTTATCTACTAAGTTGTCGGCCTTATGTTGTAACTCGCCGACACCTGGAGATAGTTGGGATAACTTCTCATACCTAGACCAATCGACATCCTCCATTATCTAAAAGTGAAAAGACCAAGGGAAGCACAATCAACATGTGAATTACAAAAATCAAACGCCTATGTTAATCTATGCACAATCAACATATGAATTCACACGTTCACATTCACATGACATTGAGGGATGCACATTGCTCATATGAAATTCTTCGTCAAAGTGATAATAACAACATCAATTCCACCCCTTGAATCTTCTAAACATCAACTCAACAGAATACATGACTTAATCCTAAAACACATTGTAAAATGCTATAAACCACAAAATCAATTTCCAACAAAATAATATTTACAACAATATCAGATTAACAACAAAATCATATTAACTACATCATATTAACAACATCAATTTCCATCAAAATCATGTTAACAACATCAATTTCACCCATATATTCATCTCAACCTCAACTACATCATATTAACAACCTCAATTTCACCCATATATTCATCTCAACCTCAACTACATCATATTAACAACCTCAATTTCACCCATATATTCATCTCAACCTCAACTATATCATATTAACAACATCAATTTCCAACAAAATCATATTAACAACATCAATTTCACCCATATATTCATCTCAACCTCAACTACATCATATTAACAACATCAATTTCACCCTTATCAAATTACGAATTTCAAATACATTGTACCAAGCATAAACACAACTAATTCAATCCATCAGATTAAGAATCAATCATGGTTTTATGTTTCACCAAAATTAACCACAAATACCAAAAACCCTAACTCACATTTTAATTTTTTGAAATCAATACAAAAATTATACAACTGCAATATCAACATAATCAAGATTATGCATCCAATACCACCGAAATCAATCCATTTATAACTAAAATCAAGAATCATAAAACAACTAAATCAAAAAAACTAAAATTACTTACCTAGTGTGGATTTTGATGATGAAATCTCACAAAAATACCACCAATCGATTACCCTCGGCTTCTAGAACAAACCCTTGTAAATTTTGCGCTCCTTAAACACAATATTTGTTTCAATCAAACCATGAAGTGAGGTGAGGTTAATGAAAAAAGAGAGGAAGAAAGAAAGAGAAGAAGAAGTGCGGCACGTAACATTTAGGGTTCTCTACGAAACGCAAGTTCAAGCTGCGTGTTGACGGTCAATGTGGTCAATACGCATGTTGAAACTGCGTTTTTGAGTTTCCCTATGAGACGCAATTTCAAACTGCGTTGCACGCAGGTTCCAAATGCGTTTCATCTGGGGATCTTGGATTCCCATTGCGCCCGGGCGATGTGTTTTGGTGACGCCAATCATGGTTAGAGCTAGCCTAAGGGCTACAGCAAGCTGAATTTTTTTGTAATTTTTTTTCGTGGTTGAGATCAGATAATGCCTAGAATTTGATGATAGGTTTTGAAGCTGAATTTATTAAAGGGGCTAAAAAGCATGGCTTATAATTGTGATACTAGTTTACCAGGGTACGGGCACCAAAATCCATATTTCCTCCCGAACGGCACCCCATAAACAATGTTGCTAAAAAGTGAAGATCGGCCTTCTTGCAATGGATGAGATAGGTTGTTGCATCACAACGTACATTTCTCTGGAGCTGCTAGTATTTTCCACTGTTATCTGAAGTAACAATGGGATTTAACTCGAGTCTCATGATGCTGATGCTGTAAATTGATTTTGCTAAGGTTCCTGGTGCAGTACTACCAATTCATGAAGACTTTCAGTCACCAATGTTCAGCCTTGTAATATTCGGTTTAAAGTTTAAGATAAACGGATACATAATGCTGGAGAAGACAATGAATGGCAAACCCAAAAACTCTGTCAAATTCCTACACGAAAACAATGTACAACTATCAAGGTTCATCGAGTCTGATTACATGTCACCTACAGAGGTTACAAGCTAGTGCTAAAAGGTAATGAATAGATAGATAGTTGACAGCGGTAATGAATAGGTGATCTATCAATATGGGCGACACCTTTGATCAAGGCCGCAGTTACGGTCAGACATTATCACCACAGATATGCCTTCCTTCGTTTGACCCACGACTCCTGTCATTGTTGCTGTATCTGTCACTGTGCCATACCTGGCTCCATTGAGTCATTGTTGCTCCTTCCACTCCTCGGTTGTGGAGGAGTGATTGGTTGCGTCACAGGCTGTTGCTAAAAACCACAAAGAACCAATAAGATTAATAGGTTTACTGATGATAGTGTAAAGTTAAGCATTTACTATCAAGGTCAAGGAAGGCAGGAAGCCCCAACCAGAACAGATACAAAATCAAACAAAGGAAACTTGCAAGTGTTGAACTGTTTCCACAATAAACAGAGGAACTAAAAAGAAATTCCCCCAAACCGTAGTAAAAACTGGTACAATTTACCAATGAACCACTGAGACACTAAAAATGATTAACTAAAAATTACAGCAACCATCCGACAATTCACTTTTCTAACGTCAGTAGCTGCAATAATTTATGGCTAACCATTTTTACTGCCCAAATGAGTCATGCTACCCTAACTCCTCCATTTTCTGTAAAGCGGAGAGTAGGAAGCAACATTATCATGTAACATGATGTTTTATTGTTTTACATGGCTCCATTACCATTTGATATTTTCGATCAATCAGGCAAAAGCATGGGAAACATTGCCATCCCAGCAGGAGGAGGTCCTCTGCCATAGATTAAAGGAGCCTAGACTAAAAACTCAACAAATTATGTACTAAAGCAAATGATAGTAATCACGGACCCACAAAGGTCTTACTTTCCAGTCATTGGTAAACAGCCAATGGAGCTGACCATTTGCTTTAGTCTATAAATACTTCGCTCGTGCTATATAAATTGAAGACAATAATCATGTAAACGGAGCAAAGAATAACATGATTAAGACAAAAAAACAATCTGGTCAGCTTATACCAAATAACTGACTGGTTAAAAATTGATGTGGAATTGGATAGTTAAAGGACAGATACAAATTAACTAGGTTCACTGATCATATTTGCCTAAGAAATTATAAGAACTTAGTTAAAAGTTATCAAGTGGCTAATCAACCACATTAATGTCCCTAAAATTCAGATTCACCGAATCACGGCAAGGAAATATAATCACCTGAGAGGAAGAGGGAGTATCTGAATGCTTAGGGTCTTCCACTTTACAAGCATTTTTGTCGAGCTTAAATCCAGATCTTATGCCTTAGAATACGCAGACCAGGCATTGTTGTAATACTCAACAAATTGCAAAGCTACGGTTGCGGCTGGAGTTATATTGGTCCTGAGAGAAGAAACAATGAAAACCATGATTCAGTACAGCAGCAATCCCTGGGTTCCAAAATACCCAAATTAATACCTGATGAACACAGAACATTCACAGTTACAACTACAAATATGTGAAGCACAGTGGTAAAGCTGGTTATAATCAACACAACAAGAAGATACATTTTCCACGAAGCAAACTAACCTTTCGCAGTTCCACCCAGGAACCCAATTTCTGTTGACTTCTCCCCAGCTTATTACCAACAAGTGCTTTGCTTGAGAATGTCAGCACTTCATTGATTTATCCTGACAAGTAGGTAAATGGGAAAATATATAAGCAAAATCTAAAAGGAAAAAAATTTGTCAGTGGCAACTAGAAAGTACAAAGGTACAGATCATGGCAACAATACAAATAATTGTAATTTACCGTCAAAACCATCTCATGTCAAACAACCAAAGAAGAATGTGTATGGAATCACTAGATACCAATGTCACACACCAATTCAAATTGTTTATTGGACCTAACGCAACTATAACTTCTCTGAGAAAGAAAATGTATTACCTTCGATTTTGAATTATGAGTTTCCTTTGGCTTTCGCAGCCAAGTCTTCATTTCTGAAGGTCACAAATGCATACCCTACTCCTGCCAGGATTTTTTCCTTCCATCTTTCTTACCTGATATATCCAAAATACAAACACAACTACTATGAACCCTTGACAAAGATAATTCTAAAAAGAAAAGAAAACGGAAAAGATCGCAAAAACGGGTACCTTGGTGGCCTTTCCAACAGTCTCACAAAATCTCCTTGCATCCTCTCCGGAAGGTTCTAAAGGGATGCTGCTGACGTACACCTCAAAGCCACTAGGGGGGGAGGGCAAGGAGCTCAGCGTGTTTGTGGAGCTAAGAGATTTTTTCTCTCTCCACTTTGACAAAGTCAAAGTAGTCAACAATGGATGAAAAGTGTAAAAAAGGGGTTGGAAAAACAAAAATCATTTCTATTTCATGATAATTTGCTCTTCCATTTTCATCAAGGATAAGACCAAATAACCACTACGCCTTCCTCCACTCGACCCACGACTCCTGTCATTGCTGCCGTACCTGGATCCACCGTCATTGTCACTCCTTCCACCCCTCGGTTCTGGAGGAGTGATTGGTTGCGCCGCAGGCTGTTGCCTAAAACCAACATAGAAGCAATAATATCAATAGGTTTACTGACAAAATTATAAAGCTAAGCATTCACTATCAAGGTCAAGGTAGGCAGGAAGACCCAACAAGAACAAATACAAAATCAAACACAGGAGACTTGCATCTGTTGAACTGTTTCAGCAATAAACAAAGGAACTAAAAAGAAATTCCTCCAACCATAGTAAAAACTGGTAACTCCATCATAGTGTTGTCAATTAGCAAAGAACCACTGAGACACTAAAAATGATTAGCTAAAAATTACTGCAACTATCCGACAATTCACTTTTCTAACGTCAGTAGCTGCAATAATTTATGGCTAACATTTTTAATGCCCAAATGAGTCATGCCACCCTAACTCCTCCATTTTCTGTAAAGCGGAGAGTAGGAAGCAAAATTATCATGTAACATGATGTTTTATTGTTTTACATGGCTCCATTACCTTTTGATATTTCCGATCAATCAGGCAAAAGCATGAGAAACATTGCCATCGCAGCAGGAGGAGGGTCCTCTGCATAGATTAGGGGAGAATAGACTAAAAACTTCACACATTATATCATAAGCAATGATAATAATCATGGACCCACTAAAGTCTTACTTTCCAATCATTAATAAACAGCCAATGGGGACTCGAGCTATATACATTGAAGACAATAATCATGTAAACGGAGCAAAGAATAACATGGTTAAGATACAAAACAATCTGGTCAGCTTATACCAAATAACTGACTGGTTAAAAGTTGAGTACCAAAACCTCTTTTGGAATTGGAAAGTTAAAGGACATACAAATTAACTACGTTCACTGATCATATTCTGATCTCAGGGGAACAAAACAAGACGTATTAGATTAATTAACCTAAAAGAGATCTAACAAGCTATCAACTGTCTAGTCAACCACATTAATGTTCCTAACATTCAGATTAACCAAACCACGGCAGGGTAATACAATCACCTGAGAGGAAAATGGAGTATCTGGATGCTTAGGGTCTTCCACTTTGCAGTTGGAGCATTTTTGACTAGCTTAAATTTAGATCTTCCCCCTCGAATACTCAGCATTGACTCGACGAATTGCAAAGCTACGGTTGCGGCTGGAGTTACATGGGTCATGAGAGAAGAAACAATGAAAACCATGATTCAGTACAGCAGCAATCCCTGGTTTCCAAGATACCTAAATTAATACCTGATGAACACAGAACATTGGCAGTCAGAGCTACAAATATGTGAAGCACAGCGGTTAAGCTGGTTATCATCACAACACAACAAGAAAATACATTTCCTACGATGCATTAGCAAACCAACCTCTCGCAGTTCCACCCAGGAACCAATTTCCGTCACAGCCTTCCTTACATCATCCTCACCCCAGCTTCTACAATTATTACCAACGAGTGCTTTGCTTGAGAAGTCGGGAAATTCACTGCTTTATCCTGGCAAGTAAGTAAGTGGAGAAATATATAAGAAAATCCAAAAGGGGAAAAAAATGCCGGTGGCAACTAGAAAATAGAAAGGTACATATCACGGCAACAACACAAATAGTTGTAATTTACTGTAAAAACCATCTCATGTCAAACAACCAAAGAAGAATGTGTATAGAATCTGTAGATATAAATGTAAGACACTAAGTCAAATCATTTATTGTACCTAACCCAACTATGTACTCTATAATCACACTCCTAATGTGGAAAACGACTGAGGCTTGAGACAATGCTAAACTTTTTAAGAAACAGAAACAGAATTAATTTCTCAGATAAAGAAAATGTATTACCTTCAATTTTGAATTATGAGTTCCTTTATGGCATTCACAACCAACTCTTTATTTCTGAAAGTCACAAATGCATAGACCCAACTCTCACGAGGACCTTATCTGATATATCCAAAATACAAACACAACTAGTATGAACCCTGAACATAGAACACAGTATGAGGGGGGAAAAAAGGAAAAAATTGGAAAAACTGTTACCTCGGTGGCCTCTTTAACAGTCTCACAAAATCTCCTTGCATCCTCTCTGGAAGCTTCTCAAGGGATGCTGCCAACATACACCTCAAAGCCATTAGGGGGAAGGGCAAGGAGCTCAGCGTGTTTCTGGAACTAAAAGATCTTTTTCTCTCTCCACTTTGACAAAGTCATGAGAAGTTGACAAAGTCAACAGTGGGTGAAAAGTGTAAAAAAGGGGTTGAAAAACAGAAATCATTTCTATTTCATGATATGTTGCTCTTCCATTTTCATCAAGGATAAAACAAAACAATCCACTGATTAATGTTTTATTCCGCCTGGAAATGAGAAAAATAAATCTATGCTGACCTACTAATAGTGTCAATGATTCTGCATAACAAGACTCTTCCATTTAAAGACAAGAACCACAGTGCCAAACAGAGTCCCAAACAGGGTGCCATATGATGAGCAAGAAATCTGGCTAGCAGACTGCGCATTTCATCTTAACGAGTCAACCTCATCCCATGTTTGAGAACCTTTGCCAACACAGCATCATGCACACCCAAACAAAATAGAAGCTGAAATGGTTAGACGAGGATCAACTCAGTGTTTCTGCTTCCTGTTGATATCATATAGCACACACACATCTGCAGCGGTCTTCATCTGAACAAATAAACCTTTATTAAATAAATCCGAAAACATAAATCCACATTGAGATAACAAGGTATTATACAAGCGTAACTGATTCAAGATCGAATGTAAATAATTTATCCAAATTGTGTAGTGGAGTGTTTTTTAAGATAAAAAACTTACAGGTGTACAGTTTTGGACTAGGATACTAGGTGATTTAAGATGATGAAACTCAGATTCTCAGAATCAGAACAAACTCCTAAGGAACTGATGAATACAGGTAACATAAAATATGTGAGATGAGTGCTGGCTACGACTATAAGAATGTCAAGCACAAATTTACTATCACAACAATGGGTTCTCCGATTTGTAATTTTTTTTTTTTCCCTTCTTCTCAGCGAAGAGCGGCATGTCAAACTTGCAGAGAAGTTTTGGACATGGGAATAAGCTAACACAAGTACACAAGTGGCATAAGGTACAATTTAAGGCATGTGAAATAACACAAAGAATAAATGCTGATGATGTGCTGTTAGAACAGTGATCTCATAATGTTCTTCCATCCAATTAAATTTAACAAGACAAAAAAACAAATCTCAGAGGCAGAGAACACAGAACATAAATTGAACAAAACTGACTCTTAAACATAATGAGCTTTACTTAAAGTATAAGAACTAGAAAAGGGTTGCATGATTGACCATCACAGTCCTTAGAAAAAATACACATTCTATTATACTTGCACTAAATAATACTGCAGTTAAAAAGGCATGCAAGAACTGCAAATCTAAATTTCAAATGCTTATAGGTTGGATATCCCCAGAGAAATGCCCATATCTGCTGATCATAAAAATGGAAGCATACATTTGAAGCAAAGCAAAGAACTCATTTCCAACACATAGCATTACAAACGTGAGATCTTACCTGGATAACATTGATTGCTTGCTTGATTGCCCATCCAAAGAGAGCTACGCCAACTGGGAAAGAGAGATAACCATGTTTCAAGACCCTCACTAGAACCTGACAGAGAAGAACACAAACCAAGAGATGTTAGATGGAGTATCTTCAATGGTATCGACCTCAATAACACAACCAAGGCAAACAACTCAAAATGAACCTGAGAATGCTTACCTCAATCACACTTTCAGACTGGCTTTCCGCAAGTAGGAAAAGGATTATATAAAGTACCTGCACAAGCACAAGACTGGATTTTATTGCTAACATCCTTAGGGAGCTTTCAGCTTCGCCCACAGAAAAGAAAATCGATTTTAAAAAGTTTATACAATTTCCAGGACTTTTTCCATGCGCCAATGTTTACCGGCTAACGCAAATGCTTGCATCGCCAATCAACAGTTCGATAATAAAAAGAAGAGTATGTGATTCATTTTTCAGGTACAGTTTAATTCGTCACATTCCCAACAATACATGAGCTCCATAAACCCGTGTCTAATATTTAAACAGAAAAAGGATGTTCTTCCCCCATTATTATATTTAAGAAAGTATTACCACATTCAGATTTTCTAATAAGGTACATTGTTTGTTGGTTCAGAGAAATGTATAGCATTTAGCTAATCAGCCAGTTAAGTGAATGTCATTAAGTACGGAGATTGAATCACTATATTACCTCAGATGCCACACAGCAATAAGCCATGAATAAACGGTTCCCATAGTATAACTTAAAGAGCCAATTAGTACTGTCTTTAACATCTTTATGTCTTGCCTTGCCTGATAGGAAAGTACTGAAACACAAAATAAATTTAGTAAGCGTTTAATTAAGCACATAATCCCAACACGACAAATCCTTTAAACAGATTTTTTCCCGGAAGAAAAAGTGCTTTCTTAAGAATGAAACTAAAGTGGTACACAAATAATTCCAGAGAAATAATACCTGTACATTTGCAGCCAATGGCTGGCAATATCTAGGCTAAGCAAAGACAAGAAAATCATGCCAGGCCTGTCAATATAGCCGAATATATGCTCAGCAACTAAAACACACAAATATATCCAAACATATGCTACAAGCATCATAAAATATGTATTCCCTACCGGTAAAACTGGGAGAGGACTACCAACAGACAAGCAGTGCTGACCCTGAAAACAAGCATCAAAGAATTAGAGATGGAATTGTGAATATAGCAGATAAACAGTTGACACATTGAAATGAGAAGTGCGTACGGTTTCAAGAAAAAAAGGTTGAGAAATAGAAGACTACCTGTCTGTTACCATGTCTAGAACAGCTCCAAACGTCGAAACTGATTCACGAAAATATTCAGATCAACCATAAGAACATTAGTGCTCAATTACTATTTTTGTGTCAATTACAATATCTATATATGTTGACCCATCCTAAAATTGAGTAGACAATGAACCTAGAAAAATGCGGTAAATGGTATGCTAAATTTCTTACTGAAGGGAGGAAAAGAAAAAAGCACATGACATGGGGTCAACGGGAGATTTTCAACTTCAGTTTTTCTAGAAACTGTTTAAAAGTACAGCCGCATTACTGCACCTAAAGCATTGGGTTCAAGCAAAGTCAAAATTGGTAAGTAACTTAAGACCCACAACCCTCAGTCAAATGCTACATGTTAACCACCTCTTTATCTCCCTCTTCTTACTTTTAAGCTGCACTTCATGACTTAAAATTTTTTTCTAAATGTAAAATGATTTGCAATACTGGCATTACATTATATTGATTAACTTATCTCCATACATCTCTACAATCATAATGCGGCTTTCTGTCAACTCATGAAAGACGGACTTCATGTAGTATGATTTGCTGCCACATTAAAGTGGACTCAATAGGGATAACACCAACAAAAGGCATCTTTAGTTTCTTCAGAGACAGATGAATGCTGGAAAATACATATATGATAATGAACAATAAAAAATCAAAAAGTATACCTTGATTGAACTTGCGAGCTAACCAGCCATCTAAGCCGTCACACACAAAGCTGCAAGCACAGAGTTTCTAAGATAGTAAGATGTGAAGGTTTCAACGGCAAATGAAGAAACCGAGTTTGAGATTTAAAAGCAATTCCTAAGGAGCCAAAGATTACCTGATGAAGTATAGTATTGCGAAGAGTTTCTTATCTTCAAAACATCAAGCAAATGCAACAATATTCATGATAATTCTTATGTATCCTGAACAGAAATGAAATTGAAGACATGAATGTCAATTACTGATGGAAAAGGAAGGAAACAAACAAAAAAAAAAACAGAATTTGAACAAGGACTGTAAGTATGTACCAGTGATATTGGGGATGTAAAGGTAAACAGATAACGTGGACTGCTTATTCTTCTTCGGTGTGTCCACCACCGCCATTTTGTGTAAGAAATAGAAAGAGTGAGATATAAGAAGGTTGTAGAAACAATAGTTGGTATTCAATTTGTGACAAGATAAAGTGTGTTATCATCAACTACAAGTCTCTCAGCATGTCCCTCTTTCCCTGCATAAACAAAAGAATTACCAAAACCCTCAACAAATCTGGCATATAAACAACAATGTGTTTGTGTGTGTGTGTAATTTGTTTAAAAACAAACAAGAAAATAAAATGAAAAGAAATTATTGTTAAAAGGTGTAAGTATATGCTAGGTTTTGCAAATGAGACAATTAACTCAGAATACTTGGATTAGATTAGCTATGCAAGATAAGCAATGAAATGTTCCAAGGTATAACCAGAATCAATTAGTAAAAATGAAATAAAATTTGTTCTTCGTATCTACCAGCCTATATAAATTATTGTTAAATTAAATTAAATCAAATTAAAGAAAGAGGCTTGGATCAGATCGGCAGAGGCAGCAAACCTGAAGGAATAAAACAAAGCAAAATGTTTCTTGAGGAGAAACAAATAAGATGCAGGGGATCTGACTTATGATTATGCTGATGAAAGTAGTGGACATAGTAAAGAGAGTGTGTTCAACAAGAACAAATTTTTCTCTTGCTCTCTTTTTAAGGAAGTGCAGATGATAGAGTGTGATTGAAACAAACTAGTGATTTCAAGGATAGAATCGTTGTACTCTTCAGCTCTTTCGAAGAAGATGAAGATGGATTATGAGACCAAAATGCAAAGAAACAAACAAAAAAAGGAGCCAAAGGACGATCTCTGATTAGTTATTAAAAAAAAATGCCGTTTTGCTTTTAGGAATTCATTTTTGTTGTGTCTTTATTTCTCTAGAAAGAACACACTAATATAAGCCACGTTTTCTTCTTCAGAGCAATGGGAATAAAATTTATATAATGAACACCAAACAATCATCTCAGGACTTTGCAGAATATGCAAAGTTGGAGCAGTGGTTGTGTGAAAAATCTGATGAATATTGGGAAGAGCATTTTGATACGCTACATTTTTGTTGATCATTTCAATTTGATTCTTCTAATATTATAACGTTGACAATTTTACCATAGAAGTTTTGTTGTGATGCACTAACTAATCATTTCAATATGAATACACTTTACCCTATGATTACTTCTCTACAAATTTTTGTTAACAGTGACGGGTTCTGTATCCAAAATTCTCAACACTTACTGGCCTTACTACTTGTACCAGCCTACTAAGTACTACCTGTCTAGTTAACAAACACGTATGATGGTTATTGGTGTGTTACCTGATAAAGCCACAGCTCCTATAATCTGCTAACGTTTTAACCTACTACTATTCTTATCAACAACAACAACAAGAGTTGCCGCACCAACCTTACATCTCATTAATAGACTACCACCATTATGTAGGTTTCCTCAAGCTGAAATTACTAGATACTACTTGAGTGACTGAGTAGTGCATAAAAAAGAAACAGTGGTTTTACCGAATTCATCAGAATCATGACACTAAAACAAATGACAAGGAACAATTCTAAACTTCAATCTAAAAGAACCTACTAATGAATCAACACAAACAAATTACAAGCATTGGAAGTTCCCAATTAGGTTTTTCTTTCATCATTAAATATCCACAGGAATGTGATTCAAAACCCTAAAAATAGTAACTATAAAATGTCATTTCATTTCATCAATATCAATTCAACCACAAAACCTCCGAAAAATGAATCAAAACCCACAAAATCAATTAACAATGAAAAAACAGATATGTCTAGTGAACTAACCTTAAGAGATTCGGATTCTAGCAGATTCTTCAGCGTTTTGTAGAATCACATCAAGTGAATCCAAATCTAATTCAGAAACGGTGATAAAATTTGGTTCCAGAGCAAAATGTGGATAAGACTTGAGCTGAATTTTTATTTTTATTTTTTAATTTTCTTGGGAAATGGGGCTAGACATAGAGTTTAACGTCCCGGCACGTGCAGTTCATACGTGAGTAGCCAGAAAATAGGGTTTTCACTTTTTACATTGGAGAGGCCGGCTATATACATTTTTTCTTTATCCCCCCATCAGTCTCCACTCCTCGTCAGATCTTCTTCTTCTCAGTCTCTAATCCGGCAAATATTATCCCAAACAAGTAAGTTTTAATCTCTCCTATCCGATTCCGCTTTCTTTATTAGGGTTCTATTCTTATTGGGTTTTTTTTTTTCAGTTGATTTATTTTGGGGTATTTTTCCTTTAGACCTAATTTGATCTGTAAAAATTGGGGTATAAAAAGAAGAAATGGGTGATTATATTGCAAAGACTATTTGGACACCATCAATGACTCGTTATTTCATCGAGTTACTCAAAGAACAAGTTCTGAGAGGCCCAAGAAGGAATAACATGACTGATTCTGCACTTCGAAAACAAGTATGGGCACACATTACAGCATTATTCAGACAGAAATTTGGGGTTCAGTATCACACAGATGTATTAAAGAATCGTTTCAGGACTTTGGGTAAGAAATATGATGCCATTACTACTCTTCTCAACAATGGATTTCTATGGGACAGTACCAGGCATATGGTGGTTGCTGCTCATGATAATATGTGGCCTACTTATATTAAGGTAGATACTTTCACCTTTTTTTCTTCAAAAGTATCACTTTTCCTGAAACTATTAATGCTCATTTGTGCAATTGAGTAGATTAGTCTCTTGTTTAAGTTGTGTGTTGAAATTATCTGTGTGTCTGTGTGCAGGCACACCCGGATGCAAGGTCTTACAGAACTAACAGCACACCATTCTATGATGATTTGTGTGTGATATTCGGCAGTTCGCCTGTTGAGGAGAAACTTCGTGATGAAGAATATATGGCGGATGATTTTTTAATTGGAACATTGGAGGAATCACCAGCAATTGAAAGAGACCCAGCTTATGATATTCAAGACTCTTCACATGCTGATGAAGAGGCTGCTGTTTGGCAGATAAGCAAAGAAGAAGAAGAAGGTGCTGAAATTGGTTTCTGTGAGGTAGAGAACATGGTTCATTCTTTGGAAATGCCAAACAATCAAAACGAGAAAGTGTTATCTGACCAAGGGGCTTTTGCAACTGAAGGATCGTCAAAGGCAGTGCTGACTGGTTGTGAATATCGTTCTAGGGTCAGTTGGACACCCTCAAAGGACCGTTATTTTATTGATCTTATGAAGGATCAAATCCTTCATGGGAATAAAATTGGGCGTACTTTTACGAAAGATGTATGGATGCACATGATTGCACTATTCAGCGAAAAAATTGGAGCTCAGTATGACAAGGATGCATTGTATAATCGTTTCAAAACACTGAGGAAACAATATCTTTGTGTTAAGGGACTTCTTGGCCATGGTGGGTTTGAGTGGGATAAAACACTACACATGGTCAAAGCTGATGCTCATGTCTGGGATGACTACGTCAAGGCACACCCAGACGCCAGACAGTACCGAGTCAGGTCTGTGCCATATTACAAAGATTTATGTATGATATATGGTGATACATATATCAGTGGAAGAAATAACAATCTTGGCGGAGATCCAGTACACAATGTTCAGGAAGACTCCTCATATTTGAATGGTGATATACTTAATCAGCATAACAAACTGAAGAACACAGACCAGAGTATGATTGATGCTATTCAAGAGATGAGGAGTGCAGTCACTTTGTTGGTAGAGAAGACCGAAGAAACGAGTGATTCTGTCTCAACAGAAACTTGGATGGCAGCACTTCGTGCTTTACCAGACATAGATGAAGAACTATTTTTCGACGCATGTGATTTTCTAGAGGTAGATGCAAAGAGAGCGAAAACGTTTGTACTTTTAGATGGAAGCCTTCAAAAGAAGTGGTTGTTAAGGAAACTTCGCTCTTCCTAGACCGCGAATGTGTATTATTCTCATGAAATTTTGTGTCATGAGAATAAATTTGGGCAGAGAAGACATGGAAATGGTTGAGGAAAAATGGAATAATACTAATGGTAGTTTGGTCACTAGGCTGAAAGGATATGGCTGGTATTATTATGAATGGGGTAAGAAAGGATTTAAACATGTTGATCGAGCCGTGGAAGCTACCCAAAGAAAATGGCTAGAGATTTAGAAAGTGGTACGCTTGCAAGACATAAGTGAGGTGGAAAAACAGCTAAAGATTGAGCTTGACAACCTGGAAATTACAAGACAGAAATTTTGGAAGCAATGTAATACATCCCATTAGATTTCAGCAGCTGACAAAAATACTAGAGCGTTTCACCTGTCAGTCATGCAAAAGAGAAGGAAAAACAACATTCCTGCAATTAAGTTGGCGAGCGGTGGGTGGACTTCAAATCCTGACAGCATCACATATGAATTGGTCTCCCACTTTGAGCAGATGTACAAGTATGATACTTCTATTCCTGCGCCACCTACCTTCTTTCCTGTCAAAAAGCAGCCTGCAAGAGGAGCAAATAAAGCAACTCAGCTATATACCATCTAGTGAGGAGTTAAAGACTGCTCTTAAGTCATATTGGTGATCTCAGAACCCCTGGTATGGACGGCACCCTGCTATTTTCTTTAAGAGGTGCTGGCATCTTGTAGGAGCTGAGGTTACGGAACTCATTCAACGTTGCTTCAGCTCTGGAACTCTCCCTGCAGGTATAAACCATACTAACCTCACTTTGGTGCCTAAATGTAAGTCTCCATAAATTGCAGCCGAGTATAGACCCATCGCCTTGTGTAATGTGTTATATAAATTTGTAACTAAAGTAATAGCTAGGAGACCTGGGCCATTTATGGATGGTTTAATAGCTAAGAATCAATCGGCATTCATGCCGGGAAGACAGATCCTAGACAACATAATAACCGCTAAAGAACTTGTTCATTCAATGAAACTCTCTAAATCAGTGGTAGGATCTTTTGACCTGAAAGTAGATATGAGCAAATCTTACGATAGGGCGGATTGGACCTTCTTAAAGCATATTCTAATGGGAATTGGTATAACTGGGTCCCTTCTTGTTTTAATCATGAATTGTGTATGTTTTTGGTAAATGGAATTCCTATGGGTTTCTTCTACGAAGAAAGAGGGATTCGACAGGGGTGCCCCCTTTCCCTCCACCTATCTATTCTTATATCTCAGGGTCTTTCTTGGTTAATGGAGAACTTAGAACATGCTAACCTCTATAATGGTTATAGAATTAACAAGTATGCACCTGCGGTGAGCCATCTTTATGTTTGCAGATGACTTAATGTTCTTTGGAGTTTTAAATGACAGCACTATAACTTCTCTGCAAGACATTCTAAATATCTATACTAGTTGGTCGGGCCAAAAGAAAAATTTTCACAAGTCTTCAATCCACTTCAGGAAGTGAGACAATCCTACTAGACAGAGAGATAGCTCATAGGCTGGGTATTCCAATTATGCATGCTGGCGAAAAGTACTTAGGTACTTATCTTCCCAAGTCCGATAAAGCCTGTACTTCATATAAATTCCTTGAATAGAAGATGGACGACAAACACGCTGGCTGGAAGAGACATTTCCTAAATCATGCTGGGAGGACTACTTTGATTCAAGGTGTTCTCGCTTTAATTCTTCCCTTCTACATGGCATTTTTTCTTGTCCCTTGATATATGTTGGCCAAGCATACAAGAATAATGAGAGCATTCTGGTGGGCGCATAACAAAGTCAAGAGGAAAAGGCACTTCATTGCATGGGAGAAGCTCAATGAACCAAGGCTAATGGCTGTCTGGGGCTTAGGAAGCTTGAGGATATCAATATGGCCCAAATAGGAATATTTGTAAGGAGATTCTTGAATGAACGAGGTAGTCTTTGGGCTGTTTTCTTGAGAGCTAAGTATGTTAAAGAGAAGAAATTCTGGAGTTGTAATCAGATTAGTAACTGCACAAGTACTTGGGGGGAATTATGAAGGAAGGTTGTTGCTGGCAAGTGGGGAATGGTACTACTATTTCTACTTCGAAGGATTCATGGTTTTGACAAGAAATGCAGGTCGTGCGAGGGCCAAGATGAAACTGTTAATCATCTATTCTTGCAGTGTCCTTGTACTCAGTCCCCTCCTATTTGCTTCTCACCTATCCCTCTGTATATAGAAAATTATGCAAACTCGTCCATTTAAGATCTTCGTATCAAGTTGCTGATGGTTAATGGAGTAGGAAGTAGGAGCCGAAAGTAGCAACTAAATTTCGTTGAGATAAATTACATTTATAATAATAGATCATTGGATTTTATAGTCCGGAAGTTTTTATTTATTTTCCTGTACAGTTTCGTTGAGATAAATTACTTTTTGAGATATTGTTCCTATGAAAACAGAATACAACTGGAGAATGGCCGTGAAGCTGAATACGATTTGGTCTGGAAAAAAAAAAACTAGTATTTCTTTCTTGTAATAGATGAGATGGATTGTAGTGCATCTCCACGGAGGTAGCATTCTCCAATGCAATGGGATTTATCATTTATCACATGTGTAGTTCGGGCTGTAAATTCATTTTGATGTTCAGCCTTGTAAATTTAAATTCTAATATTCAGTCTAAAGTTCGAGATATAAAACGGATACATTAATGCTGACAACATAATGTTGATGAAGTTAAATGTGATAACCTAAAGACTTTGCTAATTTAGCACCTCTCCAAGAAAAGAACTATTAAGGCTATCAAGTCGACTACATGTCCCCTACAGAGGTTACAAAGCTAGTGTTGATGGTGATAGATTGCTCATTGCTGACAACTACAGAGGTTACCACACGACACTACTCTCCTCTGGTTGTATTTAAAGAGATAGGTGATCTATCAATATGGGCGATACCTACGATCACGGTCGCGGTTACGATCACGGTCACGGTCATTATCACCACCGCTATGCCTACCTCCGCTAGACCCACGACTCCTGTCATTGCTGCCATATCTGTCACTACTGCCATATCTGTCACCACTGCCATATCTGTCACTGCTGTCATACCTGGATCCATGGGATCCACGGTCATTGTCATTCCTTCCACTCCTCGGTTGTGGAGGGGGAGTGATTGGCTGCACCGGAGGCTGCTGCCTAAAAATAAGAACGAAACAGTAATATTAATAGGTTTACAGATGATATTTTAAGGTTGAGCAAGCATCTCATCAAGTTACAGGCAGGACCGACAAGACAAGATACAAAACCAAACACAGAAAACTTGCATTTATTGAATTGTTAAGACAATAAACTGAGGAACAAAAAAATGATTCCTACAACCTTTGTAAAAACTGGTAACTCCATTATAGCGTTGTCAACTTAGCTAAGAAACTCGACCATTTCAAAGTTTTCATATTTTTATAACAAAGCTATATATAAATACAAACTAAAGCTTTGGCGCAAAGAAGTGAAGGTGTTCAAAATATAAAATATAGACGGGAAATATAAAGAGGTAATGAGCTTACAGAACATATCCAACCCGTCCATCAGGTAAAAGCATGGGAAACATTGCCATTCCAGCAGGAGTAGGTCCTCTGCCATAGATCAGGGGAGGCTAGGCAAACACAAACATCATTAATTAGTACAGGATAAAAGGATGGCAAACATCATTAATTAGTACAGGACAAAGCATAAAAGGAAACACATATCAGTATTTAGTTGCAAACACAACCTGTAGATGTTGTTGATACACCAATAATAATAGTGGTAATAACAATAATAAAAGTGAATCAATTACGAAGATTAATAATATCTCACCTGAGCAAGTCCTGGTGGTGCACCATAAGCACCACCAACAGCACCATAAGCACCACCCACAGCACCATAAGCACCACCAATCATCCCATATCCCATTGGAGGAGGATGGGTTGGAAGTGCAGCTGATTTTTGGGGTGTTGGTCGTGAAACAGGCTTCCCATCTCCCTGTGTCTTCGCGAGAGAACACTCTAAACTTTGACCTATTAGCATCAGAAAAAACATGATCATCTTTTGTGCCTTCGAGCATTAATCAGAGCACAAAGAGAAGAAATCACATAATGACCATCTTGAGAAAGAATTACCAGCTATTTCATATTTTTCGGTGTCCTTGATTGCTGCCATCGCACTTGACCTCTCGGCATAATGCACAAAACCAAATCTGTTCTTTTCCTGGCCAGGCTTTGCAGGAGGCAACACTACCTTTGTGATCTCACCATGATGTTCAAATGCGTCCCTTACTTGATCCTCAGTTACGTTCTTCGGCAAATTCTTAATATATACTGCCTTTATCTGTAAGGGGAAAGTTTCAGTCAAGAGTTAAAGCTCAAAGTAATAGTTCACTAAAAACCCCACTATTATGTCCTAGACTAATGATAGTACTCACGGACCCACTCGGGTCTTACTTGCCAATTCATTGGTACACAGCCAGAGATCATAGATCCACTAAGGTCTTACATTCCAAATCATTGGTATACAGCCAGTGGGGAAGCACATAAATATTTCACACGAGCTACATAAATTGAAGACTATATCATATAACCAGGGAAAAAAAATAAACATAATTAAGATACAAAACAATCTGGTCATTTTATACCAGATAATGGACAGGTTAAAAGTTGAGTACCAAAAACTCATTTTTTTTTTCCAGAAATGAATAGTTAAGAGACGTAAACTAACTGCGTTCACCAATAATATTTTCCTGATCACAGGGAAAGAAATCAAGTGTATAGGTTATTTAACCTTAAAGAGATCAGCCAAGCAATTAAATGGCTAATCATCCACATTAATGCTCCTAAATCAGAATATCTGAACCTCAGCAGGGAAAAATAATCACCTGAGAGGAAGACGAAGTATCTGAATGCTTAGGATCTGCCCACTTTACAGTTGGAGCATTTTTGTCAAGCTTAAATTTAGGCCTCGACATCTTCTCCCTCGAATACTCAGCACAAGCATTGTTATAATACTCAACAAATGCAAATCCACGGTTGCGGCTGGAGTTGTACGGGTCCTGGCAGAACAAGCAATTAAAACCATGAATTCAGTACAGCAGCAATTCCAAGACTCCAAAATAGCCAGGTGGTTATAATCACCACAGAACAAAATTAGCAAACCAACCTTTCGCAGTTCCACAAGTTCCACCCCAGGACCAACCTCTGTCACAGCCTTCCTAATATCGTCCTCCCCCCAGCTTCTAGGAATATTACCAACGAATAAACGGTGCTTTGCTTGAGAAGTCGAACACTTAACTGCTTTATCCTGAGAAGTTGAGAAGTGGACAAATATATAAGCAAAATCTGAAAGGAAACATAATGTGGGTGGAAACCAGAAAGTAGGGAAGTACATATCACGTCCACAATACAGATAATAGTAATTTACTGTCAAGATTGTTCCACATTGAAAAAACGAAGTGTATAGAATCTGTATATGTAAATCTAAGACACCAATTCAAATTGTTTGTTCGACCTAACACAACTATGAGTTTGTTAATCACATTCCCCAGAGTGGCATATAATTGAACCTTGAGACCATGCCTGAAGTTCTTAAGGAACAGAAACAAAGTTAATTTCTCAGAACAAGTAGATATATTACCTTCAATTTCGAATTATTAAGTTCCTTTATGGCTTTCACAGCCAAATCTTTATTTTTGTAGGTCACAAATGCATAGACCCTACTCTCACGAGGATCTTTTCCTTTCATCATCCTTACCTGATATCACCAAAATACAAACACAATCGCTATGAACCCAAAACATATAAGTTACACAGCATGAAAAATAAAGAACAGCCATAACAAAAAATGCTACCTCGTGGACGTCTCCAACTGTCTCACAAAATCTCCTTACATCCTCTTCGGAAGCTTCTAAAGGGATGCCGCCAACATATACCTCAGCGCCATTAGGGGGAAGGGCAAGGAGCTCAGCATGTTTCTTGCTCTCATCATCATCTAAGGCATCTTTCATCTCTCGATCAGTACCACGGCCTTCACGAGCATCACTTCCATTAGCATCAGCGTCCTCTTCCTCATCTTCTTCCACTTCCTCTTCTTCAACCTCTTCCTCTTCAACCTCTTCTTCAACTTCTTCCTCAACTTCCTCATACTCTATTTCTTCCTCCTCTTCCTCAGGATCATCAAGGTCCACCTGCTCTTCAGGCTTTTCAGATTCGACAGGCTTACCATCTCCTAGAGCACTTGACTTCTCTCTCGGCATCTTCTTATATATTAAATAACGTTAAGCTTGCAAGGCAACAACTGTGAAGGAAGTACAGAAGGTAGAAGAAATTGGAGAAATTCGGAAAGGGGAAGGCCACAATGAGTTGCAATGTGAGAATATTGATAGAATTTGTGCCATCAGAAATGGCTTCATGGAGTAAAGGGATGATAAAAGTAGTAGTATTTGCATCGTTAATAGTAATGAAAGGCCAAGTGAGATTTCTTTCTTTCTTGAATGATAAAAATAATTGGGGGATAATTTTAGGGTTACAGATAATGAAGATATTTGGCCAGTTATTTAACTATCTAAAATTTCCTGTACAATGCATTCAAATAGAAAGCACACACAACAACAAAAAATGCTCCATAAGAAATTAAAACTTCCACAATCATCAAGCAAAAACGGTGACCTAGATGTAATTCAAAACACCAAACAACTATCTTTGTCAAAAGTAACAAATTAGGGGTTTTTCTAAGGCATCAAATGCTTGAAATAAGTCTATCCAGTTCTAGAAAATACAGGAAAAAGAAAACCTAAAAATCAAGAGAGGAGGAGAAAAGTAGAGAGATTTACCAGAGGAGATCGGGTATTGAGAAGCGAGCGCAAGCGAAATGAAGGGTTTTCTGTGCTGAAAAACCCCTTATTATTGTTGGATAAAGAAGAAGAGAAAAAAAAAATCTAGGGTTTCTGTTGGTACTTTTTGAGCTCGTGGTGTTTCCTGTAGACTTTAAGATTTTATCGATTTGTTCTCGAACTTATAATAGTGAATTATATTGATATTGACGTATGTGGGAGGACGGTCCTACCCTTATGTGTGTCTCGTGAAGTGTGTGTGTTTGGAGTCTGGGGCCCCTGGACCATTGGCACCGGTCCATGTTATTGGGACTAGCAAATAACACCTATACTAGTACTAACATGTTTGGGACACCAGAAGCACATTCACTTCCGGTTTTCCAGAAGGAGAGGCCTATTCCACTAACTATAACCACACAAAAAAGTTAACGTTTTTGTTTATGGGATTTATTCAGAAACTGTATCGCTCAAGCCTAACTAATTTTTGGCTTTTTTTTTTTTTTTTTTAGGGTAAAATGAATTATATTAACTAGCAAATATAGTATATAAGACTTACAATTTCGTTTCTATCAAAAACATTAGAGATAATGCTAGATTCCTTAATTCTTTGTTGTAATTTCGTAGACATATGTTCAAGGCTCTTTATTCTTGCTTCCTTGGCAATTCGATCCGCTGCTGAGTTGTATTTTCTATTTGTGAACTTTACCTGAGCTTGAGGAAGATCTTTAAAATTGCCATGGCTTCTTGAACGGTGTTTTCGGCTGTCCATGAGAGATTTGTGTTGTCCTTGTTGATGTTGTCTGTCAATACTTTACAGTCAGTTACTATTGAAACGCTAGATAAGACGTTGTCTCTTAGCCAGATGACTGCTTTTTGTAACGATTTCGCTTCCGCATGAAGAGCCGAATTAGTTGTTTCCGAACCTGCTGAGATGTGCATAAATGTCTGGTGATCTACTGAATAAACGATGTGGGTGTATCCCATTGAAAGGTCTTCTTCCTAAAAAGAAGCATCAACAAATATTATCCAGTCTGTGTTAATATTTGACCATTTGGTATTGATCGTCATTAACTCACTGTTATCAAGTCCCTTTGATTGATTCTTTTGTGGGATGGATTGCAAATATCAGTTGATTTGATCAATTAGTTGCATTGGGTTTGGGGTTATCTTTTCAAAAACCACCGAGCATCTGTATTTTCATATGAACCATAAAATGGTCGAGATTTTTCCTACTAGATTATCCAAATATGGGTTTAAAAGCCACCCTTTAACCCATGATGTAATTGGATCCGTATTATCTGAATTTCCTAGCGAAAATCTGAACCAAATAGCTCTGGCGAAAGTGCAAGATCCGAATAGGTGATTCTCGGTTTCCTGAACTTGAGAATTCCATAGTTGGCAGTTTGGGTCAATTTCCGTGTTATGTGCCCCTAGTCTCGAAGATGTAGGCAAGGCTTTTCCAACTAGCTTCCACATGAAAAATTTAATTCTTGGGATGGCTTGAATTTTCCATATACTTTTCCATAGGAAATCTATTAACGAATTATCATCTTCTTGAGCTTGGTTTACTAAGAAATTATAAACGTTTCTTTCCAAGAAGAGTCCTGAATGATGGTGCAACCATTGGATTTTGTCTTCTTCGTCTTTTCTCGGGGTCATGGCTTGAATTTTCTTTCTAATCTCCGGGCTAAAATAACTGTCTAGTTTTCCTTGATCCCATTTATTCTCTACAGTTATGAGCTCTTGAACTCTTTTTGGAGCTGTGTCCTGCGAGTCTTGTGGTTGCGGTATTATTTCCGAATTTGGAATCCATCTGTCTTCCCATATTTTCACCGAGTTTCCATTTTTAACTTGCCAGTCGAAGTTTCCTTTAATTAAATCTAGACCTTTTCGGATGCTTGTCCAAATCCAAGATAATTTAGAGACTTTAAAAGCTTCCAGAGGATGAGAATTTGGGAAGTATTTTGCTTTGAGAATTTTTGCCCATAGCTGGTCTTTTTCTAATATTAATCTGCTGGCTAGTTTTGTGAGAAGCGTTATGTTAAATTGATGAGGGTTTTTAATACCCAAACCACCTTGGGCCATAGGCTTGCATATGTTCTTCCACGCTCTTATGAATCCTCCTTGTCTTTTTTGCCCTTATTTATTCCACCAGAAATTTCTTTGGATACGATCTAATTGATTTAAGGTTTCTTTTGGTAGGGAAAGCACCTGCATTTGGTATGTTGGGAAAGCTTGAAGGATAGATTTTATCAGTACTGTCCTCCCCGCTTGAGATAGAAGTTTGGATTTCCAGCCTTGTAAAGTGGAGTAATATTTTTGTAGAAGCGACTCGAAGTTCGCTTTCCTATTTTTATCAAAAAATAGAGGTGTTCCAAGATATCTATCATTTTTAGTCATCAGGGGAACTTTAAGAATTTTGGCTATAATTTTTCCATGTTTACGGTGAATTTTTGGGCTGAAGTAGACACTGGATTTTGTAGGTTTATCATTTGTCCTGTAATATCCCCGAAAAGTGATAGAACGTCTAGGAGATTTTTTGCTTCTCCCAGATCAGCTTTTGTGAAGAGGAAGCATTCATTTGCAAAGAAGAGATGGGAAATATTTTGAGCATTTTTATTGATTCGAAGGCCGGAAATTTTCTTCTCCATTATCGCGTTTTCTAGAAGCCTAGACAGAATTTCCATGCAGATCAGAAAAAGGTATGGAGAAAGGGGGTCCCCTTGTCTTAAACCTCTCGAAGTTTTAAATTTTGACCCGGGAGATCCGTTGAGGAGGATTGAGTAAGATGTATTAGAAATGCACTGTATTATGAGATCAATCCACTTTTCATCAAATCCAAATCTAAGAAGGGATCTTTCAATAAAATTCCACTCCACTCTATCAAAAGCTTTAGAGATATTTAATTTAAGGGCCAGATACCCTTTTGTGGCTTTTGAAGCTTTCATAGAATGAATGAGTTCATGAGCGATTATAATATTATCAGTGATTTGTCTTCCCGGTAGAAAAGCAGATCTGTTGGGAGAAATAATCTTGTTGAGAATAGGTTTTAATCTATTCGCGATAATTTTCGAGATTAGTTTGTAGATGGTGTTACTTAGACTTATTGGTCTAAAATCACCCGGAGTTTGAGGAGTTGAAATTTTTGGGATAAGGGTAATGAAGGAGTGGTTTATATCAGTATCAAGAATACCAGTTTTAAAGAACTCTTGAATTGTATTAACAATATCCGGGCCGAATGTTTCCCAATTAGCTTTGAAAAATTCAGGTTGGAATCCATCGGGTCCTGGGGCGCCCCACTGATTCATGTTGGTTAATGTGAGCCAGATTTCATTTTTGTTTGGGATTTCTAGGAGAGATAGGTTTTCCTTATCAGAAATACAGGGCTTTATGATGTTGGATAGGTCAAATCTACAGTTGTTTATTTGTGTTATACCAATGTTGGTAAAATGGTTTACCAAAAGAGAGTAAATTTGTTCTCTATCTGATAACCAAAGGCCAGAAGGTTCTCTAAGGGTATTGATGGAATTTATTATTTTCCTATTGGAGGCGGTGGCATGAAAATATTCAGTATTTCTGTCATATTCCTTGAAGAATTTATCTCGAGACAGCTGATGGTAGAAATCGTTTTTAATTTCGTACCATTTTCCTAATTCTGCTTGGAGATTTTTTAGCTTGTCTGTGTCTCTGGAGATATTTCCGGATTTGTGGATTTTCTCGATTTTGTTATTTAAGTTCCTAATATTTTTATGAATATTTCCAAATACTACTGAATTCCAATGGGAAAGATCTGAGGATAGGAGTTGGAGTTTCAATGAAATGTATTCATTTGTTGTGTTATTGGAGTGTAAATCCCAGGATGATTTGACTACTTGGGTTAGAGTGGAGTGAGAGAGCCAAGATCTAATACATCTAAAAGGTTTCTGAAGTTTCACTTTATCGGGATTTGTATCTAACAGGATTGGTGTATGCCTGATCCAACTCGTGGAAGATGAGTTACCTTAGTGTCCGGGAATTTTTGAGTCCATAGAAATGATGTTAATGCTCTGTCAATTCTCTCGCAAATGTTCGCTTCACCTTTTCTGTTACTTGACCATGTTAACGGTGCTCCTTCATAACCCGCATCTTGTAGTCTGATAGAGTCAATTGTTTGTATGATGGTGGTCTTGCTACTAGAGCTGGCTCTATTTCCTCTTTGCTTCTCATATGGGTTAAGAATGATGTTTAAATCGCCAATTAGGGCCCAAGGATTATTCACTTGCTGGGAAAATTCTGAGATGTATGTCCATTGCCTGATTTTCTCATCACTTTCAATAGATCCATAAACACAAGTGATGAAAGTCTTCTCTTCACCTATGCTTGCTTCAAAATGGCACACGTTGTAGTACAAGTAGTAAATAATGAACACAGCTATCTGGACAGAGAGAAAGATAAATTGTAGCCTATGAACTATTGAAAGATAAATTAAAGCAATATAGGACCAAAAAGGGAAATAAAGCAAAGGATGAGTTAACAATGGTAAGTCCGGATATTGATCAAAGTGCACCTTATATGATATTGCAGGAGGGGAAAGTATGAGACTAGTTCAAATTCTTAAATATCCTAAATCAAAAGATGGTTCGACTCTAATGTGTTCAAAGCGAGAAATGACTATTAAATACAATCTAGCAAAAATAAGTATGAGATAGACTAATTAATATCTACAGAACTAAAAACTAAACTGGGGAACCAGAGATCAATACAAGAAATGATGCTCATAGGCTCTGATTTTCTCCTGTTACAACAAGTTCTTTAAATGGGGATAAATACAAATTCTTCAAGTAGAGGTATGTTGCCATGGTTGAAAGATTTACTCCCCGAGTTATCTTCGATGATTTCCGGATCTTCAAACCATATGATGAGGCCATTAGACTCTTGAACCAGAAAGGTGTGTATGATCACACATAGAAATTGAAGGTTCTATGACAATTGCTTTTCTTATCTATGAGGCCAATTCCATAAGGAAGTCTAAACCAGTGCAGGTCACACAATAGTAATCTAGATTATTATTAATCACATCACAACATCCACTAAAGAGTATGAAATTATGAGATTCAAAAACACCCTATTTACCAATCCTCTTTCAAGATCAGCAATAATACTGAAACAAGAGTTATTCTAAATCTGATAATTGCCGTAACAAAATAAAAAACCAAAGTTAAAATCCCAATTTCACGAAACAAGACAAGAGAAGAAAAGAATCCTCAAAATGACTCCCAGAAAAACCAAAAGAAGACACCCAAATCTCTCAAAGCTAAAAGAAAACATAACTCTATGCAACTCAAGAGCATCTGAAAAATGGTTAGCTTTACCCAAAGACAAAACCATCTTTAACTTTCAAAAGGATATCACAAAACAGTTTATGTCTCAAAGTGATAGAAACTACCAAATTCTCAAGTTCAAGGAAATTAAAGATAATCAAAAGATTAGACACATCACCAATTTCATGTTGCAACCATGGTGATACCAGAAACCCAGCTAACTAGCTACACCAATAAAGAATTTTGAATAGGTGCTTGAAAACAGAAATCATACAGGGAACTAGAGATGCACAACACAGCTGGATGAAAGGAATACTAATATTCAGAGATTACATGTGCCAAAAGGGCAATCAAATAAGAGAAAAGAACCAATAAATCAGGTTGAAAAAAAACCTAGGATGAAATGGGATAAAAACAATAAGATTACAAAGACCTAAGGTGAAACGAATTATCATGATCTCAAATTAAAGAAGGACAAGTGTAGTCAAAATCGCTCTCCAAGGCCGATTACTCCCGAGTAATCGCTATAGTCTATATGACCGAGGAGATTTCCGATTCCAAGCCATTTCTGATCTTTAGCGATTAAGGCGGACGATTTTGCCGATTTGGACCGATTTTTTAGTAAAACGAGTTAACGGTTTTTCCGAGTTGTCCTTGCATGCGCTAAAAAAAAAAAAAAAAAAAACTTTGTAACCCCTCAGATGGGAGTTATCAAATATAAAAACCTCTAAATAAATGATAAATATGTCAGTATAACAATATTACACACTCAATTACATGATAGTTTTAAAATTTTAATTTTAATTAGGTACAAATCATGACTTATGAGCAGCAATATATAGGTTTCTAATAAATAAATTCCGAGTATTAGACCGAGTTTTAGCGATTTCCAAGTCCGAACTTATTGCTCCTCGCTCCAACCTCCCCGACCGAGTAGGACCGACGAACGCTTTCGACTACTTTGGTACAAACCTCTCCTAACACTTAAAATTCTTCTTCAATTTGACAGACGAAAATCAGCAATTATCAGATTATAAAGACCTAGGGTGTACTGAATCCACATAATTTCAAATTAAGGTAGAAAAATACCTGACCCCATCAATTGAATCTACCAAATCTGTTTTGAAAAGCAAGAAGGCATGTGATTGAACAAACTTGCAGACACCAAATTAAATCTTCTACCTCCTTGAAATTAAACATTGAATTCCCTTAGCTCCACCCCAGATCCATGAACTTGTGTAACATATTTCCATCAAAGCCTATGAACGGCGGAATTAGTCGTTCATGGCCTGATTAAAAACAGTAGATGATGAAAAAAGTTGGAAAATCCCGAAAAAGGAAGGGAAAAATATGTTCGAAGGATGAGAAAGTTAATTCATGAACTGGAGGATTTTTCTAGGTACAAATCTAAGACATGCAAAGGATTTAATCTTCAGTAATGGTGAGAATCGGTGAAGGTGGGTTGATCGGCAGTCGCCCGATTTGCAGACCTCTGTTTCCGCTACATTCATATTTATGTAATTGTCCGTGTGACAGAAATTCATATTTATATAGTAGAAAAACACTTCCAATTTTGAAAGACAATTTTTGACTTATATAAATATATATATAACTCTAAAAGGTATCTATACTAGATATTTGGATACCACCCGTAGAAGTTAGAAGCAAAAGAAAAAAACTTCGTAAAAAGTAGACTTTTTTTTTCGTTTCTAGGATTCATTCTAAATTTATGTTCGCAAACTAACTGATGGCTTTTCGATTTCATTAATCCAAACACCCTCTAACCACCTTTCTCTAGTCATCGTTTGTTTACTGTCTAATCAATAGTGTTTATAGACGTATTTTCTCGTACTTTTCATCTATGCTGGCTTAATTTGACAGCATGGTGAGGATTACGTTGGATGATAATAACAACCTAAATCTTTCGCAAAATGCAGGAAGACTGAGAAATAGATAACGCAAACAAACGCAATTCGAATTGTAAGATAACATATAGCTTTAGACCCGTGATTCTGGTAACTACTAACTCAATGGTGCAACTGATTTCCCTAGATGAGTTTAATGCATGCAAGATAACAAATTGCTTTAGACCCAATTCGAATTGAAAGCTGGTAATTTGTAACTCAATGGTGCATCAGAAGTTTGATAACAGAGTTGTCTGTCTGTCACATCTTGAATTATAAGAAATACCTAAAACATAGTTTAACAAACCAAGACTATATACACTTTCACAAAAATCATAGATTGCAGAAAAAGTACAAATGTGTTGACATCAGGGTTTGAACCTGCGCATATGGTGATTTAACACATATGTGAGTCACAAGTCGACATATTGCCAATGGGTACTCAAATGTTGAAAAAAATTGCATTAAGCACTTCAAGAAAATACATATGACATAAATCCGCTCAAGATGTGCAAGGAAAATCAACAATATAAAGAAATGTAGCCACTTGTTTGAGGCCTTTTCCAAAATTGAAATTTTGACAGGCATGGAGGAACGTTTATTATTATCGGCAATCTTCGATGCAAATGTCACATCATTATTAATTATATGGTTTTGCTCCGCAAATTGGCTACATAATACGTTTACAGATGCATCACGTATCTTTATATTTCGATACCATTATGAGATGAACAAAAGAGAGAAACAGATTGGGAGATTGTTAGAGCACTACTCGGTCGAACTCGCAAGCGTTGCTATCTCAAGCTTGTTTGTCAAGTTTAGTTTCCAAAACTATAAGTCTTGATTTCTAGTCTATTTATATCTAAGTCACGGATTAGGATAAAATGTGTAGTTGAGCTTTAGACTTCACGGGGTTCATCTATTAAAGACGAAGAACTACTAAGGGGAGCTTGTGGAACCTCATCAACAAAAGGTATGTGGAGACTTGAACTCATCTATCACTCAAAAGTCTATCTACTCTATCTCCAATTTGAGACAAAAGTCGTGTATCTATATAGACTTCAATTATACACATTTGATATTTCCAGCTGAGTTTAACTCGCTTACATATTTCTCGAAATATGTGTTGGTAAGCTTTCGCTTTAACCAAGTTCATCTTATATTCTTGACGAAAGTCAAAAGATGATCATGTGAAAATCGCCTGGTAACATCTTATATGATTTGTGTGAGACAATCATTTGGTGTAGACTCGGAATGTTTCGTATTGATCATTTGATCACTTGAAAATTGCTTTGAAGCTAATAGTTTGTGTGAGACAGCTATTGTCGTATTCTGAGAATGTTTCAATGATTGAAATGGGAGTTTAGAACGATCAACCATTAATTGGATATAGCTTAGTATGCGTACTTGTATACTAACTGTTGCAAGTAACTCCAAGTACGGGAACCATAGTATGCATACCCGTATGCGTACTGGATTGACAGTTGAAGTCCGGGAACTTAGTATGCATACCCGTATGTGTATTGGCGTAACAGTTCAAGTCCGGGAATTTAGTATGCGTACACAATTGCATACTAATTCAACTGAGGTTGGTTGTGTACGACGATATGCGTACCCGTTTGCATACTAGATGTAGGATCAAAATATCGCGACAACAACACTTCGCGAAGACAATGGATAATAACATTGCGAGTGAGTCGCAGAGGGTTAAATATGAATGACACACTGGATGACGATATGAAATCTGGCGAAAGTTAAGAAGTGTCGCGAGTATGAATATTTGTACGTCTGCGACACTTCGCGGGACATTCCCGAAAATAAAGGACAACTTAGTTTGTCATTCACTATGTATTACCCTATATAAAGAGATGAGTGAATTTGTTGTAGAGAGGTCTTTTTGGATTGGAGGGTAAGTCATTAGGAGAGAGAAACAGAGAGAATGTTTGTAAGTTCTTAAGTGTAATTCCATTTTCCTGTGTAAAGATTTCAAGAAAGTTATTAATAAACATTCATAATTGTTCTTCTATTATCTTTTGAATGGATTAGTTAAACAAAATATAGTGAGGGGTGTATTGTGGGATTTCCTGCAACTACACTGGAGAACACAGGACAAGTCCAGAACTCTAAGTATGCGTACACGTTTGCATACTTGAGTGGGTTAAGTTCTAAAATCGGTTGTTCATGAACAAATACATTTATATATAATAAGGGATAATGCAATCTTTTGCAAGCCGTGGCTATAATGTTCATGAATTAATTCGAGTGAATCAAATCCGATTTTGCTTCAATTGTGTCTTGTATACTTCTACGAGAATATAAACAATAGAACAACTCTATAATTAGTTTCATTTGAGTCATTCGAACTAGTTGGGTTAAGATGAATAAGGTTGATATCAAAGTGTTCATATGGCTAACTTCGGTTAACTATTGTTCAAACAACTAGGTCTACACGTTTAGGTACGGTTACTCATATATAAATGAAGTCACTTTTCATTTGTGTGTAACAAGCTAAGTTCGACCTAACGGTTGAAAGGTATTAGCTTGAGTCTAATCAGGTTTTCATACAACGATGAATATTGAATGCTTTGTTACCAAGGTAACATTGATTGCAAACCATGATTTGAAGACTATATAATGGAGAACTCTAGCAACTGGGAAACCTAATCCCCACACCTCTTGTATGATACTAGATGCGACTAGAGTCGATTCCCCTTTAACGTAGGTTTTTCCTAAAACCATTATAAGTTAACGACTTAAAGACTTCATTGGGATTGTGAAGCCAGACAAACTATTTTCTCTGTAGTTGCTTGTTTTGATCTTGCTTTATTCTATCGTATTGAGTACTATCTTCTCTAATATTTGCTCGAGATTTAATCTCTGATAGGCAAGATAAAAAGTAGTCACAAACATCTTCTTCTCATCGTTTGTGATTCCACAATATCTTGTTTCGCTACCATGCGATTAAGATTATTGTGAGGTGATTGATATTATTAGGTTGTTTTTCGAGAATATAAGTCTAGTGTATCAATTGGTTCATTGTCACCTTGATTTATCAAAAGACGGAACAAAACTCATAGGTATTTCTATGGGAGACATATTTACCTATTCAATAGACTTTTCTGTGTGAGACAGATTGGTTTATCGAGTCTTAGACTTTGGGTCGTAGCAACTCTTAGTTGTGGGTGAGATCAGCTAGGGGAATCAAGTGTGCAGAATACGGTGGGGTTCTAATGGCGTAAGGAACACGAGTGTACCTTGATCAACGTGAAGGAACAATTCCTTTGGTTCGTATTCCAAACAGTAAAAGAACAACAAATTTGTTTGGTATCAACTCTCTTCAACCAAGTGATATGAGTTGGACAAAGTCTCTTCTGTTTATCTTAACATAAATTCCTTCGTCAGGTCCTTAGATCTATCTTATGTTCAATTACCGAAGTAATCGCTTAAGATGTAACAGACAACACTCTTAATCCAAAGAATTATGTTGATACCGATATACTCAATTAATCAATCCACAATATATGCTAGAATGGTTTTGGATACAAACACAAACTCCATCTAAAATAGCTGGACGATGTCCAGTACAAACACTAGTACACTGCGGCCAAAAAAACAGTTTTTAAAGTAAAGGTTGGAAAAAATCATTTTCCTAAGCTCACATTTCGCATGACAATAAAACAAGGCATTCGAGAAACTAATATACGTGAAAACCAGTACGGTACATGAATAGTAATTGTGATTGTGAGTATAATATTACACTTAACTGAAAATATGTTCATCTCCACAGGGGGTACATATTCTATATAATATATGCATTTCATAGAATGTGATGCCGTAGTCTCCTAGATGATACGACTCGAACATTTATTTTTGTTGTGAGCAAACATCCAAGAGTCTAGACTCAAGATTGGTGCAAACAGAACTGAACTCTTTCCCACCTACGCTCACCTGATAAAAAACACCTCCAACAAGCGCACCGACGACCCCTAGCATGACTGAATTGACTGCTGAAAAAGAATCCCCCGGCGTAATCATTCCAAGCGTGGCTCCAGCACCAAAACCTGCTGTCATTATGCAAAACCAATGCTTTCATTCACTTAGGTGTCAAAATGAAGACCCACTACATTTATATATATCAAGAAATAGATAATGGACCAAGTTCAACAGTCGATTATTATCAAGCCACGGATCCTTGTGATTTTAACTTCGAGCACTATGCATTCATCCAATTGTAGCAAAGAACCAGAAGACATAGATAGAGTGGGTTAGTTACCGAGTTTGGACATCCTCTTTGCCTCTAACTCTTTTCATAATGCAAGTTACACTGGCACGGGCACCCTCCATAGCAGCCATAATATGAGCTTCTGCCATAGGACCACTGCAGAAAGCCTGTAAGCTCGAATGAGCGTAACCAATCAGATTAAAGCTACAAACCGAGATTTACAAGTGTTGAACAATATTGAATCTACAAGATTAGCCCAATTGCTCAAATCGAAAACAGACATACGCATGCACATAGGAATTTATCTTCAGTTCAATTCAATTCCCCTTTTTACACCCCTAACAACCCGTTCGTTTCAAGGAATTATATTCCTTGGAATCCAATTCCTAGGGAATGCGTCCAATTCCTTGAACCGAACGGGGCAAATGAACTCTATGTAATTGGCAATTTTAATTTCTAGGAATCCAATTCCCTCAAAAATGATAGATTTCCATTGCATTGGTCCAATGATGCAATGGAATTGGATTCCGGGGTAAAAACAAAGGTAATTGAATTAGCTCAACCGAACATAATTTTTTTTGGAATGGAATCCAATTCCTAGGATTCTAATTCTCCCAACCGAACGGGCTGTAATTGTATTGTTAAAAAAAGGGAGTAAGCTTCCAAAGTGGATTGATCTGAACTAGTCAATGCAATAAAGTAAAACATGAACATTTGATGAAATACAACAATTCCCATAAGTTTTAGCTACAAAATTGCAAATTTAAAGAACATAGGAGTAAACATTGACTATACTAAGAGAATTTAATACAACAATACCTTAATGGCAGGTGAATGCTCTTGAAATACATGCCCAGCAACCTGGGCTGCGACTCCGACAAGACCACCGAAAGCAGCTCCCTGGATTACACCGAATGTAGTAGCAACAGTAGCTTCAACAGGAAAAGATTGTTTAGAAACCCAATCACGGTATCGAATTCTTTGAATTTCGTTTCAAGCTCAGTTAATTTGCTTGAGATTATTTGAAGCTGATTTGTAATTTGTTTACTGTTATCTTTAGGTATCCTCACCACTACATCCATCTTCTACTAGAAACCCAACTTTTTGTTGATGCTCGGAACCCTAATAGTCACTAAAATCTTCTTTCTTTTGCCCTATCTATGGTAGAGAAATCACTAAACCCTTTTTTTTGCCCTAGCTGATAGAGAGAGAGAGAGGGGCTTTTGAAATTGAACGAATTTACCCCAAGGAGAGATAATACTGTATAAACTATAAGCTGGCGCTGGGCTATATAAACTTAAATGGACTTAGGCCGGTTCCTATGATAGATGGCTAATCCACTCATATGCCATGCCAGCTGGCCTGACAAACTGGCCGCACCACTATGATAGTACCGTTAAGTGATCGAATTTCCGTCGGACTGTAGAGACTAAACCCCTAGCAGTAGAGTCTCGACTGTCGGCAGTGTAGTCTCCGCCGTTCGGTGGGTGTTCAACCTCCAACCGCTCATTCTCTATCGATATAAAAGTGTAAATTTCTAACACAAAATTTATACCAAAAATTTTACACCCAAATTTTCTATCTTTTGTTCCAAAATAATTCAAATGAAAAAAAAATTGAAACCCAACTTGATTTTTCGGGAGTGGTGCTTAAAGCCGTTGTTAGTAAAATATGTGACAGTTATAAAGAAATAGGTAAAAACCAAAGAAGTCTATCAGTTTTGGATATTAACCAAATCAAACCCGCAACTAAAAAAAGGCAAGGGAAAGTTCAAGGAAAGGAAAATTATGAATGTCTAGTTTTATATCTTATTATTATCTAGAGCTCTGAAAGAGGCACTAATGTAAATTAATTCGAAAATTAGATTAGGAAACTTAATGAAAGATGCACTAGTTTATATCTTAAAATTAAACTTAACTTAGTTAAGATTTGATAATAACTTTAATCTTGATTAAATGCATCATAAATGCATCATATTTGGGCAACACTCTCAAGATTTGATAACAACTATCGAATTAAAAATCTTTTCCCACTCTGTTACGCCTTCAACCCGACACATTTGCTCCACATCAAATTTGTTTTGACCATTTACTCGGTTTCGATTACCTTGAATAAGTGCAACACCAAGCAAGTTCACATCCTTGTTGATTACTTGGAAGCGACACCACAAAGAATTTGCATCTCGATCATTGAGGTTCAATGTTTCTTCTTGAAATCTCTGAAATATGATTTTCCATACAGTAGTAAGTTGTTGTTGTGCATCATTGATCTGATCTTGTGTAACAAGAACATAATTCATGTAAATGCATTCATCTTCAGCTAAACTAAATTTGCGACCCTGAACTGACATGTTGAATTTGTGGAGTGAAAGAATGAAGATTGAAGAAAGGGTGTGAGTTGAAATGAAAATGGAATTTGGTATTTATAGGGTGATGAATTGAGGATCGTCGGATGGGAGAGTCTCCACCACTGGCGATCTAGACTTCGTTATTCGTTGTAGTGTCTACCGAGTGGTCGAGGCTCCACCGCTCGGTAGAAACTCGACCTTGCCCGGCTAAGTGGAAAATTTTCCACTTAACCATGTCTGTTTGCCACTTTTCCATGCCCATAGTTGGTGCAAAAGTGGAAAACTTGAGGCTTTGTGTAATACCCATGCCCATAGTTGGTACAATGTTAAATCCCCATTCTCTTTGTATTTCTTTGTTATACTTGATCTTAGTTCTTATATCATTAAGTTTCTGAAATTAACTGTAATATTGTGCATCGATTCATGATCAACCTTTGAATATTGATAGATAACATAATTAGGTATATATAGTTAAATTTTGAAGTTAATCCACCGTAAGTTCACCGTTGAATATTTGTTTGAATTTGGGTGATAGTTTCTGAATTTCTGGACAGTTGCATTTTAACATGTTTTTGACTGATTTAGATAATCTTCATGATGTTATAATGATGTGTGGTCTTAATGAAAGTTGTAGATTTATGTATTGGGTTTCATATGGATTTGGATTTGTTGAATTTAGGGTTGTTATGAATTTAACATGCATATTTTTCTAACATGATGAATCTGCCTAAATTTTATGATGTGTTTGTAAAATTATTATCTTTTGACTGAGCCGTTAGTTTAATTTGAAATTTGTTTATGTTATACATGATGGTGTCAGGAGTGTTCACTAAACTTTTGAGGTAGATCATACAAATTTATCACTTGAAATGCATGATGTAAAATGTCTGCAGTTAGCTTGTTTATACAATTGGTTGAAAGAAATTCATGTTGTTAAGCCATGGTTGCTTGTGTTGTTTGTAAAAATGATTTATTAGAAATGAGTTCATGTTTTACTGTTAAATGGAATATGGTTTCATGCTAACGGCGGGTAATGATCCCCATATAGAAACTCGTGTTTCGTGACCTTCGATGGCGGTTGTTCGTGCCAGATAATGAAAATGGGAAATGATCCCCGAGAGGAGGGTATGATCCCCATATGAACTTTTGTTCCTGACCATCGATGGTAGCTATCCGTGCCGGTAAACGATAGGTGGGTGTACGAACCAAAGTTTTCGTACCGTGAACTCATGGTTTATTGGTGACAATATTAATTTGTGAATCATGTGTTGAAATCTCTATTGAATGATTTATGGAAACCTTATTGATTTTATGAACTCAAGCATTGAAATAAGAATTAAAGTATTTGTAGGGAAGTATAAATAGTGTTATAAACTCGTGTGTAATATCTAATTGGATGAATTGCTGAAAATAATATTGGTGCTATGAACTCATATGTTGAAATCTTATTGGATAAATTGTTGACAGTAATATTGGTATGTGAACACATGGTTGAATAATTAAATTAGATGATTTGTTGAAAATAATACTTGTGTGGTAATCTTGTTGGTTCAATATATGTATCAAAATTGTTGGCTCGAAATCATGTCATATACTCATGTTGTATGTTACTTGAGTCGTTGATATTGTTATGCATGTTTGAGATTGGGAATGCATTTTACTGAGCTGTCATCTCACCCCAATTGACATCCTTACAGATTTTACGGAAGTTGGAAGTGAAAGTTAGAAATGTGTAGCTTATCGTTTTCGTTGCGTCCTAGTAATTATTTGACGTGTAATTTGATATCATTGTTTCTTGGAAATATAATTAAAGATGTTTAAATAATTAATTATTGTTTTTAAATTCTATTGTGCTTGGTGAAATATCTTAAACAATAAAAGTATATATATGCATAAATCTCTTTTCGACCCGTAACACTTCGAGTTCGGATCTCCATATGGGTTTGGCCCTGGTCCGGAATTCGGGGTGTTACACTTTGCCTCCCCCATAGGAACCGACATTATAAAGTATGCGGGTGTCAAAATTATTTAAAGTTACAAAATTATCCCTAATCAATATAAACTAGTCCCATATAGGGTGTTTGGATAGTGATCCAAGTAACTTTTTTGCTTTTTTAAGTCAGAAGTCTGTTTGGGATTGTCATTATAAAACGACTTCTAGAAGTTAAAAAGTAACTTCTTTTTGGAGCAAGTTTTTTTTTCTTTTCTACTTCTAGAGAAGTAACTTCTCATCTTGTCGAATTTTTGTTTTTTGTTGCATCACTCCTCATTTGCGTCCTTGATGTAACTTCACCAATATCACTGAAGGCGTTGAAAGGCTAACAAAATGGTAAAAAATTTGTTGTTGCTTGGTACATCACATCAAGATTTTCTTCTATTTTTCGGAAGATTATGAAGATTTGATTATCAAATGCAATGAAATTAAACTTGGGTTTCAGATTAAAGCCCTAATTATCAGCGTAGCCAATCCGGCTAGGATGTGCAAACTTGAGTTGATTGCTCATGTACATATAGTATTTTTATTAAAAGTAACGGGTAAATAGCTTACCTTCTTAACAGAGGACATGCGTGATGATTCTTGTGCCATAGTTTTTGCATATTGGAAAATGTTATGTATCCATTAGGTAAACTCCATACAAGCATGCTATTTTCTCTTTTTATTTGGTGGTCTTATCTTGTTTGTATGACTGTATATATTTCATAGCTCGATATTGTGGCTTGTTATCTATCTTAATTTTGTTTATTGTATATTATTGAAACCATCCATGTGGAACATAAAGCATAGCTTAAAGCAAAGTAGGAGAAGACATTGTTGTTTACCTTAGACTTGGAATGCATTCTTGTAATCTATAAGTAAGAAATCATAACTAGCATGTTACAAATTCAAAACATCACTACTTGTACAATAATTACTATTGAGCTCATGTTTCAGAGACTTTTATAATAATGACTGTCTGATTCAGTTACCCATTTAAATTTATACTGCATTGGAACAACATACCCAATTTATTTAATGCGACCTTCATAAATGTGGTACCCAGTTCACTATTTTATAAGGTCGTTTGAAATATAATACATACTTTAGTAATTATTTGGTATTCAACTGAAAAAACGGGGGGTCTAACAACCTCACCCAATATTTCGGTTAGCAATTTGTATGGACTAACTCCAATATACTTACAAGAGAATTAACTAGATAGTCAGACTCAATCTTAATAAAAAGTATATCAAAGAGTTATATCTCAATCTCTCAATTCAATCCGCAATCAAACAAATACAATTTTTGAGCCTGATTGAATATGAGAGGAATAACTTGAACGGTACCAAAGACCAATGTTCAAGGATCAATCAATTTCAATCAACAACCAAAGGTTGGATTTACCAATTGATCGATTCAACGCACAACCTGTGATATTTCAAGTATATAACAAAATATAATGCGTAAAAGAAATAACACAGACACCAGAATTTTGTTAACGAGGAAAACAACAAATGCAGAAAAACCCCGGGTCCTAGTCCAGATTTGAACACCACACTGTATTAAGCCACTACAGACACTAGCCTATTACAAAAGCTAACTTCGGTCTGGACTGTAGTTAAACCCTAATAAATGTCACCTTGATTCAAGGTACAATTGCGTTCCTTACGTCTCTAATCCCTGCAGGATGCTACGCACTTGATTCCCTTAGTTGATCTCACCCACAACTAAGAGTTGCTATGACCCAAAGTCGAAGACTTGATAAAAAAATCTGTGTCACACAGAAAATTCTATTGGAATAGATAAATCTGTCTCCCACAAAAATACTTACGAGTTTTGTTCCGTCTTTTGATAAATCAAGATGAACAGGAACCAATTGATGTACCGGACTTATATTCCCGAAGAACAGCCTAGATATATCAATCACCTCACAATAATATTAATCGTATGGTAGCGAAACAAGATATTGTGGAATCAAAAACGATGAGACGAAGATGTTTTTGACTACTTTTAATCTTGCCTATCAGAGATCAATCTCGAGCAAATCTTAGAGAAGATAGTACTCAATATGATAGAACATGGCAAGATCAGAACACACAACTACAGATAAAATAGTTGGGTCTGGCTTCACAATCCCAATGAAGTCTTCAAGTCGTTAACCTACAGGGTTTCGTGAAAAACCTAGGGTTAAAGGAGAATCAACTCTAACTAATACAACTTGTATCACACAGGAGGTGTGGGGATTAGGTTTCCCAGTTGCTAGAGTTCTTATTTATATACATTTCAAATCAGGGTTTGCAATCTAAGTTACCTTGGTAACAAAGCATTCAATATTCACCGTTAGATGAAAACCTGATTAGATTCAAGATAATATCTTTCAACCATTAGATCGAACTTAGCTTGTTATACACAAATGAAATGCACCTTTATTTAGGTTTGAGTAACCGTACCTAAACATGTACACTTAGTTGGTTCAACAATAGTTAACTAATGGTTAGCCATATGAGCACTTTCATATCAACCTTATTCATCTTCACCATAACTAGTTCAAATGACTCAAATGAACTAGTTAGAGAGTTGTTCAATTGCTTAGATCTTATAGAAGTATACAAGACACAATTGAAGCAAAACCGATTTTGATTCATGAACATTATAGCCACGGTTTGCAAAAAATTGCATTCCTTAATTTATAAATGTATTAGTTCATGAGTAAACCGTTTTTAGAAAATAACCTACTTAAGTACGCATACTTGTATGCATACTTAAGTACCCGGATTGAGTTTGGTTTTGGTTCACAAACTCCAGCAGAAATTCACGGGATGTGAACTTCCGTCAGTACGTGTTCCGGTACAAGGATTTTTTACTTACACAAGTATGAGTTCACATACAATGTTTATATCCAATCATGGTTATATATTCTCAAATCTCATTTTAATCATTGAAACTTTCTTAGAGGATGTTATATAGTTGTTATTCACAAACTATTATTCATCAAAGCGATTTTGAAGTTATTGAAATAATCAACATGACTTTCATCACGAGTAAAGATGAACTTGGACAAAGCGAAAGCTTACCAACACATATTTCGAGAAATAGATAAGCGAGATAAACTCGGCTCGAAATAAAAAATGTGTATAATTGAAGTCTATATACCAATACGACTTTTGTCTCAAATAGGAGATAGAGTAGATAGACTTTTGAGTGATAGATAAGTTCAAGTATCCACATACCTTTTGTCGATGAAGTTCCACAAGTTCCCTCGAGTAGTTCTTCGTCTTCATTTGATGAACACCGTGGAGTCTAGAGCTCAACTACACTTACTATCCTAATCCGAGACTTAGCTATAAGTATACTAGAAATCAAGACTTATAGTTTTGGAAACTAAAACTGACAAACAAGCTTGAGATAGCAACGCTTGCGAGTTCGACCGAGCAATGATCTAACAATCTCTCCCTTTGTCAATTTTAGTGACAAAACTATCAATACATATGGAATACAAAATAAATAAACTTTGTAGCTTCTCATCCAAATGCTTGATCTCCTTGGTTCTTCAACATTACTCGAAATCTTTGTCACTTCCAAGTACTCCAATGATTCTAAAGGTGTTCAACTCAACATCATCATTGTTGAAGATCCGTAGCTATAAAAATGAGAAAACAATAGCTCTCGATCATTGTTATACAATGTCATAGTATCATTACAGAGCATCAAAGTTCAATTGTATCACAACTTTGACAACAATGATACTATGACACTGTATAACAATGATCGAGAGCTATTATTTTCTCATTACACAGCATCAAAGTTTAATTGTATCACAACTTTGACAATGATACTATGACACTGTATAACAATGATTGAGAGCTATTGTTTTCTTATTGTTATAGATAGCGATGATACTGAGTTGAAAACCTTTAGAATCATTGGAGTACTTGGAAGTGACGAATATTTCGAGTAATGTTGAAGAACCAAGGAGATCAAGCATTTGGATGAGAAGCTACAAAGTTTATTTATTTTGTATTCCATATGTATTGATAGTTTTATCACTAAAATTGACAAAGGGGGAGATTGTTAGAGCATTGCTCGGTCGAACTCGCAAGCGTTGCTATCTCAAGCCTGTTTGTCAATTTTAGTTTCCAAAACTATAAGTCTTGATTTCTAGTCTACTTATAGCTAAGTCTCGGATTAGGAAGTAAGTGTAGTTGAGCTCTAGACTCCACGATGTTCATCAAATGAAGACGAAGAACTACTCGAGGGAACTTGTGGAACTTTATTGACAAAAGGTATGTGGATACTTGAACTTATCTATCACTCAAAAGTCTATCTACTCTATCTCCTATTTGAGACAAAAGTCATATTGCTATATAAACTTCGATAATACGCATTTGCTATTTTGAGCCGAGTTTATCTCGGTGAGCTTTCGCTTTGGCCAAGTTCATCTTTACTCGTGAGGAAAGTCATGTTGATTATTTCAATAAGTTGAAAATCGCTTGGATGAAAATAGTTTGTGGATAACAACTATTTTAACATCCTCTAAGAAAGTTTCAATGATTGAAATGAGAGTTTAGAACAATTAACCATGTTTGGATATAAACATAGTGTGTTCTCACATTTGTGTAAAAGTCCAAAATCGGGAACCTAAAGTATGCGCACCCGTACGCGTACTGGCGGTTATTGGAGTCCGGGTAAGTATGCATACATTTACGCATACTGGCGGAAGTTTCACGTCCGTAAATTTCTGCTGGAGTTTGAAAGTAAAAACAAACTCAATCCGGCCACTTAAGTATGCATACCCGTTTGCATACTTAAGCAGGTTACTTTCTAAAATCGGTTTGTTCATGAACTAAAACATTTATATAATCAGGAATGCAATCTTTGCAAACCGTGGCTATAATGTTCATGAATTGATTCGAGTAAATCAAAATCTATTTTGCTTCGATTGTGTCTTGTATACTTATATGAGATCTAAGCAATTGATTGCTCGGTGAAATCCAAAAACAAAAAAATCTTGCCGTAGGGAAGAGCTCGTGCTGATAACGTTTTGGAGTGATAATTTAGGAGAAAAGTAAAAGGAAGAAAGATAATAACTTTCTATTAATCAGAGAGGAGAGAAAAAATTACATAGGTATAATGTTCTTTATATACAAAGAGAGGGAAAACCCTAGTCATCTAATGAACTGCACATCCATGGGCCCTAGGCCCTATAACATAAACTCATTTTTATCACACAACTAACTATAACAAAGAGCCAAACAACATGTTTTCTGGGTGGTAGTAGGAAGGTGACTTCTGTTCAGAATCATCACAAGTAAAATATTGGACACTTTTAAATTAGAATTAGGAACAAAGGTTCTTTATAAAACCTAAATACTAATATCAAAATATGAGTAAATGAATTATAAAAATATGATTAGAGTACCTTATTTTCCAAATGCTTCCAATTCCCTTGCTTATACAAAACTATCTAATCGTTTTAAAGGGGGTTATTATAAACCACTAAGAATTGACTAAGTTATATGAAAGTAAAGTCAATAAAACAAGCAGATATCCATCAAAGTTGAAATCTATATAACAACATTCATCAACAATATTTTTTAAAGGGATAAAGCACAGTTTGGCTAACTTAGCCTAGATAAAGAGTGGTCAAGATTTATCTAGGAAGAAGATAAATCTATGGATGTGGTTTGTTCAACTTAACAATTATAAATGTTTTATTAATTAATGTCTCATAATTTCTTATAATGAATGATTAATTAGTGTAACCTTAATTAATCTCATAAATACATATTTTTATTAATAATTAATTTTACTAAAAATCATATTATTACTATATGGTGGTAGTGGAAAAAGTAATGGGTGGTAGAAATGGTGGCGTGTGTTTGTGAGTGGTGAAGGCGGTAACATTACTGGTGGTGGAAGAAATAGTGGCTGGTTTTTATGGTGGTGGGTGTTGGTGAATAGTAGTGGAGTAGTTTTCTGTCTTTACAAAACAAGCAATATTGTATTGTGAAAGATGTAGTTGGCTTTTTTTAGCACGATTGGTAATGACAAAACCAAATATTCGATGATGGTGCCAGATCATATAAGACAATATGATCATGATCGCTGGATCACCCAAATGATATCCTTACTATATATGGTACCCGATTGAATAAATCATGGTTCTTAGTATTAAAATGAAATTGATCAAAATATAAAAGAGAATATGATAAAGATAAATAAATAATGGAAAAAATTAATTGACGACTTAAGTTTGTACAGTCTAAACTTTATCCATGACATTTGTGATTAAAAATTAAGAGCACGCCCAACAGTGGGGGTGGAAGCGGTGGCAGTGGGGAAAAAAGTGGTATTGTGGTGGTGGCGAGTGATGGTGATTAGTAATATAGTCTGTTAATTATGTGTCGCCACAAATCAGTTAACATTATAAATCAAAGAAGATGTGGTCGATCGTCTCAATGATAAAATAAATTCGGTATAAATACATGACAATTAAAAAAATACTAGAATGCCATGTTATATAATCGCTGCAAAAAATACTAAAATTCTAAGTTTACTCTCTTCTTGTTCATCAAATTCATCAACATATCCAAATTCAACATTACCTATAGATTTAAAACAGAAATCTGTTTAAAAAAAATAGAGTCTTGTTAATAGGAAGGAAAAAATGGATTTGAGGAGGGAAAGATTATGAGGAGAGAATTAGAATCTGAGAGGAGGGATTGACCCTTTGAAATAGTGTTAAAATATCCTTAACATCCCTGCCCAAACTAACACCTAAATTGCAAAGATAAATCCTTAAATCATGTCTTCTCCTTCCCAGTGAAAATCAAAATCGAAACTCACAATTTCTTTTGATGATCGGATCAAACCATCGTAGCATCTTATTGTGGTTGTGAATCTTGTAATAATTTGACATTTTCTTACGTTGAAATTATGATCCACTCTAATGAAAATAATGAAGACCAATGGATGCCACTAGGAAACCAAAGATCTACATTATCTATACCAACCGTTTATGTATACAATCGATCTGTTTTGATGATAATAGGGTTGTATTTTTATGCTTATACAAAATCAAACAAATCTGATACACGCATATTAAAACGATCGAATTTGAAAGCTTGCCTTACGGTAGAAAAATTAGGAATATTAGGTTGTTTGCTTTATCCATTCTCTATGTTTTATTCCATGGAAGAAGAAAAATAAACGGACATGGGGGAGTTTTGGGAGGAAGGTTAGTGTCTAAAGATTAGGTTAAGGAGGATCACATTGTTATTTCAAAAATATTCATGTTTGTTAAGTTTGACCGAACGTTTGACTGAAATTTGGGTAAATTCTTCCCTCTCCAATTCCATTGTTTCCCTCATATTAACAGGACTCAAAAAATATTGAATAATAAAAAAAATACAAGAGACTTAGCTTTCATGACCTTACGAGCTTCGAAAACTTATAACAACAACCCTTCCTCATGGCCTCAGCTATAAAACCAAGGAAATCAAAAATATAATTGAATAGATATGACATTCTAGTGAACGATCAATTACTCAACTAATATGCATCATGAACTGGGTATTATTCCTTGTTGATTTAAGCATATTATCAGAGAGAAGAATAGTTCACAATAAGCAATAACACCTCTACATGATTTAATTGAGGAAAATATGACAAGTACCGAGTATCATAACGAAAGTTATAAATGGTCCTAAAAGAAGTATCAGAGTATCATATAATAGTTCACAACAAGCAATAACACCTAGTCATGATCCTAATAAAAGTTTCCAATAATGATTGTCTCATAAAATCAATAAAAGACCAAGAAACACAATCACATACCTGACGGTACAAAACACCCCATTGGAGGCACAATTGTCTTGCAATTCTATCACCTTCATAATTTCATACATTGTCAATCCACATGCATCCTTATATGACACTACTTAAGTGGTAATCATATTGAAATTTTTTAAAAGTCAGAAAACAATAAACTCATAATTCACGAGCACGACAACGACCAAGCTGAAAATCGTACATAAAAAAATTCCAAATCATGCATTTTGTTTATTATCAGTCCATGTGCAAGAACTGTCACGACACACAAACATAATACGATGACTACTCATACTAATTTTGTTCAAATACCAAGCTAACTAGATATACATGCATCCATCTTTATGTAGCATTCTTGTTTAATGAACCATGATTATCTTCAAATAGAAGATCCATATAGCGAAAAATGAAGATCCCATCACCGTAGGAATCTGAAACATATAGCCTAAAAGTTTTGGTTAACTATTATCTAACAAACATAGATGTACCAAATAGTCATTTGCCAAAAAAGATATTGTCAGCAAAAATAATTGTATCATACTCCCTCCGTCCCACTAATAAGTGACCTAGTTACTTTTAGATTTTGTCCCACCATTAAGTGACCTATATCACTAAACAAGGAGATATTCCTAAAATTATCCTTTTAATTGATTATAAGAAATATAAGAAATATACATAATTTGATAGTCATGTTTATATTCGTTACGTATGTGTTTTAAAATGCTTTTCAATGGTACAAAGTTTGCGAACATCCGTGGTGTAGTTTGAGAGATAAATCATTTCAAAATTTCACTATTTATTATCCATAAGGGTATAATTGTAAAAAGTGCTTAAAAGTACTTTTTCCCTTGCTTGCCTTAAAAATTATGCAAACTTGAACTAGGTCACTTAATAGTGGGACGGAGGGAGTACATTTTACTAATAATTAACTGACAAGGTCCTAAGTTTCCATTCCATAATCAACGAGACGGTCGATTAAAACTGCCATGGGTGCTCAACATAGGGGAGACAACAAAGATGCCCAGACACCATCCTTTTGGATTCCATTATGATAAACAAGAGTCACTAACAATTTGTGGACTCCACTAACACTGTACTCAAAATATATTAAACTCATTTTTATTACACAACTAATTATAACAGAGAGCCAAAAAACATGTTTTCCTGGTGGTATGGTAGTAAAAAGGTGACTTCTGTTCAAAATCATCACAGGTAAAATATTGGACACTTTTAAATTAGAATTAGGAACAAAGATCTAAGGTTCTTTATAAAACCTAAATACTAATATCAAAATATGAGTAAATTAATTATAAAAATATGATTAGAGTGAGTACCTTATTTTCCAAATGTTTCAAATTCCCTTGTTGATACAAAACCAGCTAATCGTTTTAAAGGGGAGGTTAGTATAAACCACTAAGAATTGACTAAGTTAGATGAAAGTAAAGTCACTAAAACAAGCAGAGATCCATCAAAGTTGAAAGTTATATAACATCATTTACCAACAACATTAAGGGTATCAAGAATACAAAGTAAAGTCACTTACAAGGGTTAGTCAATTGAGATTTATGGAAAAATATAAAGAATTTTAGAAACTTTTGAAATCTCTTATTAGTCAATAGAAAGTCTTTCAAAATCTCGAGCAATCTATGTTATTGGATCATGACTTTCTTAAAGTATTCAAAACTCTCTTTTATTGGATTAGGATTTGAAATCAATGATTTATGATTTTGAGAGACTTTTAGAGACTTTTATTACAAAATATACCATAAAAAGCTAAAACAAAATCTCTCCAAAATAGGTGATATTTAGAGATACTTTTTTCTTTCTTTTTTCTTTAAGGGTTAAATATCAACAAAAAAAAAAAAAAAAAACACATTAAAAAAATTGTATCTTCCAAAACCAAATAAGTTCACTAGAGATTCAAATCCATTATGTTCGTCTCATTTTGATTTTTTTTTATTGGCAAAATGGTTACATTTTCTATTATCGATGCATGGACTAATACATTTCCATTGAATTATTCATATATTCATTGTGTAAAAAGATAATTAAATATACTACTTGTTTTATGTGTGTAAGGTGAAAGTCATATATGTTTTGTTGCCTCTATGAATCACCATAATTCCTGGAAAATCATTCAGAGAGTCTCACAAAATCTCTAAACTCCAGGATTATCAGGTATGTTGTATGAGTTATCCATTCTCAATAATAAGTTCATTTTCTTCTTGTCAAGTCATTGGTTTGCTATTGTATGTTTATTCACTTCTCTGGTTTTTAGGCTTTTATGGGCATGGCATGTCATT
>JAJJWW010016288.1:0-185338 GCA_023531295.1 Papaver armeniacum
TTTATTTCTAGCTCTCCTCATGGCTTAGTAGGGCACTTGTTTTCCATTTCTACACCCACTTCACCACCTCTAACCCCTGACATTCTTTTACCCTTATTACATGAGTTTGATGAATTTTCCAAGAGCCAACTCAATTACCTCCACAGAGAATCTTGGACCATAAAATTCCATTGCAACTCCAATTCGGCACCTATAAACCTTAGAGCTTACAAATGTCCCTACATTCAGAAAGGTGTGGTGGAACAATCGGTTCAAGAGATGTTACGATCGGCATAATCCAACCAAGCAATAGTCCTTTGCTTCACATATTCTTCTAGTTAAGAAAAAGACAGCACATGGAGATTTTGTGTTGATTATAGAAAACTTAACAGCATTACGATCAAGGACAAATTTCCCATTCCAATTATTGAAAAATTATTGGATGAATTGAATGGAGCTATTGTCTTCACCGAATTGACTTGAGATTTGGATATCATCAAATCGAGAGTGCATCTCTCGCACATTTTCAAACTGCCTTGAGAACACATCAAGGCCATTATGAATTTAAAGTAACGCCATTTGGCTTAACTAATGCTTGACCACTTTTCAAGCATTAATGAATGAGATATTTCAACTTTGCATTGAGGAAATTTATACCGGTATTTTTGATGATATTCTCATATACGGCAAGAGCATGGCCCGAGCACTTGGAGCATCTCGGGTTTACATTCTCCTGCTAAGGAAACATCAACTCTATGCTAAGCTCTCTAAATGCTATTTTGGCAAACCTTCTCGGAGTACTTGGGCCATATTATTACAAATTTGCAGGTGTTTGTTTGATCCAAGTAAAATTGCTTGTATGCAAACTTGGCCACCTCCCTCCACCCTCAAAGAATTAAGGGGCTTCCTTGGGCTTACACAGGCTACTATAGGAAGTTTGTCAAGAATTATGGAGCAATCGAAAAACCACTTACTGATATTCTAAAGAAGAACTCTTTTCTTTGGACTTGGCAGCCACATCAGCTTTTGAACAACTCAAGATGGCCATGTCAACAACTCCGGTATTGGCTTTCAGGACTTCACTAAAACTTTTGTGGTTGAAAGTGATGTTAGTGCTTCATGTATTGAGTGTATTACTCCAAGAAGGCAAGCCAATTGCTTACTTTAGCAAACCACCGGGGTCCAAGAGCTACTGCATTATCCACATATGAAAAAGAGTTTCTGGCCATTGTCATGGCAGTTCAAAGATGGAGACATTACTTACAAGGTGCTAAATTCATAATACAAACTGATCATCAAAGTATCAAGTATTTCTTGGAGCAAAGGATAACCACACCCTTACAACAGAGATACTTAGTCAAACTCTTGGGATTTGACTATGTCATCAGATACAAGAAAGGAGCTGAAAATGTTATAGCAGATTCACTTTCTAAAAGACCTCCTGATTCAGCTCAATGTAATTTATTGGCTGCCTCTACACCAGCATGGGCTCGGGGAAGTACTTGCCGGTTATGCGATGATGAGATGTATCAAGGTCTCATCTCTAAACCACTTGCTCAGTCCTTCTAGTGTTGACCACTTTACATACACGAGAGGGCATGCGGGTACAACAACAAACTCTATATTGTTAGTCTTGGTGGCAATATAAGGCAAGCACTACTACATTCTCTACATAATTCATGTTGGGAGGCCATTCGTATTGTGCTACATATGGGAGCAAAGGTACATTTTTATTGGCAAGGACTCAAAAGGATGTCTTACTCTTTGTGTCTCATTGTGATACATGTCAAAAGGAACAAAAGTGACACCACAAATTTCAACTGGTCTTATCTAACCTCTTCTGTGCTGATTATGCTTGGCAACATATAACCATGGACTTCATTGATGGCCTACCTCTAAGCAATAAGAAGAGTGTCATCCTAGTTGTGGTTGACAGGATAACTAAGTATGCTCATTTTATTGCCCTACAACACCCCTACACTGCTTCCTCTGTGGCATAATTTTTTCTCAACCTGCCTCAATTGTGTCAGATAGAGACAAGGTCTTTACCAACAAGTTTTGGACTGATCTATTCAAGGCCTTGGGCACAGGTTTGAATTTAATCTCTGCCTATCACCCTCAGACTGATGGTCAGACTGAGAGGGTGAATGCTTGTTTGGAAAACTATTTAAGGTGTTTAGCAGGCCATAAACCAAGCAGCTGGAGCAACTGGTTGTCTCTTGCAGAGTGGTGGTACAACACCAGTTTCCACAGGGGCCTAAAAATGTCACCATTCCAAGCTTTGTATGGTTATTTATCTCCCCATATAGCATTCCCATCTAATGCTACTACCTCAGTGGCTGCTGTGGAGGCCTACTTAAAGTCCAGAGACTCTCTGCTAGATATCATCAAAGAATCACTACATCAAGTACATGCCAGATGAAGCTTTATGCTGACTCTTCAAGAGAGGAGAGAACTTTCCAAGTGGGGGATTTGGTCTACCTCAAGCTTCACCCTACTGAGACAAGCTTCCCGGTGTCTCTCGAAGAAATTTTAAACTATCACCAAATACTATGGGCCCTTCAAAGTCTTACATAGGATAGGTGATGTTGCCTACAAACTTGAGTACGCCGCATTCACATTCAAGGATACATCCTGTCTTCCATGTATCCTAGCTGAAAAAATACATTGGTATGAAACACACTCCATCTCCTACTCTGCCTGTTGTTGATCTCAATAGTGAAGTTATTATGCTGCCATAGAAAGTGTTGAAGACTAGAACAAAGTGCTCGGGCAGACCAATTGGTGCTGACTTCTCATTCAATGGACAAACTCATCCGATGAGGATGCCACCTGGGAGGACCTCTCTAATATTAAGTCTCATTATTCTAGATTTGTCCTTGAGGACAAGGACAATTTCCAGGGGTAGGCAATATTGCATACCCTCTTGACTAAACCATTCTGGGTATGCCCTTATAGTTCAGTTGTGTGCCTTAATAATTGGACATCTTTGTAATTGGGTGAGTTGTGGACCGTTGATGGCTTGCCACGCGTCATCACTTAGATTCAGTCTGTTAGGGTTTAATTATTTGTGGAATAAATGTGTAAGAGGGTTATCTAAACAAGACACCTGAATTCTGTTTGGAAGAAAATGTATTTGGCTGCGCCTCTGGCACAGATTTAGGCTTGAATCATTGATTCAAGAGGTGATTCTTCACCATTCTACCCATATATGCTTGTTAATTTTTTGTAGGGATACAACACCATCCTTAAGTTAGAGTTTAGTAACACAGACTTGACTTGTTCCATTTGTATCTACGTTTTTGCCAAGTCGCTTAAACTGAAAACATAACATATGAAATTTATTTATGTATCTCTAGTATTGGTGACTTGATAATTTCATTATGATCTAAGTGTCAAGGAAAGATATACTAGGTGTTCAGTTCAACTTTCATATATGGATTTACGAAGTAGAATTTTTATGTTGGACTTTGTAGATTCAACATAACACTATCTGATGATTTGCTATTATTTAGTGTGTTGAACTTTCGGGTTGATTCCATACCTAGAAAACTATGTTTAACTATATGAGTTTAAGGAAGTAGACTTTCCAAACTTGTTTATTAGTTGAAATGAAATCAAAGGATCTATTCTACAACGATCCTAAGGATCTTTAGTAGGACTGATCCCTTACCAAGGATCTCTATTAGGATTGGTCCTAAGAATCTCTACTAGGACTGATCCCATGGATATCTAGTAGAACTGATCCTTAGGTTAACCAAAGTTTGTATTTTCAGTTTGTCTATTACTTTAGTCTTTGCGTAGGAAAGTTCACAAAATGTCGACATAATATATTGAGCATGTGCGAAAATATTATTTTTTAAGGTTCAAATATCTCTATGATATTCGAATTTATATGTTTATCATATCTCAGAAGATAAGCATATATATATATATATATCTATTTTAGTAAAGCAAATGTCGTATACTAGCTAATATTGGTTGTTAACCAAGAGAGATATCGGTATATATGTCGGATCCCGATTTGAAGAGAAAAAAAACCGAAAATATACATTTAATGCATATCTCTAGAATTTTCAGATTTGGTAATTCTTTCTTGATCAAACATGCCTTGGTCATTATAACTAGTGGATCTTGTATTTTCACAAACTCATTTCTTGAACACACTACTTAATAATTAGCGTGGGGAAGCCCACTAGAGTATTCTTGAAATACTCATTTGAAAACTAAGTATATCATAATTAGGTGAAATCTCTTATATGGGCTTCGTTTAAAATCTTTTTGGAAAGAAGCTCTAGTACTTTCGTTGGTGGGGAAACTAAGAACTATATTTTTATTTAACTAGTTTTCCGTTATTGATTTGATTGACCAACGGTAAAGTTGAACCTTAAGAGATCTAGTTTGTTTATTTGGTGACCCTTATCTGTTGATAGTTTAAGGATCGACAATTTCAAATCTGATTTTTTGATCAAAATCTGTAAGATAGGACCTTTGATAATCTATTGTTAACAGACTCCGTTTTTTGTGTAGTAGATCATTAATAGAATCAAGTTGTTTGTGCAGGTGTACTTTATATCTCAAGATTGAAGACTAAAATATTTATTTTTGGTATTACGATATTTGTGATAACTTCATGTTCACTTGATTATCTGGGATCGACAAGCTTGTTTATCTTGTATATAACTTTTAGCTTGTTATATAGATAAAACAATCTATCACTTGGTATTTCTATTGAGATCGAATTTAATAGTTTGTGAACTAAGATTGATTATTTCGGTAATTTTAATATCAGTTTACTTAACCAGACAGATGAGTTTATATTGATTAAACGGAAGATCCTTTGTACTGAAATTATCTCAAGTTAACTTGTTTGGGCTTGGAGATTGATAAAGAGGTTACTGAAACAGATTAGTCTTGTACTGTTTCAGACTACCATCCAAAGGAGTTTAGTGATAGAAAACTTCACATCAAATGAATCGACTTAAGATAGTGGATTGTATCTTAGGATTGAAATGTGTAAACCAGATTGATTGTAGGCGCAGGGATACTGAATAAACTGAGTAACTTGGAGTTAGTTTATTTGGTCTCATCTACACAAAGTTGTAATAGTCTTTGTACAACGGCTTAGAGCTTCTCCAATGGTGAATGTGAATATTTCATATGTGGCATCACTTCTTAGACATCCTTTGAATAAAAAATCCTAAATATTATGAAAAATAAAGTTTTATCTCCAACCCATAAAGTTTTCTGTTATTTGTCTACTTATTTGTAGGCATACAATTGGTTAAAATCCTTTTCATTTTTATTTTTCAATGACTTTTATTAACAAATGTATGACTAGGATGGGAAGACATCTATATCTAAGTGAATGTCTAAAACTAGAGGTTCACCTAGAGGATGTCTAACTTTTTTTTTTTCACATCATCCTCACATCAATGGTTGGAGATAATTTTTTATAAATATGGTTGTGGATCCTATGTGGATGAAGACTTTTTCCTTCACACACATTACATTGGAGAGGCTCTTAATCATGAGGATATTCAAAACTGGACTAGGTCCTCGGGTTTTCAACCTTGCAGTTTTCCTCATTAACAAAATGTTTTATGTCGTATGATTTAGTTTAGTTTCGTGTTATATTACTTTGTCTTTATAATTAAAGTAAATACATTTTTCGTTAATCGAACACTTTCTTTGATCTCATATTTTGGTTCGATTTCAAACTTACGCTATATACCAAGTGTACATCTTGTTTGAGTAATCTCCTTGACAGTTCATGTCTGTATTAGATTATACAAGGTGTTTCTTGTATAAGTTGATATCGAAAATATTGTGGTGTACTTGGTACCCTCATCATTTAACAAGCAATTAGATATCTGATTCAAGCAATGTCAGATACGACATCATTTTTAAATATCGAGTCAGATCCAAATAAACAATGTGGTAGCTAGCCTAGCAACACGCCATCTCCATCCGAGGGAAGAACCAATACCGTAATTGGTTAACTTTACCTATCTTAGAGCATCTCCAATGGAGTATGAGTATTTATCATATGTGGAGCCCTAAAAAAAAGGTATTTAATAACATAGAATTCAAATACAAATCTTGTCTTAATTAGCATCTCCAGTGGTAGTTGTATCCATGTTTATTTTGATATACTTGTCGCTTATTTATGGAAACAAAATCTAAAAAATTAATTAAAATAATAATAAATTGATGACGTGGGTATGGATGGGAGTCTCCAAAAACCCATACTCTCATCCAAACTCAAACTTCCACGTCATATTAAATTTTGATTATCCAACCACCATTTGAGAGTTCTTTTTGTTGAGAGTTTTAAAAATCTTAGGTGGCATCAATATTTTTTAAAACCCATACTCTATTAGGAGATGCTCTTAGTCACTTTCTTTAATTTATTAATGAGGTCGTATATATTTGCTTAGGGTGAAGATCGTGTTAATTTTGTTGGCTATCACTCAATCCTACTTTCAGAAGTGGCATAACATGATAATTAATGAGTATAAAACATTTAAGGGCAAGTTGGAAAACTGCCCAAAATGGATTGTCATGTTGGAGAAATACAATCCTCCATAATTTGAGAAAATGCCCCGATCAGTTATGTTTTCTATTCGACATGGGTTAATGCACACGTGTGAATTTAGGAAAATATCCTAAGCGGTGTTTGGTTCAGGTTCAGGTGGTGGCTAATTGAGGGTTCTGTGTTATGGAGTTTAGGATTCATGTGGTGGTGGTGGTGACGTTCAGAGATTCATGTGGTGGTGGGCGATAGTAAACTTTTTTAGTTGCGGCAGGTTTAGGGTTCATCTTTGGTGGTGGTGTTTAGGTCTCAAAAGTGGACAGTGGTGGTTGGTGGTGGCGGTTGTGGTGATGGTAATTTAAAACATTTTCATGTTTCATCGCATGTGTAAAGCCGTGCATGTAACTTAACTAGTTTGAACGAAAAACATAATTGATTAGGGAATTTTCCCAAATTCTGGAATATTACCATCCATATTGGGGTATTTTTCCAATTTGTCCGGCATTTAATTCGATCAAAAAAGCGAAAAGAAGTATTGGAACATCCGACCTGGACATGTATTTACTTTTTAGTTTTGAATTTGAAAAGGTTTTACCTATTTCCTATCCACACTTTTCCTAAATCCCATCCCACTTACACAAATCAAATTTTGTATAACATGTTTCAGATTGGGTAAACAAAACTCCCTCTAATATTCCATCCCATGATCTCCCTACTAAACCTAAACTCTTATAACCAGGACAAGTGGACCACCATCTAATTAATCATGTTTGCAAATTAATTGATCACCATTTTAATCAGGTTTGGAGATCGTGCAAAACTTAGATGATAAAACAGTGTGGACAACTAAAGCAAAAGAAAAACCAAAAAATCCATTAATATAAATTTGGGGTAAATGTATCCAGTATCCACTGAAAACCCTAATTTTTGAAACGGAGAATATCAATAAAAATAGTATATATCCTCAGACATTCAGAGGTAGCCAGTTTTAATCACACCAAAGCAGAAAAAAAAAAAAAAAGAAATCCGATAGAAAAAGAAAAATTAAATAACCCATCGGCGATCGTTTGTGACTTTCGTTTTTAATTATAGGCCTATATTGGAACAATACTAAATATAATGGTAGTGACGAACATGAAGGTAATATATAGGCGGCCCCATGGTGCTACCATGGAGTCACAGAGGGTGCAGTAATGACAGAGTTATGATCGAGATTGGAGGGAAAGAGGAAGAAGGAAGACATGTTAATGAAGATGAAACCTAGGGTGTGTGTGTTTCACCCAACATAAAAAGAGTCGTCTAAAATTTGTTATAAGAACTTGGGATGGGATTTAGGGAAAGCATGGATGGGAAATAGGCAAAACCTTTGAAAAAAAAATACGATATTATAAGATAACAAACATGCATTGTAACTTAAAGAGAATTCAAACAAAGACGATATACCCGAGTTTATTTTTCTTTCGAAATGAGAAAATGTGAAGTACTGGAGTAAACTAGAAAAACTAACTTCGTATTTCGGGTGTATCATCACTTCGTTATTCTCCCAACTTTTCGGTGTCCGAACGAGGAAAAATAAACTAATGCCAAAAAGTGTAATATTCGCTAGATAGTACTGATATAGTTACCTAACATGTTTGAGATAAATATCAGGTAAGTTTTCTTATCTGAAAAACTAACTGGATAATTTCTTATCTGTATTATTTGCATAAATATATTAGAGGAGGGAATGAGGGATCCCTCACACTTTTATTGTTACACTGTTTCACACGTTAGATGTTATTTTTGCGAATAAAAACCAAACCGCAATGGACTCGAAGCTAATGTTTGGGGGATACGTTCGTCTTACAAAGATCTACATTCCTACCGAAAATGAACGTATTCCGACACGTATAACACCAAGAACTACTATTTTGAAAATGAGCCGTTGAAAGTCAACGAATTTTTAGCCATTGAAATTAAGGCCGGTAGATTGCAAGGTTATATATTTTGGAATATGATCATTTTTGGGAGGCATGTAGAACTTGGTAAGAGGAACATATCCCCAAAGTATTAGCTTCAAATCCATTATGATTTGGTTTTTATTCACGAAAGTGACGTCCAACGTGTGAGATAGTGTGAGAATAACAATGTGAAGGAATCCTTCCTTAATATATTATAGTGGCATGTGTGTTTCATTCGAGAATTTCTTATGTTTGGCATGAAAAATTAAGACAAGCTTTAATCAGTGTATGTATATTGTTTTTTCACTTTATTCCAAGAGTTTTCCAATGATTGAACACTAATTGCAGGTTTGGTTTTAGAGATTTAACATCATGATTCCGTTCTACAAGTTAGAATTACCAACTGGAACCGTAATATGTTTTCAAATTCTGCTTTGCTTTATTGCTTATAATTCATACTCATATTTTTGATTCATCATGTCTTATTCAAATTCTGCATCTTCACAACAATAATTTAACAAAGTCAATGAAGCTCAAAACCTAATACTATTAACCAAGAGAATTTAAGAAATTCAAGTCGCCAATCCTAAGAGTTCAAAATTATGGCGTTGCTAGTTAAACCAAAGGGAGATAGTACAACAACAAACCATGAAACGAGCTGATGTGTACAACCAAGTCCCTATAGTTCCTAGTAGGGTGGGGTATGGATCCCCTGTCCCCCTCATCTATGTGCCCTCGTGTCCCTCGTATCAGATCTTGACATGTGTCGCAAATTTGATTTTCCTTTTTTTGATAAAGATCTAATTAATATGTGGAAAAAAAATAAAGAAAAAATATGCATACTTTCCTTTTATATTTTCAAACCAAAACCCGAACCTACAACTGTAATTCATACCGAATAATCATCGGCATTGTTAAGGTACGATAGTATACAGGGCCGTCAATAAATATTTGGATTTGCATCTTACACCCATCTTAAACATAAAGCTATCCAACATCATACAATTTATGAATCATAAATTTGTAGATGGGAAGCAAAACCAACAGATCATAGTAATCAATTTACTGGATTCAATTTACTTGTATATAAGTATTTAGTTCGATTAATTTGTTGTAGTTTCACCATGACAGAGAGTTATTTAAGATTAATGTTCAACTGATAGATCATCTTAACCTACTAAATATTAATCGTAAAAACTCGTTTTTATACCTGTTGTGATTGCATTTTTTTTAGTAGTTGGGCCGACCGAGCGAAGCGAGGGAGGTCCTTTATATGGCCACTTTTTTTGTAAAATCTAAGTGATCAATTATCACAAAAAGATTGGAAATGGTTAGGGCCGAAAAACCAAAAATGTCCCTCCTTTTTAGTCCAATTACTATAACTCCTTTTATATCATATCTTTTCAGGGGTATAATTGGAAAACAAACTTTAATATAACATATCTAAAAATCCGTGCCTTGGAATTTTACAAATTTTATCTCGTTGGAAAGGTATAAAAAACTCTATGCAACGAGTATAAATAACAATATTAAATTTAAAGTTTTTGCGAAAAATTCGGAGGTATTTATCATTTTAAGCATAATTTTAGAAAATTAAATGTATATTCATTATGCAAAGCACCACAAAGGATACATAATACTTTATGTAACAATTTTTTTGTTTATGCATCAACTAATTTTCCGTTGCAATTAATAAAACGATGTATTCCCTCCGTTTCAAGAAAAATGATACTTTCATTTTAGGCACAATTCTCGAAAATTAAATGCATAGCCGTTATGCAAACCACCACAACGGATGCATAAGACATCATGCAACCATATTTTGATTTATGGATCAACTAATTTTTCGTTTGAGAAAAAGTGATACTTTCATATCCCGTTTCAGGAAAAGTGATACTTTCGCCCCATTTCGGGAAAAATGATACTTTCGATCCGTTTCGGAAAAAATGAAACTTTCGCTCCGTTTCAGAAAAAGTGTCACTTTTTCTGAAACGGTGCGAAAGTATCACTTTTTCCGAAATGGGCAAAAGTATCACTTTTTCCTAAACGGGGAAAGTATCACTTTTCAAAACGGACTTAAAAGTAATCGTAGACAAACCCCATCTTCAGATTCTTCTTCGGTCGGCCTTTCCACCGTGGCAACGGTCGTACTAGTCTAGTAGAAGATCAATAGATAATATTAACCTATTAAATTAGTTTTTAAGAATTTTGATGGAGAAACTCTTTCGATGAAAAATGAGATATGGTTTCCTTTTCATATGGTAATGGCTTCTACCCATAAAAAGAAAATATTTTATAATTTATTCTCTTTCCTTAATTAACTACTAGATTCGTTTAACTGTCCATATATGGTAAGAAAATTTAGCCAAACGGCATCATCTTATTGGGGGACATGAAGGCACATGGAAGAGGGGGACAGGGGATCCGGAGCCAGTAGGGTGGAGCCAGAAATCTTGTTACGTGCGTAATTAAGCATAGTTGGGCTTAAACCCGTTTTTAAAAAAAAAAAAAAAATTAAGCTAGTTGTATACCTACGCTAGCTCCCCCATTCCCCCATGGTACAAGGCTAATTAATAATTATCATAACTTTATGTATTCCAAATATATACAAGAATAAATTATTAACTTGCCTCTCGTAATATAAGTAACAATTTACTCTAGAAAACGAAAATCAAATCTTTTAGGATTAATTTTGATTTTGAACAATGAACTACCCATAATATTGGAGGTTGGCACGTTCGTCTCGGTGTGATCTTGGCTAGTCTCTGCAGAATCTTAGTTGTCTTGTCAAGTTCCTCGCCAAGATCGTCTCACCGAGATTGAGAGACGAATCTCGGCAAGATCTAGGCCAAGATTAGATTATACTCCCTCCGTCCCACTATTAGATGACCTAGTTGAAGTTTGCACAATTCTTAAGGCAATGAATGAAATGAGTTTTTTACGTATTTTTTACAACTATACCCTTATGGATAATAATTTGAAAAATTTAGAAATCATTTATCTCTCAAACTATACCATAGATTTGCGTAAATTTTGTACCGTTGAAAATCATTTTAAAACACCTACGCAACGAGTATAAACATGAATATTAAATTATACATATTTTTTATGCTACCGATAATCAATCAAAAGGGTAGTTTTAGAGATATCCCCTTGATTAGTGAAATAGGTCAACTAATGATGGGACAAGATCTTAGACCAAGTAGGTCATCTAATGATGGGACGGAGGGAGTATATTGTAACTACTCATGGTTTGTTGGACCTTGTCTTGTTTTATGGTTATTTTAACCGCCGGACATCATTTCGTTCCATGGTTATTTCCTCCATCGAATCTTTCAAGCCATTAGAAGTCTCCGACACCAAAACACCCTTGCTCCTTGGTCCTTACTTTATTCTTTTAATTTTTTTTAGAGAAATTGGGTCAATTGTTCAAAAATTTTTAAAACATGGTTCTAATGGACGAGTAAAAATTAGTATGGGTGAAATGGACACCAAAAAAATAACAAAAATGAATCCGGATTCATCATGGCTTAAACTTAAAAAATAGCGAGGGTGAAACCGGATGCATCCTGATGTAAATTAAAAATAAGAAAAAATATTTGAAAATGGGTAGGATGAAATTGTTTACATCCTGGCTATTTTTACATTCTCGTCTATTTTAACAGTATCAAATTTTACATGTCTTTTTCACCCAGGAACTATCGTTATTGGGTTAATTGACCAATTTTGTGTTTTTTTTTTTTAATGAAAGTGAATTATAATATTTGCTTCCCTATTCTTTATATAAAAACAGAGTTTTTTCGAGCGATGTGGTTAATCGGAGCTTCTGGTTGATTCTGGCCCCACCATAATAATTTTTTTTGGTAATTTTATAATATTTTTAGTTCACAATATATTTTCGACCAATCACAACAAACAAAAAAATTACCTAAAATAACTAAATATAATAAAATCTATACATTGCCAAAAATGTTTAAAAAATCTAATACATTTAATCCTAACAATTAAATTCACAAACAAAATAAACAAAAAAAGATTATACAAACAAAATTAAAATAAATTAACATCTAAAAAAATATTGTTGATCACGATTTCATCACAAAAATATAAGAAAAGAGTCCAATGTCCAATTACAATTTTTGATAATTAAAATAATCTTAAAACTAACCCTAACTGCGATTACATTTACAATTCGAAAGAAGTAAGAACTTTGATCAAAGTTTATAAATCAACATACATAGAGTTGTGAATGCTTACGGATCAAAACATGCTACCCGTTCCGCAAAAAGCGATCGTTAATCCTGTTCAATAGTTCGAAATAAAACCGTCAATAAAAACATAGAAATAACATAACATGATTTAAACAAAACTAAAAATGAGAAACCAAAAAACCTCGATAAAAAAGTATAATCAACCAAAATGAATATTGGTTTCAACATTATTTTTCTTAATATTATTCATTTCACAAAAATAAAATAAAAAATAGAAACAGTTTTATTTGTTTGACGTGTAGAAGATACTCAATAATTTTTTAGGAAAAATATTTCAAAAAGTAAATATAGTTTTCCGAAAATAATATTTATTTATTTATTTATCTTATAGGTAAATATGCTAAATATATTGTTCATTCCGTTAGATATATAAAAGATTATATTATGTGTGGAAAAATAATATTTTTTGCCCAAATTTTGTTATAGCCATTTAATATACAGATCAACAAATATATAACTAAAGAAATATTTATATTATTTTTAAAGAAAGTATCTGCCTATAGTTATACGAATATTTAAACAAATATTTATATATTTATTGATATATATATATATATATTATTTCCAAAGCAAAGTTGATTTCTTATGGCATTTTTCTGGGCTTTGTAACTCTATATAAAGCATTCGTGCAAAACCAAAATTCTATGGTTTCCACGTTGCTTCTCTTTTTGATGATTATTTTGTTCCCTTTCTTGCTATTTAGATTGTTTTTAATTTGATCCACTTTTGTTTGTTGTTTTGAATGTATCATAGATCTTGCACCTGTTATAAATGTTCGTTGAAGCGGCGCATAAGTCAAAGAATTTAAAGGTATAAATTATTCTGCGAATATTTTCTTAATTAAAAATAATAATTATCTTTTGATTAGCATATCTAAAGGATGCATAAAATAGATTATTTTAATCTGATCCACTTTTTTTTCCAGTTTTAAATGTATCCTCGATCGTGCTCAAAGAATTTAAAGGTATAAATCATTCCGTGAATATTTTTATAAATTAAAAACAATAATTATTTTTTGATTAGTATGTCTAAAGGATGCATAAAAACTTATTAATGTATATTCATATTGTCGCTGCTTCATGCGTATTGCTAGATCAAAAAGTTAAGGTTTGTTTAATCTCAACACAGATCATGTTCAATAAATTTTTTTTTTCTTTTCATTTTTAGTATGTTTTTTCGTTGCTGGTCGACTAATCAACAATTTTATGATTATTAAGGTTTGTTTAATCTCAACACACATCATGTTCAATAATTATTCTTTTTTGTTCTTTTTCGTTTTTAGTGTGTTTTTTTGTTGTTGGTCGACTAACCAACAATTTTATGATTATTAAGGTAACAAAAGATATCTTTGCACGGATTGATGGTACTGATACAGTCAATAATTTTGTTTGCCTACGTCTGGATCAATAGAATTGTTGTGCTATTACACGGTCGCAATGGTGGAATGAGCCTCCATATCTAAGCAGTTTTGGATGGTGAAAGATCGAGTCTGTATTTTTTTCGATTCAAATAATTTTTAGCATGCTTTCTTTTTTTGTTTTTCTCCTTCTCGTGAGGTTTGGCATGTCCCCCTCATTTTGTTTGCTTTTCCTTTTTATTAATGAAATCTCCACGCGAGTCTTTCCAAAAAAAAAAAAGATCAATAAAATTGTTTCCGCACTCTCTTAGTTTTATGGAGATCATGGCTAACGAAAAATGTATCTCTTGGTTGTAAGATCACCATTAATTAATGAAAAAAATTGTTGAAATAGAACTAGCTGCAAAGAGGCGCTGAACTTAGTGGTGTATCCAACCCAACTGTGAAGGCATCTGCCAAAATATCTACTGAAACGCTACAATTCTTTTTGGTTAAGTTCTGAAGCTTTCAAATACTGAAACGGTGATACTTTTTTTACCGTACATAGGGGATTAACGATTTTTTGTGGTTGAGTAATAATATTGTGATACCCAAAGATTAGAATTTGGTCCTTTGGTGCTCAACGACGATCTCTTTTCTAAAACCCCGAATACATTACATTCCTGCAAGCAATGCTAACTGCACTTTGTATACCGAATAATGAGATTCCACAAAATATAAGACCAATAGCCAAAGAATTTTTTTAATATTCCTTACGAGTATATTTTTCTTTAACGTCAACATATTGGAGGAAAAAAAATGAAATCGATAAGTACTATCATTTATTTTCTTCTACGCATGAACCTTATCTGCATCATATCAAATACCATATAGTTGTACGCATTGTAGTTCAATCTAAAACAAATATTATAATAATTTAAGGTGTGTACGAGTGTTTTAGGCTCTCATACATACGAAGGAGCAATATTAGACTATAATGCGGTTGCTGCTAGATATGGCACATATATTGTGTAGCTAGACGTTTTGGAGAATATAGAAAGATAACTGTGGTATTAGAATGCAAGCTTCTTATCCTCTAAACAATTTTTGATATAATCACTAGGCCTATTCCTATGCATGTAAAACCATTATATTTATCATATATATACACTCATTATGGGTATGCCAAATTGCCAAACATATATGCTTATATGTCAAATATCACATATATACAAACATAAGCTATGGAGTCGGGCGATAGAGACTCCATCGCTCGATGGTCTTTCCATCCGAGTAATTTTATATATATGATATATAATTTCTCTTTCTCTCCTACTTCTTAATTATTCTAATATATTTTTATATTTAAAAGGTCCCACTAAATATATTATAACACTAAAAAATTTATAAATACCCCACCGCACAAACATAAATATATTTTTTATTCATTAGGGTCCCACCCAACATAATTAAATTTATATTTTTAATCAAAATTTGTCGTGAATTTGGCATACCCATAATGAGAACTGGGAACAACACAAGGTTTACACAATGCCTGATTCTACTTGAGAGTAGAAGCTTTGATGAAAATGAAAATCTAACTTATATTGGCATTTCAAACATCGGACGGACCAACAAATTTGAAAATTAACTTCATCAAGAAGAATAATTCACGAGATGTGCGTCAATACATATTTGATAATACCAGATTATATACCGTATTGTTCACCAACCAGTGGCCTACAAGAATGTGATCAGTGAATAAAAATCTATTATGATTTGGTTTTAAATTTGTTTCCTTTAGACTAATAATTTAGAGTTTCTCTATTATTCTTTTGCTGAACTTTAGGTTGTTTTTTCTTAAGAATAACTTTGTTTGATATTTTAGGAACTACAAGTATGCATACATGTTTTGGTAGTTGTTTTGATAGATTTTTTCTAAGTCACGAATTCATTAGTTCCAACTTCCCGCATTATGGAGTGGTTTTTCCTGTCATATTATGGAGCGATTTTGCAGATCATATGATGTTTTATGGAGTTAGCTAGCAATGACACCATTTGAAAAATCCTTAACAAGTTATTTAACAAATTAAGACCATTTTATTAACCTTAAGTTGATGAATACTCACAATTCTCATGGTGCAATTCACCCTTTACCCTAGCACTCTGTAAATGCATTGATCTTGCTGGGACCTATCACTCTTACCAAATGTGCATAAACGTACATGTTCCAAATAATAGAGACCAAATATCTTTAAAATCCAATAACATATAGTTACAATTCTCAGTAGTCAACAAAATATATATGTCCAACCATAATTATCTTCTTTATATAAACCACAAATCAGAGGTTTTAAAAATATGATGGTGCGCGTTTCGAAGGAAAACACATAATGGAGCTGAAAGAATTACGTTTTTATCTTCTTAAACTACTCGAGGAAAATGGTATGTTTTTTTCCTTCTTAAACTGCTTAGGACAATTAAATCATGTAAGTAGAAAACAGTTCATGTAATGTAGCATCGAAAAGCTGTGTAAGAAGGTATTGAGAATTAGTTATCCTAATAACTAATACCTTCATACCGATATTTTTCAAGAAATACAATGATGCATTTGCATAATATTGTGAAGGAGAACAATCTAGAAGATTTTTTGACAATATTTAATGATTTGAGGATAATAAATATATTTTTTTCTATTTGTTGTTCTTTTGGTTTCAACATGGAAACCAAGACAAACAGAAAATGAAGAATATTTATGTCCAAGATAACGATCGTTGCTTACAGGGACAAAGAAGAGGTGGAAAAATGTTTTACGGCCACGAAAAAGTGGATGTCAAAGAATACTTAAAGAATTTCATTTTCAATGCATTGTCTCCCACAAAATTCATACTATCTGTTTTAGCCTTTTTTGGTTTATTTTTTTGCGCACCAACTTAAATATTAGCTTATTGCTTTTTACCATTTTTCTTTTCATAATTTTTAGGTTTTGGTAGAAATTAGTTTTAAACATGAGTCCAATATTCCACAAACAAGAAATAAACCCGTGCATCGCACGGGTGATAAACTAGTAGAATTTAGAAAATGAGTCATTTGCCCGGAAAACGGACCAATTCCGTTCAGCACTTTTCTTTTCAACATATTATTCCGGAAAATGAGTTATTTTATTTTTTAGTTTCAACAAAAAACCTCTTACTCATCTGGCCATCATCTTTCTTACTTAGCTCTTCGTGCAAGTCTTTAGAGCTAGATATTCAACAAAAAAACCAAAATTCCAATTTTCTAAAATGTAACGTTGTGAATGAAAATTTTAAAACTTTTGGGGTGCGGTTGAACTGTGCCTATTTCCGTTGGGATTGGAAACGGAAGATGCCGGAAAAGTAATTTTTTCTAACCTCACAACTATTGGATTCAAAGTGCAATGCTTGCAAACAGCTCACGCTAACTTTTCTTGGTCACCTTACTTCAATTTGTTAACGAGTTCATGTTATTTTCGGTGGCTATCATCCAATTTCTACTTACAGATAATATCATACCTTATGAACATTTATGCAGTACATATATTTACTTTTTAAATTAGAAAAATGATATGAGTATCGCAAATGCACTTTATTATTTAAGAAAATTTTTATTAGACAATAAACATGAAAATTTATTATTGGAAATGAAAATTTTTGAGATGTTGGAGTACATTGAAAAAACAAAGTCCACAAAGTGACTGTGTTCCGAGGGTTGGTACTTAGACATCCATAAAAAAATTCTTATTACAGGTAAGTGATATCTACACATATTTATAATTTTTGTTTCAATTTTATTGTTTTCTCTTTATCAGGAAAGTATAAGATTTTATTTTCTGAAATCAGACAATATACTTTTCGCATATTTATTCATTTTCTCAAATTATCAATAAATACAGGGTTTGTTTTTAGAAATTTACCACTATTTTCCTTCTTACCAAATACCAATTAACAAGGTAATTTGTTTTCGAATATTGTTTTGCTTTATTGTTTACCGGAAGAGATAGTTCCTCAGATACATCCACAAGCTCAAACATTTAAAAGCATTACCAAATTTTTTTTATGAGTTCAAGTTCCTAATCCTAAAAGTTCAAAATTACGATTGTGTCACCCTTTACTTCTGGGTCTAAGGTCTGAGTACTGATCAGCTCCCAAATACTCATGAATCAAATGCCTGGTTTCAACACAAGCAGCAGCAAGCTTTGCAGGTTAAACCAAAGAAAGATACTACCAATAATACCGAGGCTGCTAATAGGGGGTACCAAATTATTTGGGAGTATACCAAAATACACTAAAGACAAAACATCCATTGCCTTTGAGTTGGTCCTATAGAACCTATTGAAAATCAACTTAAGTATTTTGAATTTTTAGGATTTTCAGTTTATTGTCAACTTTTTATATTTATTATTATATATTTGATGATTTATTGGAAATTAAACAAGATTTTTCTTAATCAAATTGTAATTTATTTTATGCTTACATCAAGTGATTTTTCCAATGTTACCAATCTGCTCTCGAATCTTGCTTTGCTTAAATGTTTACTAACTTTACTATGATGTCACGGATTCATCTTCTTGGCAACAAGAATTCAACGAAGTCACCCAAAATTCAAAGCCACTGTGTAAGAAAATTATGAAGTTCAGGTTGCTAATTATAAAAAATAAAATTCATGGTTAGCTTTAAAATGGAAACTCGAAAGATTACTTTCGGAGTACATCTCACATAGTTGCCCAGGTAGTCTGTGACTCCTCACTTCTGAATCCAGAGACCTCTCAAATACTCATAAATTTCTTCGGGTTCATATGATGCAGAAGTTTTAGAATATTGCAAAAGTGAAATGTATTTAAGGAAGGAAATGTAAAAGTTACGGAAAACGGGTCATTTGTCCAAATATTTTTAAAACCTGCTTCAAATAGACGAGTAAAAATTAGTATGTGTGAAATGGACAAATAAAAAATAGCAAGGATGAAACTGGATTCATCCTGACTTAAACTTAAAAAATAGCAAGGGTGAAACTGGATGCATCCTGATGTAAATTAAAAAAAGAAAAAGTATTTGAAAATGGGTAGGATGAAACTGTTTACATCCTGGCTATTTTTTTTATTTTTGTCCATTTAAACAGCATAAAAATCTAGATGTCTTTTTCACCCAGGATTTGTTGATTTTGGTCTTTTTAACCAATTTGTGTAAAAGTTAAGGAGTAAAATAGTAATTAGTCCAAAGTCATCCCATAGCTACCCACCTAGGATAATAGGATAATAGGATATAAGGAAGGTTGTGCAAACCATGGCGCTGCCAGTGTTGCAAAAACCTCTCATCAGTCTCAGAGAGAAAAGAAACAATGCCCATCGGTCTACAAATGCTCCCAATAATTTCCTTTCCAATATCTTTGATTCGTCAACAAGGTCATGTTAGTTTACTGGTTTAGGGTGAAACTCATTTTATTTTTGCCGACTATTATTCAGTTTTTACTTTCAAGAATACCTGAACATTATAACATACGAGTATGAAAACATTTGATATGTACATATATTTACCTCTTAATTTACAAAAGATGATATAAGGCTAGCACAAACACTTTCCTCGTTAAGAATATTTTAAACTGAGAAAAGTAATCTCTCGAACAAGGAAATATGAGATACTGGAGTATACTGAAAAATAAACTTCATATCTTGGGTGTATCACTTGACATATACTGTTATCAGTTAATGGTGTCGCTATTGGGGGATATTTCGTTGGTTGAATAGGATAGATGAAGTTACTTTTCAAGCAAGTGGAGTATGATTATCCGATTATTCGCACAAGTTTCATACGACCAAACATCGTAGCAAGAACAAATTAAGTATCCCACTTTCTTGACAATTTTATCTATAAATTAATCACCTTTATGTTTAGGTTTATTTATGATAAACTCAAAAAGATTTTCTTCATTCCCTAAAGTTTGAGGGGAGATATTTCCTTCTTCGATTTATCCATGATAGACTACGACTGGTTATCTATGAGAAACTAGGGCTCTACTTATAGATTTCAACGTCACAAAAAAGGGAAAAAATGCTCCATGAACCAAGGGTTTTGGACAGAGCCAAAACTGACACATACGCTAGACGGGCCCTTTGTAAGCTTTGGAGGAACATTCCCACTGTCTAAGTTGGGAGAGTCGGTTTTTGATAAGTTGATCTCTCTACAACTATTCTCTATTATGGATCAAGGGTTTTGGAAAAAACTAAAACCAACTCACATGCTAAACAAGTATCTCCTACTAGTCTTGAAGGCACGACGGGTCCACCAACTAAACTGTGAGAGTCGTTTTTGGTGAGTCCAAAAAAAAAATCCTATGTCCACCATTGGTCGTTATAATGGTTTGTTTCGTGAGAGGCAAACCAGTGGGACCCACGAGCCGCCCAAACATTGTCCCTGCTAATCTGAAGAATCAGGTTCATGGGTCCCACTAATTTCTCTCATGAGAGACTGTTATGGCTGACCCACGGTATACGTAAAATCACTCGAGTCCAAAAACCTCAGTCCTTCTAGAACTAATCTATAGTATTAAAAATGATTAATGGATTGTGGGCAATGGGCAAAGACAAAACCGACTCATACATAGGTGATACATCCTATGTCTTCATTGAGTCGATTAAACTCATACTCGGGGTAGGACCATCGACTAAACTCTGAGAGTCCACTTTCAGTGAGTCCGAAAATCCCGGTCTCTATACAACCTTTCTTTCATAATATATTTGAATAAAGAGAGTGTAGACAGAATGGGTAGGGAACAAGAAAATACCCGAGTTAGAAAATAGTTGAAGAAGGAGAAAGAAGAAGGTGATGGAAACACATACGTACATAGACATCGAAGAAGCATAAGACGTGCATAAGGTCTGAAATTATGAAATTGTTGTTGGAAATTTGGGTACTAGAGGATGAAATCAAAGAGCATAAAAGAATGTTGTTTCACTGACTTCAAGGCCTTGCGATTCTTTTCAGCAATTATTTCTTTCCTTCCAAGAAATTGGCTAATACAATTAGTCAATAGAATATTGCTTATAGAATATAATGAAGCCCTAAAAACTTGTTGGATTCAAAAGTTGTACTCCCTTGATGATCCCAATGTTGAAAACGCGTCATGAACCATCAATTTCCTCTCGGGCTATTCTACGGGATAAAAATCGGTATGGGTAGCATCTCCCTTTGCAACTTGCAAAAATTGTTGAGGTTTTCTTTTAATATTAATTTATTTTTTCTATAGAAAATAAGATCTTTGCTCGTTGGTTTTCCCAAGTGGAAAATCAACTCCTTAAATAGTTGACCAGTTTTCAAAAACAAGCTTGCGCTTCTCACCAGCCTGAGGTAAAAGACGTTTTGTGATCATTCTAGAATTTGATTCCAAACTAATTTTTCACTTTCCGATTTAAATAGGTCAAAATGTTACTTCTTATATGGAGGAAGGAAATGATTGAATATTCATGCTGAATGAATAATGCACAATCGTAAATTAAGAGTCCGCTACTTGAACGTATTTTGAGATATTCTCCTCTGCTTGTAATAATATAGATTAAGTAATCACCATTTTTATTTTTCTTATTCACGCGAATAAATTTGTTCCAAAGGAGAATAATATCCACAAAACATCATATAACAAAACCTTCGAATGTTTGTTGGGGCCAAAGTGTCATTTGTAGTAAACGATTGTGTGGTAAAGTCATTGGATAATAATACCAAGAAAAAAAAATTCACCCGAAAATGACTCGAATTCAAACTCGTCTTCACCAAATTCTTTATCGTTCAAAATAAAAATAAAAATAAAAGTTTTGGGAGTTACATAAGACGAAATACACTCCAAACACCGTAATGTGAGTTAGTAATGTATGCTTTAATATGTTATATTCGTACTTTGCTTTTTCTCTTTGAAATAAATCAAAGTTATCACCTATATTAATTCACAGTCATAAGTTATTAACCTTTATCATATGTCATTTTCTTTCTGCCCAATCATTCTGTCATACAAATCTGGATGTCGTTATACTTCTGAAAGTCGATATGTGCATTTGCCACCTGATAAATTTAATAAACTTGATCAAGATGTGAAACCATGTATCCAGTATTTAACAACGATGGTATTGCGAGCTAAAGATAAAGGTATCTTAAAGCAACTTGTGGTTTAGTATACTCCAGTATCTCAAAATTCGATCTACTGTAATCCTTGTTCCATAAATATATATTTGTTGACACTATTATTATCTATATATTGAAGTAAAATAAATATATTTTTAGTTTTCACTGGAATATCTGAGCAACCACAATACATATCAAGATTAAGTAGCATCGGACTTTATACACCGAAGCCTAACATATTTGTTAAATGGGTTCTATTATTTATAGTTAAAATTGCATGCTATCCGACAAAAAATAGAATGAATATGGCACTACCCAATCACGTACGACCTTCTTAACAGATTAAAGTCCATTTCTAGGTTTATCAGCTTATTTGCTAAGGGCGAGACTCATGTTAGTTCTGTTGGTTATCATCCCATTCCTTGTTAACATCACTCTCCACACCATCATCACCACCACCATAAGTTCAAAATCTCCTTTCATGGCATCTTCATCAAGATCTAAACCCATAGATCAAGTTGAAAATTTGTTTGAACAAATGAACTCATCTTTGAACATCCCTGAAGACTTATTTCCAAAAGTTTTCATCAATGCTGAAAATACTTTACCCAAAAATAAAGAGGATTGGAAATGGGTCTTTGTTGGCCGATACTGCAGCAAAATATCTAATGAAACTAGAACTATCTCAAGGTTCATCAATTCTAACTGGGAACTCAGACGAAATGCTGAAGTCAATCTTTGGAAGAAGAGAAGAAACTACTACTCTATCAGACTAGGCAGCATAGAAGATTACAAAGTTTTCAGGAAAGGAGGTACCAGAGGAATTTTTGATAAACTCATAGTGCTAACTGAAATACTACCATCTGGACCAGATTTCATTGATGAGGCAAACTTTTACAAGGTTAGAATTTGGGCTCTGGTAAAAAGGATTCCAAAGCATATCATACCAGATATTAGAAACATCATAAAACCAGCAGGAATTTCTCATGAATCTAGGAAAGCTTATGGCAGAGATGAAGATGAAAAAAATCTAGAAGTGCTTTTAACCATTGATGTTACAAGAGCTCTAAAGTATGGAATTGATGCTTATGAGACTTTTACAATATCTCACTCGGCTTGAGATGGCATATGCTCGAATGGTATTGCCTTCGCAAAGTATGCGAATTATTGATCATCCAGTCCTCTCTATGAGGAAAAAGAAACACAACCTCAAAATACCTATCATAACACCCATCCTTCCAATCTCAGTAACTCATATCCCTCATCTTCCAACACCCCTAACAATTCCAACGCCACTAGTCCTCCAAACCTATCAAAATAAGGCACTACTCTGACAAGGATGTTGCAGAAGAGTTTGCCATCAAAATGAGGTTAGCCCAAAAACATATTCTTCTCAAGAATAGTTTTGAAGAACTTGATGGGCCTGAGGACTATATCATCTTTAAAGTTGGTTTGCACCAACCCATTAGTGGAGAAATTCCTACCACCAACACTGAAGCTATTGCTTGCCAAAAGAAACACAAAAGATTCATTAAGTATAATAAGAACAAAGATAAGTTGTTGAAGAAGAAGGCATCAACATCAAGGTTGCAGTTAGGAAATTTAATTCTACCTTTGCTGCTGATGTGGAAAATACTATTACCCCTGAGAATATTTTCCCAAAAATCAAAACCCAACATCAACACCCAAACCCCAATAATGTTAGCCCAAATTTCTTTGAAAACTATCTTTCCGTGTCTGAAATACAAAACCAAATCAATGAGGATTTCAACAAACAGAAAAAAACTACTCTAGGAAAGAAGAAAGCAGGAATTTAAACTCAAGGCTGTCAATACTGACTTACACCCTCAGTTGGTTGACCCAAAAAGGAAGCTATTCATTTCTGATGTAACCTCTGATCATCTCTTACATCACTAGGACCAAACTCAACCTCGCCAAGAAAAGCAAAAATCACCGCATGCAAATGGAGGAGGATCACTGAACAATTTGACTCCGGGGCAACCTCGAGGGAGCTAATCCATTCCTAACTCCTCAGGTAACTTTTTCCTTTACCTATTATCTCTGCCATATATCTTTCATCACATCCTTCTCAAAGTTTTTATTGCTCTAATCCCTATATCCCAGCTTCGTCAATCTATCCATATTAATCACATGCTTCTTAGCATCAGTTTCCTAGGATACAAAATTATAATTTTCACTTATCCTGCTGTTTCCTATTTTTGGCAATTTTACTCTATTTTGACCTGGAATTGCCAAGGTTTAGGCAAGCCAGCCACTAGTAGACATCTAAATAATAAGCTAAATAAACACAATCCTGACATTTTCTTCTTAGCTGAAACCAAACAACAAACCAGGAATTTGAAAACCATCCTTAGCAACATAGGAGTCACAAACTTTTGGTATGTACAACCTAGAGGTAAATCTAAAACTGCAGGGGGCCTTGTCCTATCTTGGAAAAACAACCTAAATGTCACAATTCAGGACTTCTCAAACCATCATATAAGTGCCACTGTTTACCCTAATAAAGGAGAACCTTGGTTATTCACAGGCTACTCTAGCAGTCCTTATATTACTCTAGATAAAGTTCACTCTTGGAAAATAATAGAAAATACTAACTCTCATAAAACCCTCCCTTGGTTGATAATGGGTGATATGAACTTTATCTTCCATGATCATGAAAAATTCAGCCAACATCCTATTGATTATCATGAAGCTAACATCTTTTTGGAGAAATTGGAAGCAGCCAATCTTACTGATTTAGGCTACACTGAATGTCCTGTCACTTGGACCAACAAAAGAGTAGGCCTCCAGCTAACATAACAAAGATTAGACAGAGGTCTAGCAACTGAAAGTTGGATTGAAACTCAACCAAATTCCACCATTTCCAACCTACCTGCCATTGATTCTGATCATAATCCCATACTTCTCAATACCAACCCAACATGGAAACAAGGTCACATCCCAATCAAATTTTTTGGTCCTTGGCTTGATCACAAAGATTGTAAGGAAATCATAGGTGAATGTTGGAAGACTCAACACAAAGGCTCTCTGGATATAAAGATAGCTAGGAAGCTAAGAGATGTTAAAATCAAATTAAAGAAAAAAGGAAATTTATGGAAATATCAATACAAATCTAGAAGACAGTCTACAACACTTGGATTGGGTTACTAAAAATCAATTTAACACTAATATTTCTGCTAAGTAAAGACAGTTCTAGAAGACTAAAAGTAGGGATCAACTCATCAAACTGGGAGATAAAAACACCAGCTACTTTCATATTTCTGCTAAGTAAAGATACGTAAGAAACAAAACAATCTCAATTCAAAGAAGAAGATGGCATCTGGTTGCACAACAGTAATGAAATTACTCTCTGCTTCACCAATCATTTTGCTACTATGGCCACTGCTGAACCTATAACCATCAATCAATCCCTCATAGATCTCATCCCCACCACCATAACCAACACAAAGAATATCAACTTTCTAAAGATTCATGATGCTATAGAAATCAAAAACATTCTATTTAGCATGGCTGGAGACAAGGCTCTAGGTCCCAATGGATTTCCACCAAACTTCTTCCAAGCTAACTGGGATGTAGTAGGAGAAGACATTATCAGCATGGTTTAAAATTTCTTCACTTATGGCTTCATTCTTAAAGATATGAACTCCACCTTCATTTCCCTCATTCCAAAAACTGATAACCCAAATACCGCAGCCCAATTCAGGCCTATCTCTTTATGCAACACCACTTGCAAAATAATATCCAAACTGCTAGCTCAAAGACTGAAACCCCTTTTACCCAAACTCATATCACCCTTTCAATCTGCTTTTATCCATGTCAGACAAATCTCTGATAACATAGCCATTGCCCATGATATTATTCACCACATGAACACCAAGAAAAGGAAAAAATGAGCCAATGGCATCATGGTCATTAAGATTTATATGGCTAAAGCCTTTGATAGACTCAACTGGGAATTTCTGATTAAAGTCAAGACTCAGATGGGATTGGAGTGTTGTCCATGGCACCCAATGGTGCAATTATTTCGATAACACCAATGCATCATTACCACCAATCTGGATGTTTTGGTGAATGGATCACCTGGAAAATTCTTCAAACCAACTAGAGGTATAAGAAAAGGATACCCTCTATCACCTTATTTATTCCTATTTTGCATGGAAGCCTTATCTATATATCTGATATCTGCCCTCAAGGGCTCATTCATGGAACCAAAATACGCACTGAAGCACCTACTATCAACCATCTTCTCTTTGTTGATGATTGCATGATTTTGTGAAAAGTCAACATGACATAATGCAACAATCTCATCAAGATTCTTCAAACCAACTAGAGGTATAAGACAAGGAGACCTTCTATCACCTTATTTATTCTTATTTTGCATGGAAGCCTTATCTATATATCTGATATCTGCTCTCAAGGGCTCATTCATGGAACCAAAATACGCACTGAAGCACCTACTATCAACCATCTTCTGATGATTGCATGATTTTCTGCAAAGCCAACATGACATAATGCAATAATCTCATCAAGATTTTTCAAGATTTTGTACAATCCTCTGGACAGTTGATCAACTTTGCTAAATCTGGAATCTTCTTCAGTAAAAACACTGCCCCAAACATTTCTGACAGAATAAGTGAAGCCATTCAAGTTCAAAGGATCAGCACCACTGACAAATACTTAGGCTCCCCCCTCTTCACCAACAGAAGCAAGATTCAAGCTTTCAAGTCATGTGTTGAGAAACTAAAACAAAGATTTGTTGGGTGGAAAACTAATTTATCTACAGCTGGAAAGGTCACTCTCATTCAAACTGTCACATCAACCTCCAGCATCTATCAAATGAATTGCTTCAAGATTCCAAAAGTTACCTGCAAAGAGATAAATGCAATACAAAGAGATTTTTTTCTGGAATAAAGAGCAAGACAAATCTAAAGGACTCTTCTACATTGCTTGGGATACTGTTAACAAACCTAAGTAATTAGGGGGTGTGGGCTTCAAAAATATGGAATACTTCATCCTAGATATGATCTCCAAAATTGCTTGGAGATTAATTGAGGAGCCAAATTATCTCTGGAGCAGTATTATGAAAGCAGCCCGTTACCCAAATCAAGAAGTTATTATAATGGATACCAAACCAAAAATAACTGATTCTTGGATATGGAAAGGAATTCTAGAAGGAATATCCTACATTCAACAATACTACATATGGAAGATTGGGGATGGGAAAAAAATCCACATCTGGGAGGACAAATGGATTGAAGACTCTCCTGATATCATTCATAAACCCCTCATTGCCCTTTTAACCTCAAAACAATTAACCAACTTTTCAATGTTCAAGGAGAGTGGGACACTACAATCCTAGCTCTCTGGTTTACCCAAGACATTCAAGACCTCATTACCAAAACGTATCATAACCCAACATCTGAAGATACTATAAGACAGAGCTTGACTAATGCAAGGAAATTCTATGTCAAATCCCTATATGACAAGCAGATTAATGACAAGTATGCTAATGATACTATTATAGCTCCCTGGAAGCAGATATGGAGACTTGACACCACACCAGCTATCAAACTTTTCACCTGGAAATGTGCTCATGGCATTCTCTCTACCAATGCTAAGTCTACTAGCATCTTGAATTACATTGATCCCATCTTCTCCATTTGCAAAAATTCTTCTGAAGACATCACTCATGTTCTCCTAACATGTCCAGCTGCTTCTGAAGTTTGGATTAAACTATTTGGGAAAAGTCGCCAACTGTTCACTGCTTACAGATATTTCCATGATTGGTTCAATAGATGGTTTACCTCAGATAATCCGACAGTCAGTTGGAATGCTACATTTGCTACCATTTGCTGGTTCATCTGGAAGGCTAGATGTGATCATGTTTTCAGGAATATAAACCCTTCTGCTGCAGCCACTGCCCTGAAAATCACCCAACACCTATGCAATTTTTTTAGAGTAAACCATAACCCAGAACTTATCTTAAACAATTTATACTACCAGAGAGGCTCCAGTGTTCAGAATCCAAGCTCCATCAGTCTGAACAGAAAACTCTAGAGGAAAATTTGGAATCACTATTAGCATTCACATTTTAGAAGTCAAAAATAATATGGCTAATAGTGATTTACCATCCTATACTAACTTTGCGTTTATGGAAATGTCTTCCACAGGTCTATGCATGGGAGCACGAAACTTCAAGGGTACAACAACTGGAATCAACAGAGCATAAAAAACAAGTAGAGCAGCTCAAATTGCACTGAACTGGGGGAAGGAAATGCGCCAGAACAATATTGATTATGCGGCAGAGGAAGAGGAATTCTACAAATGATCCAGTCACTTTATCAACTACAAGTTCATGAAAGATTTCAAGGACAAAGCAATCAAAGCATTGACAGAAACATTGAACCAATTGATTTTGTTTTAGGCAGACTAATCAAGATGGCACCACAACAAAACATTACGACAGCCAACTTAGCTAAGCTTGCTAGCCACTCTCTCTTATTACAAAACTTTAACTGGAAAGGACCTAATCTCCAGTCTCTTTGGAATGCTTTACAGACATCTACAAACCATACTATCATTAAGGATAACTGTAATAATGGCACTCTTATTTTGAAGGATCACCCTGATACTAGACTTAGCTCAGGTGATTCCACTGCTGTAACCATGAGTAGACAGCTCTGTTGAGCTCTCTTGCTCTTTTTCTATTAAAAAAAAAAATTTCCTTCTTTTCAGAAATGGCACAACAATAATAATACCAATATACCATATGAGTAAACATATTTAATCAGTGCATATATTTACTTTTAATTTAGAGAAATATGACATGGGCATGCATAGCGATATATTTTATTATTTAAGAAAATTTTAAATAGAGAGAAGAATTATGAGAATTTCTATTATTGGAAATGAGAAACTATGAGACGTAGAAGTACACTGAAAAAAGAAAGAAAAAAAAAAAGTCCATGAAATGGAAATGTTTATAGGCTTTGTATTAGACATCAAAAAGTTCTTGCTTTCCCCATTCACCAATATAAACCCATATGTACATTTGTTGTTTTATTTGGTCATGGTTTCCTTGTCATGAAAAATAGACAAGATTTCATTCTCAAAAATCAGGCTATGTATTTTCATCTTTATTTATTTTCTCTAATTATTACTGGGTTTGGTTTTAGAAATGTTCATGTTCTCTAAGTAATTTCGTTCTCCCTAATTGACGAGGTCATCTGTTTTCGAATGTTGCGTTGCTTTTCTGTCTAATGACTTTACTTTTATCTTCATGTATGAAGCTCAAAAACTCAAAAACCATTACTCAAGAAAATTTATGAAGCTTCAAGTTGCTAATGCTAAGAGTTCAAAAATTATGGTTAGTTTCAAAATGAAAACTTAAAAGACTACTTGCATCTCATATTTAATATTTCGGAAAATGGGTCATTTGTCCAAATATTTTTAAAATCTGGTTCAAATAGACGAGTAAAAATTAGTATGGGTGAAATGGACAAAAAAAAAATAGCAAGGATGAAACTGGATTCATCCCGACTTAAACTTAAAAAATAGCAAGGATGAAACTGGATGCATCCTGATGTAAATTAAAAAAAAAAAAAGTATTTGAAAATGGATAGCATGAAACTGTTTACATCCTGGCTATTTTTGTATTTTTGTCCATTTAAACAGTATCAAAATCTAAATGTCATTTTCACCTAGGAATTGTTAATTTTGGTCTTTTTAACCAAGTTTGTGTTAATATATTTGGCCACCATACCACTTCTGGCCAGACCCTAGAGGTCCTACAATCCTAGTATTGCTATTCACCTCTCAAGTACTCATGAATCAAATGTTTTATGTCAACACGAGCAGTAACAAGCTTTGCTAGTTAAACGAATTAAAGATGCAACATCTTGGAGAGGTTAGAGGTTAGAGGTTTGCAATTATCTTGGATATGAGTTTATAAAGAATACAGTTTGTTGTTTAAGCAATTATCTTGGAGAGGTTGACTTCTCCGGGTAGAAGCCTGATAGGAAAAATTCCAGGATCACAGAGGTTCTATCTGGGCCCACAATCATCCAATGTGCTTTGAAAAATGCCGGCTGAAAACCATCTTGACCCGGAGCACCGCATGGGTTCATATTTGATAAAGTGGAGTAACTTTCGAGTTAAAGGGGGCACAAATGAGAGACTGGTACAAAATTACAAATGATTAAATGATTTTGAGTTAAAAGGGGCCAATGCCCTGAGCATTCCAGAACTGAAATGGGTTTATTTTTACCTCTAAAGCTTAGAAAGGAGGTGGGTCTTGGGAGTGACAACGAATATCAATCTTGGAGAAAAGCAAATTCGCACAAGCAGCTAACAGGAGGGAAAGCAGGAATCCCCGACGCCTTAGAAGCTAAGAATAAACTCCACTCGGGTCTGCTAAAAACTTAACAGAAAGCAGGTAACAAGAACCAGAGTGAAATTTAAGCAACAGGATTAAAGTAGTTGGACCAAGGAATTACTAAGATAGAGATTAACAATCAAATGGTTCAGCTTTGAAATAGACAAACAAAATAATGGCAGACATAAGAATCAAATCTTCAGGGCAATATTTAAACTAGCAAAACCAGGGATACAAAGAATTACGATAGCAGGTAAACCAACCAGTAATGATGCTACTGCAACAATTACTAAGCCCGAGTGAGCACAAAGTAAAAAGAATACTGCAGATAAAGAAAAGGTTCCCAAGAGAAATAGAGGTTATAAGTCTCCAATCAGGACAGCTAGAATCTTAACAGAAAGCAAGCTAAGAGGTTGCAACAAAAAATGAAAACCTTGACAAAGAACAAGTAATAGGAATCAGAGAGTTCAAATTTAAGCTGTAGGATTACAGAACTAGCAGAGTAATTGTGGTAAGCAGACTACAAAGTAAACAGTAACGCCAAATGGTTTAGCTCAGGGAACCTAAGAAGAACAACAGTATTTAAATACAACCAGAAATGCATCTGTCACAGGTAAATTACAGGATTACTGTCAGGCTTTAAATTTAAAAACTAGGACAGCCAAGCAGTAAGGAATACGGATGATACTTCATCCCAGAGATTAAAAATATGAGAAAGGGGAAAAGACTACTATAACAAAACCAGTACTAACAAATTAAGCTAGCTATTACCAAAGTTGTGAGATTATGAGAGTAAGAGACTATTAGAACAAGAAAATATCACAGACAGCTACAACCACAAAAAAAGTACAGTGCAAAACAAATACTAAACTCAAATACAAAGTAAGCGAGAGACAAAAGTAAGGACAATCAACAACAAAATAAGAGGAGCTCATAAGCTCTGGTGGCTGTCCATTCAGAATCTTATCGGATTCTCTGATTAGGCTCTGAAACTAAAGCCTAAACCATTCAGAAATCAGTTGGTTATGCAAGTGCCTAACAGAGAAAGGGTATTTAACGCATGCCAAACAACCCAGGTCAGTACCAAAAAAGTAGGAGTATCTTACTTCAGTTAACAGACCAGTACCAGCAATTGGGACATCTTAACTATTACCACTCCAGTACCAGACGTTAATAATATACCTTAACTAGTTTCGGGCAGCATCTCCAATGTATTTAATCTAGTCTATCATTGACAAGCACAGCGTCATTTGTACACTTCCACAAAAAAAGGCTTTCGTTCTAGAATACATGCAAAGAAAAGACAGGAGCAATTGATGGACTATTAACAAAAAGGATTTCGTAACATCTTCTTTGAATTTCTTGGAGTCTATATCAAAAGCAGCAAGGTTACAAGAACACAAATTTACTGGCGCATGTCAAGGCATTGCAACTAATAAGACATTTTTTATTGAATATGGTTGCCTAAAATTATCTGCCCTAGTAAAACGGATGAATCTCATGGTTAGTCATGTAAGAAAAAAGAAAAAGTATGCAAAATTAAACCACAGAACTGAATAGATCGAACTTTGTAACTAAGGTTTGACAAAGGTTAACTTGCAATAACAGCTATGATCATAACAGTCCATATGAATCCATCAGAATCCATCAAAAGTGAAGTAACTGCAATCATATCGAAAGGACATATAAATTTGGTGTCTTAGATACATCAGAACATTTCTCCATACAAAACAACATGCCAAAACAGAAAGTAGTGGGTAAACAAAATTGAAACAGGCACAAAATACCTAGTAAAATCATATACCTTCTTATTTAACACCGTCCTTCAAAGCTCTTTTTCTGTTTCTTCAATGTGGAACGTCACAGCGTTTGATCCAGCAGACTTATCCCTGTTTTCGTAAGTGTTCCCCAGGTCCTGTGGAATCGGCTAACTTTGGCGAAATTATGCTCTCCAAGTAAGTCGCTATTCTGAGCCATTTTGGAACACCACTGATCTCAAGCACTCTTGCACTTTTATGCTCTGGATCATAAAAAACTAAAGTCTTCTGATCGCCATCCTTCTCCAATAGAAACTCACCATTTTTGAAAATATGTATTGGTATAACCGGTAATTCATCCGCAAGTAATTTCTTGGTATCAACCTTAAACAATTTGGTCCATGATTCTCTAACTCCATAATCTTTCATCACCCACACTTCAAGACAGCGCTCACCACCTTGGAAAATATCAAAAAACATGCATAGATTATTTCCCAGCACACAGAACTCAAATCCTGGTAATTTTGGAAAATTGTATCGATCAAATTTTTTGGGTTTTCGCACGCCTAAATTGAATGTCTCTGTACGAATATCAAAAGAAAAAATATCACGACATATTGCGAATCCAGTTTCGGTGAAAATTATACGAATTCCTCCCCAGTGAAGAACTCCATTAAGAAACACCCCGCCACTTTGATCTGTAATAAGATAACAACATATATTGTATTCGATAATTTTCCATGAATTCGAGCGCAACGAATACAAGTTCACCTCCGTAGTCACGCTAGGGCTCCCAGGATCGGAAGTGTAAGAAGTCATGACAAACTTGTAATCGTCATTGTTAGAGTCATAACCTAACCCACATACTAAACTCCATTTCTTTTGATTCCCCTCAATTTTGGATGTATAACATGATTCTGGTTTAGATACTTTCCTATATTCATTAGTAGTTGGATTCCAAAAGCAAATAAAAGCATCATCAACATCTAAACACACTAAACCATTACAAGATCCTAAACAAGTTTTTGATGATAAAGAATTAATATCAATCTCATTAGCCTTAAAACAAGTTCTTGATGATGAAGAAGAACCGATGTCTCTAGATATATACATACAATTATCATCACCTCTAATTAAGAGATTGGTTGTGTTCATTTCCTTAGCATATTTGAGATGAACTTTGATAAAATCAGGATTGCTAAATAATTTAACCCAAGATTTGCATACACACCTGAATCGCTGTATCGATTTTGCTGGTAATCTTGATAGGATGTCAGCTATGATACCTTCGGGGAGATAGCTTGACATTGTTGTTCTGATTTCTAGGGTTCACTGTGATTTTTGGTGAGAGAAAACATTAAGAGGTAGGTGAGCACTGAGTAAACATTGATCCGTTTTATTATTGTTACGTGGGCCGGGCCGACCGATTCACAGACATAAAACCGTGCTGATTTCTGTCGGGCAGGGTAACCGGAGTTAAGGGACCATTGAGTCCAAATTCCAGTAATAAGCTATTGTGCCATTTTCTTTAGTCTGTTGACAAGGTCATGTTTACTTGATTCGACCCTAGGGCAATGCTCATGTTATTTTTGTTGGATATCATTTGATTCCTATTTTTTTGAAATACTAGAATATTATGACTTTTTTTTAAATTTAGAAGTAGATGACGAGGATAAATAAAAAAATTCAATCGAGAACATTTAGACTCTTGTAAAAATTGAGATATTAGACTGAACCGAAAACACAAAGTTGTAAGATTCAAAATCTCATAATGGGTTTAAATAGGTTGAAATAGAATAGACATTGTTGTTACCTTTCATGTAGGGAATGAATATCCAACTATGTTTCTATAGAACGCGGAATTGGGGGATTAAAAAACTAATTGGGGGATAGAGGAAAAAGATAAAAACTGGATTTAAATATCAAATCATGGTCACCCCTTATCTATGCATTTTATCTAATTCCTAATCTACCCCTTACTAATCATGTTTAGTGGTTAAATATAATTAGTTAGGTTAATAGATTAGTTTGATAATCATTAGAACAAATCATTATCATTGAATTTGCTGATGCAACAACATCAAATCAAGATATTTATGATCATGAAGGTTTAGGTGAAGAACCAACCCAGGAAAGTAAACTATCTGAACATATAAGTGCTCCAATTACTCATATATAGGTATTAATGTATTGAAATTTGATATTTTTTTCATTGAATTCGCCATTGTTGCGCCTGAAAAACTCAAAGGCTTAGGATGGTAAAAGTATGAATACCATGTCTAAGAAGTGACCAAACCGGCATGGTATTCATACTTTCACCATGCCTTAGACACAATATCCCCCAATTTTGAAAATTGGAAGTACACTACCGGCATAGAAAGTTCATTATCGAGCATGCCGGTAGTACTGCCGGCATGGTTGATTCCCAAGTGTACCGTGCCGGTTTGAGGACAAAAACATGAAGAAAACTTGTCTGAAATAGCAAGTACCGGTAGGTATTCATCATAAAAAACCATGTCGAGACTAGTACCGGCATGGTATTCATCCTAAAAAACCATGCCGGAACTAGTACCGGCATGGTATTCATCATAGAAAAACATGCCGGCACTAGTACCGACATGGTATTCATCCTAAAAACTACACCGGAACAAAAAAATAGTAGGGTATTCATCATAAACACAAGCCGGAAGTGGATTAAAAGTTTATGATTCTAACCTATACGAAGTTTTAAAACAACAACAACACTTTAAATATGATTAGGTATCATGTACCTTCTCAATAAAGCCATTTCTTCTTCTTCTTCTTTCTCAAGAACAATTCAATTTAACCTATCTTTAAGAACTTGTTAGGGTTTTATTTTGATTTTGATTTTTAGTTTTAAATTTTAATTTAGATGGAAGGGTATTTAAGTATTTCTGCCCCCAAAAAACACCCCTTAACGGATATTATTGGATGGGGTTAGTAATTCATATCCCCCAATTGCGCGTTCTTTCTATATGACCTTGATAGGACCAAAGATCGGATGACCAGTAGGAAGGCAAGATAAGTATTTAGATTATATTTGTATTTTGATGTATTTCAGTATTACTAATTCCCTTGGTAATGTACTTCGAATCATACTTCGCTTTGTTGCTAACTAAGTAACTTTAATCTAACTTTCGCTTTATTATGTTTTAATCTGTTTTCGAATCTTATTTTTCTTTATTGCTTCCTTACTTTAATCTTATTTCACTTTACTATGTCCTATTTATTATCTTCTTCGCAACAATAACACTACAATATTGTTGAATCTAAAAATTCGGTGCCAAAGAAAATCTATGAAATTCAAGTCATTGATCTTAGAGGTACATGGTTAGTCTCAAATCAGGAATTTAAAAGATTTTCTTCATGAATTTTATTAGAGTGCCAATTGTTTGAGGGTGGTACCAAAGTTCATATGAGACATAACATCGTTTAGTTATGAATTTGTACACCCCCAAGCAAATTAGCACCCTATTGGAAATGTTGTTCTTGTTTTACCCATTGAATCTTTCAAGCTTATTAGAGGTCTTTATCGAGAAGATCCACTTCCTTTTTACCTGGTCACCGTATGTACGGAAGGTTTTAATCATGTCATCTACTTTCTATTGGCAACACCCAACAATAATTACCGTTTATTTTTCTCGAATGACTTCCTGCTATATTCAGTGAACGGAAAGGTTAGTACTATGAATAACTTTCTTTGCATTATTTAGAAATTACACGTCTATCAAGCCGAATTGAGATTGGGTGTGACTGTGACTCATGTTATTTTCATTGTCTATCATTCAGTTCCCACTTTCAAAAATGGGAACATTTAAACTGGATACATATCCGCTTTTTAATTTAGAAAAGATGATAGCAGAGAGTTTATCAGTTAAGAGAATTTAACATAAAGTATGAAAGTTTTGCTCCTCTACTTTGAAGTGAAAAATATGACATATTGGTGGAGTAAGATTAAAAATTTCTCATCTGCATCATTTGCTGCACTTACATTAGTGTTGTAAATATTTAATGTTTTATATTTGTCAATAAATATTAATTTTCTAAGATCAAAGTATATGTATTTTTTTTTTCTTCCATTTTTACTCCAAGAATTATCTAATGATAGGCCATCTTTTGGACTCTTAAGAGACACTATTTTGGTGAACGGTTGCATTTTTATACAAAAAAGAAAAAAAAATGTTGAATCTGACTACGGCTTGATTATTCGTTGTGAAACGACAAACACAAATTTAGAATTTCTTCCTTGAAAATCTCAACTGCGGTTGGGCTTTTCGAAAACTCCGTTCAGGCTAACCTTTGCAAATGGAAAAATATGAAACGTAATTCGAAAGAAGGAAAAGATATGTGAGCCATTTGGTGGACGGTCTAGTTGGAAAGAAATGGAAAAATAATTTTGGGAAAAATAGAAGAAGTGATTTTTTGATTGATTAGGCCAAAGTCTTGATCTATAATTGGTTTTGAGATTTAAAATTTTCAAGAGGTGTCCTTAGAAAACAAATGAGTTCGTTCGGATATGTCCCAAAAAGTTAGGTACCTGATTAAATTACGTACGAGTCACATCTCGAGTTAGTCATTCGGAAAACAAGAAAAATAACCGATTTGATGTTTGATCTATATCGTCTCAGATGTCTAGTCAGATTCAGATAACAGATCATATCCCAACAAAAAAATTGACAGTCTAACAACAAGCATGTGAAAAAAGAAATATTTCTGCAACTGCTCGTACTAAACTTGCCTTGGCCACCTTTTTTTTTTTTTAATTTGTTAATGAAGTCATGTTTACTTACTTAATAAGATCATGTTATTTTTGAAATACTACTTTTAAAAATAATTAAACATTAGTATAATTTATGAGGATATACGAGAACATTTAAAATGCATTACATTTTCCTTTTAATTTAGGTGAAGATGGTATAAGTACATCAGATATACTTTAGTTAAGAGTAACTTGACTCCAAGAAGAAATATGAGAGTTTTATTTATTGGAAAAAATGAGATGAGAAAATATGAGATATTGGAGTGGACTAAGGATACAAAGCCTCAAAGTCGAGGTCTTCATGTTGCAACACAATGGACTATAGCTAGTCCAGTAAATAACATAGATGTAGCCACTTTTCAAGCAGAGCAAAAAAATTGCACAGTCACTTTTCATGTGGAAAAAGAATGCCAAACTTTAAGTGGAGAAAAACATGGTAATCAGTTTTCAAATACTGTTTTTCTTTGTAGTTTATCTTATTTTCACTTCAGTATGTCTTATTCATCTTCTTGTCAACAATCATTCAACAAAGTTACTGATAATTGAGCGTCATTATCCAAGAAAATTCTGAAATTCAATTTGTTAATTTGAAAAGTTCAAATTCATGATTCATTTCAAAACTGGGGCTCTGAATACTAGACCGACCACTAAGCCATCCTATTTAAAATTTGGGGTATTAAATGTAGATCGATCATTAAGCCATCTCTGGTGATATGACGAGGGTTGTGCTGACCAAGAGATGGTGTTACACAAACCTATTTTCATTCTTCAAGAGAAAAGAAACAGTGCTCACATGTCCACAAGTGTTGCTCATGTTCAACTAATCTTGGCTGCTTTAGTTTGTTAACGAGGTCATGTTGAGGCTCATGTGATTTTTGTTTGCAATTCCTTCTTACAGAAATGACAGAACATTATAACTTATGATTATATAAAAATAACTTAAGCATGGAGATATTAATAATTAAAATAAAGATGAAACATAGTAACAGTATGTTCTTACATAATTAATTCATCTTCATTTAATGAAGTGTTTCACAGGAAACATTACAGATTGAATACTGATCTTCACTCAGTATGTACGTACAGGACAGGATGTCGTTTATGACTCACACACTTTACACTCTGTGTATACAAGAGACAATCACACATGTGAATTGCGATGTTGCATCTTATCCTGCACTGCTTCTTCAGTCTTATCCTGCACCACTTCAGCTAGTAGCTTGGTATTGTTAATATCCCCCCTTAAACTCATGAGAGCTTCAATCACATTAAGTTTGCTTCTAAGAGCAGTAAATCTTGGACCATGTAGGGGTTTAGTAAATATATCATCTATTTGGTCCAAAGTGTTCACATAAAATACATCCAGAGCTTTGGACTGCACTAATTCTATTATGAAATGATAGTCTAGATGCACATGTTTCATTTTTGAATGAATCATAGGATTTGAGGCAAGAGAGATAGAGCGGATGTTGTCACAACCAAGTTAAGGAATACCTGAAATAGGAAAGTGAAGATCTTGAAGAAGATAACAAATCCAGAAAATTTCAACTGGACTATGTGCAAGTGTCCTGTATTCAGCCTCAATGCTAGGTCTGGCCACTGTACTTGTTTCTTAGATGACCAAGACACCACATTTGATACTAAATAGACATAATAACCTCCAGTGTACATCTTATCATCAATAAAGCCAGTCCAATCTGCATCAGAAAATCCCATAAGAAATGAAGATCCTTTTGACAAACTGCAGACCAAATCCCAAAGTGCCCTTAACATATCTAAGAATTCTCTTGGAAGCTAGAAGATGAGGAAGTCTTGGATGCTTCATATGCTGACAAACCAGATTCACAACATAATATATTTCTGGTCTAGTCCATGTGAGATAATGAAGTGACCCAACTAAAGACCTATATTCAGATGGATCATCCAACAATTCACCAGTATCTTTGGAAAGTTTTTCTGAAACAATAATTGGAGTAGCACATGGCTTTGCACCTTACATAAGAAACCTTTGAAGTAAATCAACAACATATTTAGTTTGAGAAAGCATTAAAATATCAGACTTTCTTTTTTACTTCAAGACCTAAGAAGTAATGAAGATCTCCCAGATCTTTTATAGGGAACTGAGTTTGTAGTTGAGAGATAACTGCCTTGATGAAAGTTGAAGAAGAACCTGTTAAGAGGATGTCATCAACATAGATGAAGGCCACAATAATTTGAGTCCCATTATGATGCACAAATAGTGAAGGATCAACTGTAGAATTCACAAACTTCAAAGTAGTGAGTGTTGTACTCAATTTTTGGGGCTCGCTTCAAGCCATATGTTGCTTTGTGTAATAAACATACGTGATGCGGCTTGTCACGATCAACAAAACCTGGAGGTTGAGTCATATAAACAGTTTCCTTCAAGTCTCCATGAAGAAAGGCATTGCTCACATCCAATTGATGAATTTTCCAATCAAAATGCACTGCCATAGAGAGAATGATTCTGATAGTTGTAGGTATTGCCACTGGACTAATCTTAAAAATCAATTCCATATTGTTGATGATAACCCTTAGCAACAAGTCTGGCCTTATGTCTGTCAATTGTTCCATCTGCTTCGTGCTTTACCCTAAAAACCCACTTGCAACCAACCAAATGTTGATTTGGAGAAGGATCAACAAGATATCATGTACCTGCTTTTTGTAATGTTGTGAACTCATTTGCAGAAGCAACTATCCATACCTTTAGTTTGTTAGCAGTAGTAATACAAGTAGGTATAGATACATTGTCAGCAAGTAATGTTAATGGTAGCTTATGTTTAGTAGCATAATAAGACTTTGGTGTTCTTATGCCATTTTTACTCCTAGTAACCATGTTATGATCATTCTTAGGAATTGAGAAAGAATGAGAAATTGACTGAGAGGATGTAAAAGCCAATATGGGAGATGATTCAGAATTAGATGCAGTTAAAGGAATGGGAAAACCAGAATAAATATAATCTTTAAAAGGAAATAAATTTTCATCAAATGTAACATGTCTTGATATGTACACTTGACCAGTTGAAGGATCAAGACATCTATATCCTTTTTGAGTAAGACTATATCCCAGAAAGATACAATGCTTGCTTCTTGGTTCTAGCTTGGTGGAGGTATAAGGTTTTAACCAAGGAAAGCATGAGCAGCCAAAAACTTTAAGAAAGGTGTAGTCTGGTTTTCTTTGAAAAAGCGTTTCAAATGGAGTGATGAAGCTAATAACTCTAGTTGGCAATCTGTTTATGCGATGAATTGCAGTGAGAAGTGCATCAACCCAATAAGAAGTTGGTAAACCAGATTGTAAAAGAAGTGTTCTGGTAACATCCAATAAATGCTTTTGTTTTGTTTCAGCAACACCATTTTTTTCTGGTGTGTGAACACAATTCTTTTCATGTGTAATTCCTTGTTGAATACAAAATTGGCTTAGAAATTCATTTATGAATTCACCTCCATTGTCTGTCCTAATAGTAATAACAGAATGAGACAATAGTTTTTCAACTCTACTGACAAAAGAATGAAATGCATGCATGATTAAAATCAGCTTTAGAAGATAAAGGCAAGACCCAGCAATATTTGGTATAGTCATCCACTATATATTAGCATAATAGAAAGCTCCTGAAATAGAAGGTTCACTACAAGGACCCCAAAGATCCATTTGTAACAACTCCAGAGGTTGTTGAGTACTTGAAAATGAAAGTTGAAATGAAAGTTTTTGACTTCTATAGACTTTACAATCCATACAAGAAAAAAATTTATTGGCTACATTTTTGAGTTGTAGATGATTACAAATTTTCTGAAAAGTTTGAAAAGAGGGATGGCCAAATCTTCTATGAAGGATAACATTGTCAGTGGTGGTGGCTGATAAGGCATGAGTGGTATTGCTGAATTTGATAGGATAGAGTTCATTTTTATGTGGACCCTGGAAGAGAGTCTTCCCAGAGTTCAAGTCATTCACAGAAAAACCATGTGAATCAAGAGTTATGGAATAGTTGTTATCAGATGTAAATTTATGAAATGAAAGTAAGTTGTGAGATGATTGTGGAACTAGAAGAATGTCATTTAAAGAGAAAGAATGCTCAAGCACATGTTTACCAGATCCAATATGAGTAATAGACATACCTTCTCCATTTGCTGTATTGATAATCTCGGAACCATCATAATGAGTAAGATCTTACACTGCATCTGAAGTTGAAGCAGTATGTATATTAGCACCACTATTTGCAATCCACTCATAAGTGTCAAAAATGTATGTAGTTGCTAACATAACACTAAGGTTGGCAGGTGGTTTGCGGCCTTTATAGGAGAAATTAAGCCTTTGATATAGAGATGGCAAACGGGCGGGTCGGGGCTGGCTTATTACGGGTTACACGGGTACGGGTTAACACGGGCCAAAGCTTGTGGGCTGCTACTCTTCACGGGTGATCATTTCTCCAACCCGAGCCCGTAGCGGGTAAAGCTTGTGAGCTCATGGGTTAGCTGGTTTCTGGTGAGTCAACTCGCCACAAACGGATTTTGACAGAGTTTCCCCTGTTTTTTTTTGTTATTGCCGGCCACATTTAGGCCATCTAAAGCTCCTTCCCTGCAACCTAACATTCATCTACTTCGAATTCAATTCAATCAACAGATTCAATACTCATCTTCTCATAAGGGGAAAAAAAATATAATAGGTCTTTACTGTACATGGAATTCAAAATCATCGGGACCATAAAATCAAACAAGAAAATGTCAGAAATCAAGATCCAATTCACACTGAAAACATACTACGAATTATTGCTATAACCTTCATTAATCTCTTCAATCTTCATCTTCAACAGAGAACAATAACTTCTTGTTCTTAATCAATCCCTCTCTTGTATTTATCACAGTAAAAATCCCCTCTTTTCCTAAAAACTAACATCTTCAATTAATCTTCTCTTTCGCAACTTCAATGTCATAGTGTATATCTCCAAAACCCCAAAACTAAATATAAATTTTCAAAAGATTAATTTAACCAATCAGCAAAACTAAAATTAATTTAATCTTTAAATCTTTATCTTAATCTATAGAATCAGGCTATCAGCAATTTTCATGCTAAATGATACATACAAAATCTAAATAAAAAAAAATAAAAAATGACCCAAAAATTGACCCATATCCAGAAATTGAATCAACAAATAATATAACAGAAGTTCAAGTTCCTCAAATTAACCTGCACAATCAACCATGCAAAATCAATACTAGTATAATACTAAACCCAAGTTTTAAAATTGTCAACTTATAGCCTCAAATCTTTAAAATCATTACCGTGGAGTTAAAGTACCATTGTACCAACCATGTGGGAGATACAGAGATGAAAAATAAGCAAAAACCAAAGCAGAAAAAGAAAACAGAGGTGGTTAGGAGGCGCCGCAGCCGTAGGAGAAGATAGTAAAGTGTGGGGAGAGAGAAAAGAAAGAGGACGAAGAAGAAAAAGAAGAAATAAGTGATAATTGTCTGTCCACTAGGGTTTTTGGGGCCTTTTATACCTAAAGCGTAGGGATAGGATGAACCCTAGATGATCGACGGTCGTATTACACCTAACTTATATTAATAAGGTAATGTATACCGGTTTTACTGGGTTTACCTGCTGAGTTTACAGATCCGGGGAACGGGTTAACCCGTTTACTAACAAGCCACCATTTCTCTAACCCTAACCCGGCTTGTTTATAACCCATCCAAGTCGGGTCAGTTTCACGGGTCGGGTTTGGGTTTATCCGCGGGTTTCGGCTTGATTGCCAGCTCTACTTTGATCACACACATCTGCCAAATGACCTTTTGTAATGCATATCTGACATACTGGTTCATCATCAATTGTGTATCCTCTGCCTGAGACATTTTTTGTGAAGATATTAGGGTTTGGATATCTTCCAGAAGATCCTCTTCCTCTAAATCCTCCTCTGTGATTATAGGATCCTCTATAAGCATTGCGGTTATTGTGTGTAAGAAAAGCTTTAGTTTCCGTGTCATGTTTAATATTCTTGACTCTGTCACTTATAACTGCTTCTTCACTGAGCAGATTATTGTGCAATTCAATGCAAGTAACTGGAGGATTACGATGACGCATTGCAGTTGCAAATGGTATATAATCTGAATTCAAAGATTTTAGAGTGATAACAACTAGTTCTTTATATGAAATTACCTCTCCTGCTGCAGCAAGTTAATCCAAAAGTACTTTAATCTCATTAATCAAAGCAGGCACAGATTTGTTACCTTGAGTAAGAGAAAGTAATTTGGTGCGTAATTGAATGGAGTGTGTTGATGATGCACGAGAAAATCTATCTTCAATGCTTGTCCAGAGTTGATGAGAGGAAGTAGATCTGGAGAAGTAAGCTATCACAGAATATGAAATAGTCGAGTTTATCCACATTATGATAGATGAGTCTTCATCCATCAAATCAGAATAAAGAGGATTCTCAACTCCATTTTCTTGATTTCTTCTACTAGTATATTGAACATGACATTCATATGATCTATCTAGAAATTTCATCAACTTATACTTTTGAATCACTGGATTCATCATATTTTTCCAGGTGATAAAATTATCTTCTTTGAGTTTAAGATTCACAAAATGAGTGAGATAATGGAGAGGTACACGAGAAAACGAATTGGATGTTGGATTTTCCATTAAAGATTACAAATCTTGAAATCTAAAATGGATCTGAAAAAAAAAAGTTGCGAAAAAACAAATTGAAGATGATGAAGTTGATTAGAAATCAGAGACTACCTCTAATAGATAACACTTCAACAATGAATTGAGATTCTGAAGATGATGATGAAAAAAAAAATCTTGAAATCTGAATCAGAGTCACCTCTGAAGAACACACTGATGATAGCTTTGAGATGCAGGCACACTGATGAACTCAAAGATTAAAGAAAATCAACATGATCAAAAATTAGGTTAAAAACCTTTTCTAGCTGATACCATAGTAACAGTATGTTCTTATAGAATTAATTCATCTTCATTTAATGAAGTGTTTCAGAGAAAACATTACAGATTGAATACTTAACTTCACTAAGTATTAATACCACAAAAAAAGATATGTCAAGACAGAGCCGTCATTTACAGCTCATACACTTTACACTCTGTCAATACACGAGACAATCACACATGTGAATTGCATTGTTGCATCTTATCCTGCACTGCTTCTTCATCCTCATCCTGCACCACTTCAGCTAGTAGCTTGGTATTGTTAATAATACATAGGACATTACTCAGTTAAGAGTCTTAAGACTTGAGAGAACATAGTGAAGAAAGATTAGAGTTTTTTTGTTTAAACGAGAAAATATGAGATATATGAGTAAACTGTAAACTAAACAAACAACTCTATATTCTGGGTGCATCACTTGGTCGTAATGATCAAAACTTCACTCAAATACTTCAGTGGCTGACCAAACAACATATGGATATTTGAAAACACTTGAATATCAAAGATATGAAGCTACTTTTGGAGTATAGATATCTGAATTATTGGCGCAAGTTTCTATAAGATAGACCAAAAAACATAGTGAAAATCGATAAATATATGAATATTTGACAACACTTGCAGTTTTTTTTGTTGGTAAATTCTGATTTCATAATGTTTTATGCGTGCTCTGCTATATTGTTTATATTCTTAATTTCACTTCATCATGTTTATTCACCTTCTTCACAATCATTCAACAAAGTTAATGAACCTCAAACTTCAAAACCATTATGCAATAAAACTTATCTAGTTCTTGTTGCTAGTAAAAAGAACTCAAAATCATGTTAGTTTCAAATTGAAAACTTAGAAGACTACTTTCATCTCGCATAATTGGCAACAGTAGATATGCTAGACTCTTAGACCCTAGTACCGACTTCCTAAATACTCGCGAATCAAAGGCTCGATTTCATCACAAGCTGAAACAAGTTTTGGTAGTTGAATCAAAATAAGTGAGATCGAAAGACGGTAAAACATTTTGTATACAACCATATTCAAATCAATATATACGATGTTCTTTCGGAAATACACAACAAAAGTATAAGAGAATCCATAGTTTTATAAAATCCAATTCGGAAGGGAAAAAAAACTACCCAAACTACAAAATATTATAATCGTAAGTTCAGATACACTGCAAAGTAAGTATGTGCCCAGTTTAATTTAAATATCCACAACCAGATCCCAACTCAAACCTCAAGTTAGACATCCGAAAAAATTGGAAAAAAACTGAAATTTGACTCGGATCCTGTCAGATACCGAGTAATTTTCAAATTTCGAATCACATCAAATAAACTAGACGTTGTTCTCAAATAATATGCGATCTCCTATGCCACAACTGGTCGAGCTAAACTTGCCTTGGCCATTTTCTTTAATTTTTTAATGAGGTCATATTAGTTTGTTGATGCGCTTTTCTATGCCACAAAACTTTCTTTGGCCACTTTATTTGATTTGTTAATCAACCAAGTCATGTTTTATTTGCTTAGTGCGAAAACTGATGTTATTTTTGTTAGCTACCATCACACTGCTATTTTCTGAAATGGCATAACAATAACAACATACTCTATGAGTATAAGAATATTTAAGTAGCACATATATTTACTTTTAATTTAGAAAAAGGTTGTATGAGTATATCAAATACTCTATACAATATTACTTAAGAAAATTTTACATAGAAAAGAAATGTGAGAATTTTTTATTAGAAATGAGAAATTATGAGATGTCGGAGTACGCTGAAAAACAAAGTCCACATAATAACAACGGCTAGAGGGTTAGTATTTTGACTTTCAAAAATTTCTTGCTATTACGGATTTACATTATTTCCACATACCTAAATTTTACGTTTAATCTCTCATGTGTTGTCTCACATGAAAAAAAAGGCAAGACTTCTTTCTCTAAAATCAGATTGTCTATGTTTCTATTTTTATTCATTCTATGAAACAATAACCAAGAAATACAAGGTTTGTTTTTAGGAATTTAACATTATTTTCATTTTTGTTTCCTCCGCAAAGATAATAATATTGAAGAACACACAAGCCATGAGCAAAAAAAATGCAAGAGATCAAAACAAAAATATACTAACAAAATAGAGCATCAGACATTGGAACAAAATTATACTTCCACTATATTTAGTTCCTTGTGATTGTTAGCAAAACTTTTAAACATTTCAAGATGGTCCTCTTTAGATGAAGGAAAACTAAAATCCATCACTGAGAGTCTAAGAGAGACTCAATGAGGCTTGTTGCAGAAATCTTATTAGGTTCTTTTATCTATATAGACATACCTTTCAAGTTTGAGTCAAGCGTGCCGTTCAAATAAACAATATTTTCAGTTCTCACATGGTCATCTATTTCCGGTTCTTGCTTTGCTTTTTTGTCAACCGAATTTAGTCTAACTTTCATGTATGAAGCTCAAAAGTTCAAAATCATTATCCAAGAAAGTATATGAAGTTTAAGTTGAGTTGATAATCCTAAGAGTTCAAAGTTATGGTAACTTTGAAATAAAAAATTATTAGAAAACTACTTGCAATTTGTATTTTTTAAAGGTCCTACTAATGTTGACCTCTTAAATACTCATGAATCAGATGTCTGGTTTCACCATGAGCAGTAACAAACTTTGCTAGTTAATCCAAAGAAAGATACATCAGTACACCATGAAACGAGTACAACCAAGTCCTCGAGGACCCCATCTCGACTAATTACGGGACCCTCCACCAGAGCTGTGAAATGATCCAAAAATTTTTGTAATCTCAAAACTAGTTGGATTCACACTCAACTGGTCTTGGCCACTTTGTTTACAATTTGTTAAAGATTTCATGTTTTCTTTCTTTGGACCAGGCTCATGAGAGTTCTGTTGGCTATCATCCAATTCCTATTTTCCGAAATGCCACTGCATTAACTTATGAGCATATATGAAAACGTTGAAAATGGATATATAGTTACCTGCGGAATATGGGCTGATGTTCTTCATGTAATTATAACACAGTCAAAATCTGTTTTTATAGAGGCTACACATCTTACTAAAAGAAAAACATAAATTTTGAATCCATAAGTCAAGCCAAGGGGATAAAACAAAAATATGCCATCATCATCTACTTCTGTGTTTTCTTAGTTATGTAGTCGTTAATTTATGCATATCCAACCGTTACTTTTGATAATTATGCTATGATTTGCATAATTAAGTAATAATAATTTTTTTTTGTTTTTTTGCCAACCATTTCTTCCAAAGCTATTATTGGTCTAGTACTGCATGGTTGTTTCTCATTTTGGATACAAATTAGGAAACTTGGTGATATATTACTTGCAACCAATTTGAAGCTAAATTATTTGAGTTTTTCCGGTTAGAAACGACGGATGTGGGACATTAATATATGAAGATTCCTGGTTTGGGCAAAAATCAAAAGTTTCTGTTAGTTTTTTCACCCACAATCGAATTATTAAAACATGATTATACCGATTATAAACTCTTGAAAATTTTACAAAGAAAGAAACGGTATATGCAGAAACTTACATACACCGATTCTTGATGTTCTTCATGAATTAAAACATCAACATGAATCGGTATACGAGTGCATGAACATCCACCGATTCTGGTTTGATTTTATGCAATCCAAGAAAATGAAAAGAACTATCACAATTACAACACATTACAATTATAAGTTCAGATTATGATGCATTGTAGATATGTGCCTAACAAAACTCTAATATTCAAGGATCAGATCTTGAATTATACATCGTAAAACTGAAAAAACAAACAAGCTGATATCTAACTTGGGTCGCGTCATAACCAATCCTTATGATCAAATTCCGAATCAGATCCAAAATTAACAAGTTGCTAACTCCTAATGACATGCAATCTTCCCGTGAGGGAAAAATCAATGTCACAACTGATCAGGCTCAACTTGTATGAGCCACTTTCTTTAATTTGTTAATGAAATCATTTTTATTTACTCAGGGTGAAACTCATGTTATTTTTATTGGCTAACATCTTCCCAAATGGAATTATAGCTTATGAGTACGAGAATATTTTAACTGAACATATATTTACAAAAGTTTTGGTACATTTGGACTTTGAGGAACGTAAAAATAAGACGCATTGGCATAACAACTTGAGAATATTCATTATTCACTCTAAGTACTCTAACTTGAGTATTCTCATAAGTTGTTAAATATGCTATGGATCTTCAACACTTACGTAAAATAGTTTTGTCACTAAAATTGACAAAGGGGAGATTGTTAGAGCATTGCTTGATTGAAACCACTGGCGCTAGTATGTCAAGTCAATTGTCAAATTTAGATGCCAAAACACATTCTTGATTTAGTCTCTAAAGCCAGTTGCAGAGTAGATTAGGTCAGAATCAAAGATATCCTTGAAGAATGAAGATTGAATACCTCACGAAGACATATTGGAGAACTTTATTAAAGGTTAGTAAAAAACACTTGATTCTCTTGTTTATTCTACCTCTGTATCCATCAAACCAAGTGCGTGTTTTATGAAACAATTCATATGATGATAAATATATATTTATGTATATAATTAAGGATATTTGAACCCAATACTTTTGTGAGAATGACCTGTCCTTGGAAAGGATCTCATGTTGTATTGAATAAGAATATGAATTCAACGATCCGAGAATCACCCGGTTTCGAGTTATAACGAAGAAGTTATGAGTGATTTATAAGTGTTGCTAAGGCAGTTCGTGGATAAAAATCGTACACGGATTTTTTGCGAACTAAAACGGGAAATACGTTAAAGTTTTTTTTCTTCGAATCAAGTACTTGGTGTGTGATTTCCAAGACAAGGTATATTTTTTACAAGCAACCTATCTTTGATAACCACACAAACTATCCCTTGGAAAATTGTGTGTGTTGCATAAAATTGTTCTCCATGAACAAGAGTAAGATTCCAAAAAACTTTACTTGGGGATCGTAAAGCACGAGGAAGCTATCTTCTTTGATAGGTGTTTTTCATAAACCTTAGATTTGATAAATCAAGATATCTCTAGATTATTTCTAGGTTATCTTGTAAGGAAGAATTAATTAGGTTACAGGATGGTAAACTGTAATTGTTGAGAAGCATCTTCTAAAGAGAATTAACGTTTTGCTAGAAGATTTTCATGAGCATCTTCTAAAGAGAATTGACGTAGCTTGTAAATTTTCTACAGGTGATCGGTGGTAAACCCTCTTAAAAAATTAATAGGGGATCGGTGTTCTGCTAGGAGTTCTACAGGTGCACGAATACAAGTGAAGCAAGTATTACATCTAGTCTGAAATATGGTAGTAAGTAATTGATGTAACAGCTTAAATCGTGTTTAATCTAGATTAGGTCGCAGATTTTTTTTTTACAAGATTGTAGTTTTCCTTGCTAACAAATATATCTGGTGTCTGTGTTATTTCTTTTCCGCATTATATTGTTTTACCTTTATAATTGAAATATCACAGGTTGTACGTATTGAAACCTAGATAGTATTGACTCAAATGTAAAGAACATACATGACTCGTTCTTGTTGAATGCATATCTTAAAATATAGATTATATGACTTGTTTTTGTTGGAATCCGGTTCTTGAAGTTCGGGTATATATACTAGGTTTACCTTGTTAAAACAATCTTAAATACAGTTCCATAACTGAATGTATAGATTGTACAAGGATTTTCCATATAGGTTGCATCCGAACAAAAAAGCTGGTGGTGTACTAGTTACCATCTCTTTTTTAGATGTTATTTTTGTTGGATATTATCCAATTATTGCTTTCAAAAATGCTAGAACATTATGACTTATACGTATAAGAATATCTAAACTATACTTTATACATATATCTACTTTTAATTTAGAATGCAGACGATATACCATCTCCAATAAAGATTATTTTACCGAATATCATTTAGACTCCTAGAAAAAATATGAGAGTTTTTTTTAATAAAAATGAGAAAACTGAGATGTTAGAGTGCACTAAAAATGTAAAGTCCCCAAATCCTCCGTTCATTAGTGGGTTTAAATATGTTAAAATAGCATAGAAATAACTGCTTTTCATGTAGGGAAACATTGTCAAACTATCCAACTAAGTTTCTATATGACCTTTATAGGACCAAAAATCAGATGGGCACTAGGAATGGAAGTTAAGAATTCAAATTTCTAATATGTGGTTATATGGGTATTTGTAATGGCCCGACCCACCACCGATACTGTCCCCACTTAGCCACCGGGTTATCTAAGCAGTGTGGGGTTTTCAACGGGCATCGCCGCGGTAATCCAGCAGAAACTTCCCGGAGGTCACCCATCCCTCGGATTACTCCCGCCCGAGCACGCTTAATCGCAGAGTTTTCTCGCCAACTCAAGCCAATCAGCCGAAAAGGCCTCGGTGATAGGAAAGGACAAACCATTACTTATATTCCATTCACCAACCACCGCCGAATATCGGGGTATTACAATACCACCACTCCGCCAGCCGCACCTTCCCACCCTCGGAAGGTGAATCGTCGTCGGCTCCGATACCATTTGTAATGGCCCGACCCACCACCGATATCGCCCCACTTAGCCACCGCGGTTATCCCGGCAGTGTGGGGTTTTCAACGGGCATCGCTCGCGGTAATCCAGCAGAAACTTCCCGGAGGTCACCCATCCTCGGATTACTCCGCCCCGAGCACGCTTAATCGCAGTTTTCTGCCAACTCGAAGCCACCAGCCGAAAAGGCCTCGGTGATAGGAAAGGACAAACCATTACTTATATTCCATTCACCAACCACCGCCGAATATCGGGGTATTACAGTATTTGATGTTTTATTTGTCATGGAAAATAAGCAAAATTTCACTATGTAAAATCATAATAGAGCAAGAAGAAATGGGTTGGTTATTACAAATTTAACAACACTTGATAAAGTACTTTCATTACCAATTCACTTGGTCATCTGTTTGTAATCTTACTTCGCTTTATGAAATGCTAACTAACTTGCTTTAACTTTACAATGTCTTAAGCTGTTGAATCTTACTTTGCTTTATCCCTTACTAACTGTAATCTAATTTTCACTTTAATATCTTCTTCGCAACAATAACACTGCAATGCTATAACTGAAAATTCATATAACCAGCATCAAAGAGGAAGTTTAAATTGCTGATCCTGAAAGTTCATGGTTAATCTCAGGACGGGCCTAGCAAAGGGGCTAACCCGGGCTATAGCCCGTCCCTAATTTTAGCTAGTTAAAATTTTTGTATAGGTAATTTTCTAAAAATTAGTAATTAGACCATCTATATTTTTGAGAATTAGTAATTAGCCCACCTTTATTCATGGTTAATCCTTGTAGTTGTAGCACATTTCATTTTTAGCCCAAAATCTTGTTTAAAGCATAAGAATTTCTCCATTTACTTTCCCATTTTTCCTTTATAAACCATAAATTTCATTCTCCAATTACTTTTCGGAATTAAAATTTGCGAATTTTAATGTTATACTTGTCAATATATCTAATATTCTAGAGGTAAATCCTAGCTAACCATTATTTATGTAACTCGTTCCAAAAATTTTGCGCGGCCTTCGACCGCATTGACGACAAGTAATATTCTAGCCCTACCCAGCAAGAATTCTGGGTCCGTCCCTGGTTAATCTCAAACTAGAAACTTAAAAAACATTTATTCATGGCTGCTAATGGGGTGCCAATTTGTTTGAGTGTGGTACCAAACAACATATATGACAAAATGTCACTTACCTATGGATTGGTACACCCCCAAGCAAATTTGCACCCTCTATTAGCAAGGTTGTTCTCCATATTTTAACCGTACATTCTTTCTTGTTCATCTCATCCAGTGGTTGCTTTGCGCATTGAATTTTTCAAGCCGACAAGAGGAGATCCACTTTCATTTTACCTGATCATTGTATGTACCGAAGGTTTGAATCATGTCACCCACACTGTAGAAGTGCACCAACTCATTAAAGGGACAAATCACCTGGCAATTAAAAGAAACCTATTATAGGGCTCCAAATATTTGGTTTTGAGGGCTCACAAGATGACAAAATTGGATTATGAAATAGTAATTAACAAAACCCCATATCTAACTATTTTTTATAATGGCTAAAATACCCTCCATGAATTATAAAATTAAATTTAATATCTTTTATTTCTCTTTTCATTCACAAATCATGATGAAGATGATGATCATATACAAAAAACTAAATCTATTGTCTTCTCATTCTCTTTTCATTCATAAATCATGATGAAGATGATGATCATAAAAAAAAAAAAACTATTATTTTTCTTCCTCTCTTCTTCTTCTCCGTCGTGATGAAGATGACGATCATAAAAATAAAAAACTAAGAAAACCCATCACTTATTTTTGCAAAAAACAGCCAGATTGTCTACGGTTGGGAAAATTCATATTTCCCAACCGTAGACAGTCTACGGTTGGGAAAATTCATATTTCCCCACCGTAGGATGTCTACGGTTGGGAAAATTCATACTTCCCAACCGTAGATAGTTCAGTCTACGGTTGGAAAAATTCATATTTCCCCACCGTAGGTTGTCTACGGTTGGGAAAATTCATATTTCCCAACCGTAGACAGTTCTGAAACTGTTTTTTCAAAAACCCAATTCGATCGATTCCGCTTATCCATGCATTGAAACCAATTAAATAAGATGGGTTTTTGATTTTTACCTTATTGAAGTCATTGCGGGTGGATTAAATGGTGTTAATCGATAATAAATTATTTTGAGAATTGACGATTAATCGAAGAAATAAGTGATGGAGGTAGAGTTTAGGAGGAGAGAGACGCTCTGTAAATCGGGCGATTGATGAGTTAACTCATCGGAAAATCGGGCGATAAAATTCTTCAGCTTTTCTTCAATCTTTTCTTTGATTCTCTTTACATCATGATTCCTTAATATTGCTATCTATAATCTTTTTTCGTTTCTTCGCTAGTTATATATGTTTTTCTAATCCATTAATGCCTGTGGAGCACATATAATGGATGCCTCTTTTTTCCGAATCTAGATTTAGGTCATCTTAATTTTTAAAATCTTAAGTTCTGATTTTTTGCTAGTAGTGTTTCATAAATTTCTTTAATGGTTGGAATACCATCATAATGGTTGTTCAAATTCTTAAAAAAAAAAAATCTATGCTAGTCTTTCAATTGGTAGTTTTGTTCTTTCCTATCTATTGTTGCTACTTTTCATTTTCAAAAAATCTAATGGAGTTTTAATCTTCTTGCAGGTCTCCTGACTTTCTGTGGGATCCAGTGGTGCTTTATATTCAGTTGTGGTATGTTATTGGTTCAATGACAGTTGTGTTCAGTATATTAAGGCTTCAGGCTGTGGTGCTAACCATCATAATTGTGATGGTCCTTCATAGTAGTATCAATCTAGGTTTCACCTTAGATCCAAACCCAAAAAGTAGTATCAGGAAGGCTATTTTCCCCATCCCCTCTGATCAAATTTTAGTTAGAAACCATTACCCCTCTTTTCTTCAAATTCAAAAATTGCCTCCGAAACAAATCCGATTTTGTTGCCGGAGAATAAGTTTCTTCCTTTTTACAGCTATACTCTTTCCCAGGAAAACTATATCTTGTTAAGAAAAATCCCTGGTCAATTACTGTGTCAAAATTCTGTCCTGGATTACAGGATCGTTAATTATCTCCAAAAGAATGTCTATAACTATTCAAGGGAAGTCAATATAAAATATGTTATATGGTTCCAAAACCTTAAACAAAAGCTCTCTCTGAATAGTATTCTCAAGGAAACTCTCATCATGTCCTCATCAAACAATAACCAAATCAATCAGCTCTCAAGGCAACTTATAAGGGCCAATATTGAGATACCAGCAACTAGAAGAACTGTTGGTTCATCGCAAATAGTTAACAATGCTGCAGAGGAATGGCTTTTTGGAGTTTTGGGAAAGCTAATGTGGAAAGAAAAAATCGATATGAGGACCATCAGAGAAGAAATAAACTCTCTATGGAGAAACTACAGGAACAAACAGATCAGAGTCATGGGAAACAATCTCATGTTGGTTCGTCTGAACTCAGAAGAAGAACGAGAAGAAGTTATAAGAAACGGACCATGGCTCGTGGGAGAAGCTCTTTTTGTTGTCCAGAAATACACCAATGGTGTTCCTATTTCTGAATACCAGTTCACACACCAGGTTTTTACTATACAGTTTAAGTATCTAAAACTTGAACATATCAACAGTCTGGTGGTCGATGAGGCTATAGGGTTTATGGGAAAGAAAATATCTACAACTCCTCCAAACTGCAGACCACGATATGGGAACACTGTCAAGGCCAGTGTAGAGATGAGTCTCAAGGAACCTCTGCATAGGGGAGGATGGTGGAACACAGCTACAGGGGAGAAAGTATGGATCCGTTACCACTGGGAATTGCAGCCAAAAAAGATTTGCCCCAAGTGTTTTGTTATTGATCATGATGATAGCAAGTGCATGTACACTTCGCACCTTCTTTACTTGGATACCTTGAATGATGAAGAATACCAAGAGTACCTAAGAAATGAAGTTGATGTTTATGAATGCAATGATGGAGAATGTATGGATAAGGATGAAGTGACTCAGGTTATGGGAGACATAGGAGCTGAAAATGAATCAAGGCAGAATAAAAGAATGAGAAACTCAAAGCTAGACAATGCACCCCTCATGAACCCTCATAATATCCATGTTCAACCCCCTAGCATTAGTGATGCTGCCAATACCATTGCTGCTTTGGGAAATCGCAATAATTCAATGATGGAAGCTAATGAACCAAAAACTACCACAGGTGAAACCACATAGAACAGTCAGGATCAGACCATGCAGGTAATTTCAAACCCTTTCCAACAAGTCATTTCTTACGGTTTCATTACTTTAAACTTCTATTTTTCTCGTTTAATACCTGCTTTTTACATTAGTTTTTATTTCCCCTGCAAAATGAGAATTATATCCTGGAATTGCAATGGCTTCGCCGCTAAGGATACAAAAAATTATCTCTCTGATATAAATATAAGAATCCAACCTGACATAGTTTTTTTACAAGAAACCAAAATTGATTCGAAAAAAATTCTTCGACATGTCAGGCCCTTAGGGTTCCCAAATGTTTCTTACGTGCCCTCTATTGGTAGAGCTAGAGGTATATGCCTCTTGTGGAAGGATGGCTTTCAACTTGACATAATCTATAAGGATAAAAATATGTTCCACTGCCTTGTTAAAAGTGACCCTGCTAAACCACAGTGGCTTCTATCCTGTGTATATGGCTCTCCATATCCACATGAAAGAAAATCTCAATGGAGTTTTATTAGAAATGTTTGTGATAATTTCAATATAGATGCCCCTTGGATACTTGTAGGAGATTTTATTAGAAAATCTCTATGAAAGAGCTAATAGCACTGGTTCTTCTTCAAAAACCTCAAAAATTGTTCAACTCATTCAAGGGATTGGTTTAACTGACTTAGGATATCACGGCAGTCCCTATACTTGGACTAGTAGTAAGAATGGTATTGGCAGACTAAAATCTAGACTAGACAGAGCTCTTATCAACCCAGACTGGTCTTTATCCTTCCCTGATGTTATTCTTAAACACCTGCCATTCTTAGGATCAGACCATTGTCCTATATTCCTAGACTTTTATCCTAATGAAGCTGTTAAGTCCAAAAACTGGAAGTTCTTTGAATGTTGGCTTAGAGAAACCTCTTGCAAAGACCAAATAAAATACTCCTGGTCTAAACATGTTAATGGCTCTGCTGCTTTTAGACTTGATAAAAAACTGGATACCACTAGAAGAGATCTATCCAAATGGAATAGAGAAACTTTTGGTAACATTCATGATAATATTAAATGTTTGCAAGATAAACTAACAGATCTGCAGCAAATGAGTAGAGATAGTGACATCACTCAACAAGTCAAGCAGATTGAACATGATATAAATGAATGGCATGCTCGTGAAGAGGAATTCTATAGGCAACAATCAAGAGACACAATGTTCCATGAAGTTGATCAAAATACTAAGTATTACCATCAGCAGACGAATAGAAGAAAGGCAAGAAATCGCATCGAATCTCTTCTCAAACTAAATGGCACATGGTGTTCTGGCAGAGACAACCTTGAAGAACTTCTTACATCACACTTCACCAACATTATGAGCACCACTGATCCAGAGAATAATGAAGCTATCTTCAACCTTCTACCACACTGCATCTCAAAAGCAGAAAATGCCATGTTAACCAAAATTCCAGATGAAGTGGAAATTTTTACAGCCTTACACAGTATGCAGCCATGGAAAGCACCTGGGCCAGACGGATTCCCACCAGGATTCTTCCAGACGCAATGGGATACTACAAAAAATGAGGTCATCCAAATGATACAGCGCTTTTTTGTGAGTGGCAGAATGCTTCGAAAGATGAACAAGACCAAATTGTGCCTGATTCCAAAGACACAATTACCACAATCACCTGGAGATTACAGACCCATTGCTCTATGCAATACAACTTATAAGTTTATCACAAAGATTATAGCTTTGAGGTTAAAACCAATGATGGAGAAACTGATTTCACCTATGCAAGCTGCGTATGTTCCAGGCAGGCAAATAGGAGACAATATTACACTTGCACACGAATAAATCCACTGCATGAGGAGAAAAAAGACTAAAAAGGGCTACATGGCTTTGAAGGTAGACATGTCGAAGGCATTTGATCGGGTGGAATGGGTTTTCTTGCGCCGAGTTATGAGAAGTTTTGGTTTTGCAGAACATTTTTGTGACTTAATCCAAGAGTGCATCAGTACTTCAGAGATCCAGATAATGTTAAACGGATCACCTTGTAAGGCCTTCAAACCGACTAGAGGCATACGACAAGGTGATCCAATGTCACCTTATCTCTTCTTGCTAACAATGGAAGTGTTTACTAGAGCTCTAGCAAAGGCAGAAGATGAGAAGCGGATTCAAGGCATAAAAATATCTAAGAATGCTCCACCAATTTCACATCTGTTATTCGCTGACGACTGTTTGCTCTTTGTGAAGGCTGATCTTCACAATGTCAACAATCTACTGCAAATACTAGCTGAGTTTAGCGCATTGTCAGGGCAACAAATAAACCTACAGAAGTCTGCTGTTTTCTTCTCAAAACACCTTCATTCCAGGCACTGCAGAATTCTTCTGAGGAGACTTAAGATGAAGAAAATGTCGCTGGATGAGAAGTATTTGGGAATACCATTATTTCTTAATAGGAAGAGAACTCAGTCCTTCTCCTCTCTGGTTGAGGCGATGAAATCTAGGCTACTGAGATGGAATGGCAAATTCCTTACTCAATCTGGAAGGTCAGTGATGGTGAAGCATGTCTTAAATGCAATGCCTTCACATCAGATGGGAGTTTTTAAAATACCAAAGACTACCATTAAAGAAATGGACAGAGTACAAAGGAAATTCTGGTGGAAAAAGGAAAATGGGAAGGGAGTATACTTAAAATCTTGGGATCATGTTAACAGTCACAGGGAAATTGGAGGATTGGGTTTTAGAGATTTAGAGTGCTTCAACAAGGCTTTATTAGCAAAATCTGTTTGGAGACTTTGTCATAACTCTCATCAGCTGTGGGCTAAAGCGTTGAAAGAGAAAAATTTCCCTGACACCTCATTGCTGCACTCCACAAAAAAGAAAAATTCCACATGGGCATGGCAGAGTATACAAGGAGAAGTAAGTTTTGTTCGGAAATTTAGCTTCTGGCTCTTGGGAGATGGAAGAAGGATTATTACCTGGAAAGACAACTGGATCGCAGGTAAATTTGAACCACCAACTTCAATAGCAGACTTCGAGATTGCGGTAAGATATAGTACTGTTCATGACCTCATTGATGAGCACACCAAGGCTTGGAAGATCGATATTATCCATCAGTTATTTACTCCAGCAGATGCTCATAAAATTCTGAATATGAGAATTCCTGTAAGTAGCACAGATAGACTGATATGGACTCTCACTAAAAACGGGAAGTTCACGGTGAAATCTGCTTACAGAAAACTGGTGGATATTAAAACCAATGCAGCGACACTTTATGATCCCGACATGGCAAGTATATGGAAGAAGCTATGGAGTCTGGATACCTTGCCAAGAATCAAGACTTTCTTATGGAAGTGTGTGAACGATATTGTTCCTTCAAGTGAACGTGTGAATAGAGTTATGCACTCTGGCAGTGACTATTGTAGCATATGTCACCAGGTTGAAGAAACAACTAAACACATCATCTGGGATTGCGCTTTTGCTCGTGCAGTATGGACATCTATTCCTGGAGCCAGGAGAAGCATGGATAACACTGATACAAGTGTTACTACTTGGATAATTAGTTGGTTTTCCAATGACTTCACTAATCTATATGCAGACTGGATTGTCAAAATGGCGAACGCTGCCTGGGAAATTTGGAAGGAACGGTGCAAATGCGTATTTGACGGGAAGAAACCAGATCCTGTAGAAGTTATCCGTAAAATCCAACATCTAAACAACATGACAGGATCATCCATGAAGAAACCACATAGGATTACCCATGGGATTAGCTCAGATGTGACAGTTCAGAATAAATGGATACCACCTGCCATATCTAGTTATTCTATATGTTGTGATGCTTCTTTTAAAGTTATTTCTTCTATTAATCATACAGGCATTGGACTAATACTCCGAAACTCTGCAGGTGTCTTTGAACAAGGAAGATGCATCCATGAACATGGACACTTAAGCGCGGAACATGCAGAAGTAGAAGGACCGATGCAGGCTACCGTATGGGCGGAAGAACTCAATTTGCAGCAAGTGTGCTTTGAGATAGATGCTCAGAATGTAGCAGCAGCGGCAAATGGGGAGTACCAGAAAGTCAGTTGGGAGTTACAACCACTGATTTTAGACATTATTAGTTTTTTGAGCAAGCATCCATTATGGACTTGCAAGTATATTAATAGGAAGTTCAATAAACCAGCTGATAAGTTGGCTAAATATTCTCGTAACTTTCAGATTAGTAGAAATTGGTCTCAATATCCATCAAACTTCATAGTGGAAGCTTTATATGCTGATATGCAAGAATGTAATCGATTCTAGAATCTAAATAAAATTTCTTTCTTCGTATCTAAAAAAAAAAAAAAAAAAAAGTGATGGAGGTGATGGGGAAGAAGAAAATGGAAGAATTAAAGTTGAGGAATGAAAAAAATTAGTTTTTGTTATAGGGCCTATGGCCCATGGATATGTGCGGTCCATTAGTGTACTAGGGTTTTCCATTTACTCTTGTATAAATAGAACACTAAACCTATGTAATGGGGTTCTCCTCTCTGTTAATGAAAAAACCCTTCTCTCTCTTTCCTATCTTTTCTTATTCTTACTCCAATACGTTATCTCGCACGAGCTCTTCAATGCAGCAAGATTTTTTTTGGATTACACAAGCAATTGAACGGACAGACGGTATCTCTAAAAAAAATTTCTTTTCATTTTTTTTTCTGTTTCTGACAAGATTTGATTGAATGAGAAGTTGTAGTCTTCCATGATCGTTTTGTTTTTATTTTATTTGATCGGTTGCATCCATGGTTGATTATTGTTTTGTTTACATTTAATAAAATAAAATTATATCGTTTGGCGTGTTCACATGTTATATTGTCCTATTTTGTCAGATCTGTCTAATTATCATTCGTTTTGATCATATAGGACATGCTATAGGACATATGCTTAGTTTATTTTTTTTTAGTGGTCTGTTTCCAAATATATGTATTGCTTGACTATTCGTTGTGATTGCAAACATTTTATTGTATTTTAATCTATGATTGAGTGTGACTGTTGATGTGATGTATTGTCTAAAATAATTTGTGTGCCATATTGATTGTACAACCGATTGATTTCTGATTTGATAATTAGATGTATGATTTTTTTTTGTATGCGTATGGCTTGTCTCTGTTTGTCTTTGTTCGGATATGGCTTATATATTATCATCTTCTCCTATACCTAACACCACATAATTGCTATGTATCTAAGAATGGATCTCAAAAAAAAAAATAAAAAATAAAAAATAAAAAATAAAAATAAAATATTTTATTTGTTTTTGGTATTATGTGGGTAAAAATTTGTGTTTGTCTTTATTCATTTCCCTTATTTATTAGTCCTTACTGTGATTAATTTAATTGAGTGTCACATCATGCAACTATTGACATTTTTCTGTTTTGTAACGTATGTATTGCCACTGTGTATATGCTATGCTATAATCATCATCATTCTCGGTATTTGATGTCTATGCTATGCTATGTATGCTATGCTTATTTTCTGTTTTTAATCGTTAATGGGGTATTTGCCATCTGTCGAATTCTGACTCAATCGGAACATTTTAAGAGCCATCTAGAAATTTGGTTTCTAAGAAATTCATTTTAGCCATAAAGAAACTTGGTACGTGAATGATGTTTCCGGAATTGGTCATACTAATGTCCTATAACCTTGCCTTATGTAGATGAGCAAGAAGGAATATATCCGACAAGAATTCGCACAGTTGGGCATAGATGGACTTGAGTATCACCGTTGGATGGCTGATGTGAAGATCGCTTTTGTGGCAAAAGACTGCACCCACACCATCATACCCTCTACTGACAAAGATGTTTGTCCCAAAGAATCGAACAAGAAAAGGCTGAAGCCCTTCGATATTTGAAGGTACACATTGACCCCAATCTCCTTTGGGGATACCAACACATGATGTGTCCTAAAGAACTGTGGGATGCATTAGCAAGCCGTTTTGGGAGCATTGAGGATTGTCTTCTCCCACAATTGAATGAACAGTGGAATGACATTCGCTTTCTTGATTATGTGAAGGTAGGTGATTTCCAACGAGATATGCTTAAGCTACAAGCACAACTCAATTTCTGTGGGATAAAACTTACTGATAAAGATATGATTCAAAAGACATTGTCTACTTTCCCTTTGTCATCTGTTATTCTAGCCAACCAATACCGCATAGAAGTTGATAACAAGAGAATAACAACTTTTAGTAAGTTGATCAACTTATTGCGGGTAGCCGAAAGGCACAATGAAGTTCTAGCAAACAACAATGCTAGAGCCCCCGGGAAGAAGAAAATTCCCGAGGCTAACTATGGCAAGGATAACAAGGGAAAACACCCCAAAGAAAAGAGGGTTAAAAATGATTCATATTCTCATGCTCCATACTCACGTGGGGATAATAACCCACGTGGAAGAGGACAAAAGGGTCATCGTGGAAGGGGCCATGGGCGTGGAGGCCACTCAAATACCTGGTCTAGAGATGTTACTTCTGGACCTAGTGGTAGGGGCAACACTGTTGAAAAAAACACATAAGAACCCCACACCTAAGAAGGTAGAGAATGGCAATGAACCTTGTTACAGTGTGGTATCTCCGGACATTGGTACCAGCAATGCAAGGCTAGTGCCAAGGTAGCAGCTAGCTACAAAAAGTACCGGGAATCTATAGATCAAGAATCTAACTATGTGGAAGAACATGATCATCCCTCCCCAGATGTCAACTTCACCATTTCAGCCTTCCAGGGCAAAAAGAACCATGCCCTTATGGAAACACCCGACTTTGATTGATTGTTATTTTTTTTTTATTTTTTTTTTTTAGTTATCCTTTGATCCCAAGAACTTGTTTATTTTCTTGCTTTGTGGTTTAGCAGGATTATGGTTTAAACATTTATTTTGATAACTTAAACTATGTTAGGTAGTCTTAAATTATCGATTTTTGTTGATGGATCGCTGGTTTTAATTCTTATGGGTACTTATTATGCATTGATTTAAATATTTATTGTGATAATCTATTGCATGATTGAATTACGTGACCGATTCTCTCAAGTACCATTTACTTGTAGGAATGTCATCCTCGTAAGAGATTGAGTGCCTAGCGTGATAAAGTGGCACCCACACACTATTTTAAGAAATAGGCAATTATTTGTTGACTTAATTCCTTATAAATCCTCTCGTGACTACGATGATTGGATCATCACAAGTGATCATTGGGCGAGGTAATGCTCAATTTTTGTTGCCAAATGGCACGATGATTAAAGTCACGTGTTTCATATGCACCAAGAGCTAACCGTACCTTGTTGAGTTTCAAAGATATCCGAGCAAATGGATATCACTTGGAAACTCACTGTGAAAATGGAATTGAATATATAAATATTATCTCTAATACATGTGGAAGAAAACGCATTTTAGAGAAATTAATGAGTCACTCTAGTGGTTTGTACACTACTACTATTCGGATTATCGAATCACATGTTGTTACCAACGATGAACTGTGAATGCTGACTTGTACAAGCTTTGGCACACCGCTTGGGGCACCCAGGTCGTGATATGATGATCCGTGTTTTAAAGAACTCACACAGACATCCCTTCTTTCGAGTGAAAAGTAAAATGAGACAAAAGACAATTACAATGCAAAGTAACAACATCTACCTACCTAACGCTTATCTAAAGCAAATGATGTGCAACCTCTTTCTCATTCTACGCCCGTGGACTTTGTCAAAAGCACACCACTCATTTTGCAAAGCTTGTTCTTTAGCAAAGACAGGAGCGAGACCATCCTATGTTAAAGATACAAACAAAACATTCCATTTTTACAAAGAATACAAGGTGATATTTGTGGACCTATACATCCAGTGCGGACTATCTGGGTATTTTATGGTTCTGGTTGATGCTTCGACCCGTTGGTCACATGTTGCACATCGTCCACAAGAAATGCTGCATTTGCAAAGCTCCTAGCACAAATTATACGTTTGAGGGCTCACCACCCCAGATAATCCAATCAAGTCTATCGACTTGATAATCTGGAGAATTTACATCTAAAGGATTTGATGATTTTTGTATGTCTATCGGAATTGACGAGAGCACCCTGTACCCCACATACACACTCAAAATGGTCTTGCGAAGCTACCATTAAAAGGTTCTGAGATGATAGCTAGGGCATTGGTTATGCGTTCCAACCCGCCTATTACCGCCGGGGGTACGCCATATTGCATGCAGCATTACTTATTCGCTTTAGACCCACTATTAGCCAACCATTTTTCTGCACCAGCTTGGTAACTCGGATATGAGCCTCGATATTTCACATTTACGCATTTTTGGTTGTGTTGTATACGTGCCTATTACGCTCCCACAGCGTACTAAGATGGGTCCCCAAAGACGATTAAGTATTTATGTTGGATATGAATCCCCAACAATTATCCGCTATTTGGAACCTTTGACAGGCGATCTCTTTACCGCTAGATTTGCGGACTGTCACTTTGATGAGACAACCTTCCCGTCGTTAGGGGGAGGTATGGAAAAGGATTTCCTAAGGGAACGACAGGAATTGTCGTGGTGTGTCCCCACTTTGTCTCATCTTGATCCCCGCACCTCGCAATGTGAAAGTGAAGTGCAGAGAATTATTGATCTTCAGAATGTGGCAAACTCAATGCCTGATGCATTCACTCGATATTGCTAAAGTGACGAGATCACACATACCGCCCGCAAACGTGCCGCAAGGTTAGAAATCCCTAATACTAGAAAAGGCACCTTATATATAGGTGTCAAACCTACACATGGTGGAAGTGTAGCTGAAGGCCGTGGCACCCCAAAGGAAGAGGGGAAGACCACCGGTTCGATAGATACTCACCCAAGGAAGAAAAGAGTGAGTAAGGAACAACTGATCCATTCATCATCGATACGTATAATCCCTCTCATGAAATTGTCTCGATTATAGTTATGTCCATGAATCAATACGCAGGACGCTCCGATGTTTGAAATGATTCAGCAGAACAAAGAAATCTCTATGGATTATGAGAGTGCATACGTGTTGATGGAAAGATCCTCCACGCAGATTGATGATGCATTTGCATACACAGGTTGCTCAAGAGATCATTGAGCACGATGACATCGAACCACGCTCTATTGCGTAATGTCAAAAAAGAGCAGATCGGCCTAAATGGGAAGTTGCAATCCAGGAAGAATTAAATTCACGGGCAAAGATACGGGTATTTGGTGCGTAGTGCTAACCCCACGAGGTGTAAAGCCCGTAGGACATAAATGGGTATTTGTCAGAAAGCGTAATGAGAAGAATGAAGTCTTAAGGTATAAGGCTCGCCTTGTGGCGCAAGGTTTCTCACAGCGCCCTGGAATTGATTATGAGGAAACATACTCTCCCGTAATGGACGTCATAACGTTTCGCTACTTAGTTAGCTTGGTAGTTTCGAAGGACTTGAAATGCGGCTTATGGATGTGGTTATAGCATATCTCTATGGGGATCTAGATTCGTAGATATACATGAAAGTGCCCGATGGCCTTCCACGTTCGAATCAAGTAACTCTAAACCACGGAGTGCCGATCAAGTTGAAACGCTCACTTTACGGATTAAAGCAATCCGTGCGGATGTGGTATACCCGCCTAAGTGATTATTTGATTGGGAAGGGATATATAAATAATGAGTTATGCCCTCGCGTATTTATAAAGAAAACGAGTTCCGGATTTGCAATTATAGCTGTTTATGTTGATGATATGAACATAATAGGTACTCTTGATGAAATAAGAGAAACCGCAAGCTACCTGAAATCTGAATTTGAGATGAAAGATCTTGGGAAAACTCGGTTTTGTCTAGACTTGAGCTAGAACACCGAGCCTGTGGAATACTAATCCACCGGTCCGCATATGTCCATAAGATACTGTGCAATTCAATATGGACAAGGTGCATCCCCGCTAGCACTCCCATGATTGGTCGAAGTTTAGATGTACAAAAGGATCCATTTCGTCCAAAGGAAGATGACGAAGAGGTATTGGGAGCCGAAATTCCCTACCTAAGTGCAATAGGCGCATTATTGTACTTAGCACAATGTACTCGACCCGATATATCATTCTCAAGTGAACTTGTTAGCTAGATATAGCCAGCGCCAACGCAGCGTCATTGGAATGGTATAAAGAATGTATTTAGATACCTTAAGGGAACCATTGACATGGGTTTATTTTATCCCTATGAGGAAGAAAGGAGGATTGCTAAAGCAACCCCCTACACCGAAAACCCAAATAATGTTTTGGTTGGTTTTGTCGATGCCGGGTACCCTCTCGACCCACATAAAGCTTTGATCCCAAACCGCTATGTATTCACCATAGGAACACAAACGATATCCCGGAGATCGACCAAGCAAACTCTTGTAGCTACCTCCACGAACCACTCAGAGAGATCATTGCCCTACATGAAGCGGTTCGTGAGTGTATATGGTTGAGGTCTATCATTACACATATTCGAGGACTAGTGGTTTGAATTCCACCACCGAAGAGCCAACATGCATTTATGAAGATAATGCAGCTTGTATCGAAGCAGATGAAGCAAGGATATATCAAGGGTGATAATACGAAACATATTTCACCAAAGTTCTTTTACAATCAAGAATAAACACAGTGTCTCTTAAACATTCAAGTCAACAAAGTACCGTCTGATGAGAATGTGGCAGACTTATTTACTAAGTCACTTCCTAAGTCCTTATTTGAAAAACACGTAAAGAGTATTGGACTAAGGAACGTCCAACTCCCTTGATTGCAATCAGGGGAGATGCCGACATCGTGGGAGTATCTAATGATATGATGTCAACATCAGGGGGAGTGATTGTTGAACTCTTTTTCCCTTTACCGAGTTTATTTTTCCCCAATGGGTTTTGTTACTCGGTAAGGTTTTTCTAATGAGACAACAACAACACCATGGTTATCACTCCCGGTTGAGGTTATCTTTTTCCCAATGGGTTTTTATATTTTAGGTTTTTCTGAAGAGAAGTGGCCAGCTTTATCAACACGTTGTACTCTTTTCCCTTCGTCAAGGTTTTGTCCCATTGGGTTTTCCTTGTCAAGGTTTTAACGAGGCAACACATTTGAAGTCCCGTTTTTGAACCGCACTGGGGGAGTGTTATAGGCCTATGGCCCATGGATATGTGCGGTCCATTAGTGTACTAGGGTTTTCCATTTACTCTTGTATAAATAGAACACTAAACCTATGTAATGGGGTTCTCCTCTCTGTTAATGAAAAAGCCCTTCTCTCTCTTTCCTATCTTTTCTTATTCTTACTCCAATAGTTTTAGGTTTTTAATATTTAATAGGTTAAGGGTATTTTAGTATTTTTTTTTATGAATTAGGTCCCCTTATCTTCATTGTAGGATATTTGAATCCTTAGAGCAACTCCAGTGGTGCGACTAAACCCAAAGATCAAAGACCAAAAAAAAAGACCAAATTTTAGTTTGGTCCATCGTGTGACGCAGTGGGTGGCGAGTAAATTTAGTCGAGCTGGGAGTATAAGTTCCTTTTTGGTGGGGGCGAAACTTTATCCCCGCCCAAAAAAAAAAAAAAAAAAAAAAAAAAAAAAAAAATTGGGGCGTTGATATAGTCCCCGCCTGGTGTGGGGATCACATATAATGTTCGCCCCACACCAGGATCACATATAATGTTCGCTCAACAAAAAAAAAAAAAAAAAAAAAAATGGTGGGGCGAACATTTTACCCCCGCTTTGTGTGGGGGCGGAAACTATATCCCCGGCTGCAAGTGGGCAAAACTTTAAGTTCGCCCGGTTTTGGGGCGAACATTATATGCACGCCGATTATATTTGGGTTTAGTCTTGGTCCCGACCAAATATAATCGCCCACTGTTCATTTAGTCTGGTATTTGGTCGATGGTCCGTCCCGCTACGCCTGGTTCTGAGACCAAAAAAATGGGTATAGTCGCCCACTGCAGTTGCTCTTAGGAGCCCTCAAAACTCTTTTCTTGGAGCCCCTATAATAGGTTTCAATTAAAACCCAACAGCCACATGTTTATTTTTCTCAAGCGACTGCCAGTTATGTTCCATGAAGGGAAAGGTCGGTACTCTATATAATTTTCTTGACATTATTTAGAAATTCTACATTTATATCCAGCCGAATTGAGATTGGGTGCGATGGTAAAATCCACGAGTTGGAACAATTTGTGCCTTTGTGGCATGGGTCTCCCGTTACTGGATCCAAACTTGTTTTCAGTCTCACACACCTCCCCTGAAGGAAAGAAGCAATGCGACATCCCCTAGAGGAAATAAAAAATGCCGAATGGCTAATGCTCAACTTGTCATGGACACTAGTTTTTTTACGTGGTCATGTTCATTTGCTTAGGGTGAGACTCATGTTATTTTTATCGGCTATCATTTATTCCCATTTCCAAAAATCCCAGAATTTTACGAATATAATAACATTTAAACTGGAATTTTCGACAAAAGAAAAGAACATTTAAACTGGATGTATATTTTTATTTTAATATAGAAAATGTTGATATGGTTAAGAAAATCTAACAATGAGAAGGAATATGAAAGTTTTACTTTTGAAGTGAAAAAACACGGGATATCGGAGTATACTAAGAACAAACATTTTGGCATTTGGCAATTTCTTTCAAATTTCTCATTTTATGATCTGCATTGTTTGCACATATTAGAGTTGTATAGATTTGATGTGTTATATTTGTGCTTTGTCATTAAAAATTAAACATGCTTTCATTCCCTAACATTACAATCATAAAATGTATGTATTTTATTCTGTTATTTTTATTTCGAGAATTACCTAACGATAGGCCACCACGGTACCGACTTTGGACTCTTTAAAAAAAACACTATTTTGGTGTTTTTTTATTTATTTTTGAAGCATGTAATTTATTAAAGAGATTAGGTTACAATTCGACGTGGGTATGTGTACCCATGGAGTCATGGTAAACAATTTGACTGAGAAAAATCGGGATTGCCTGGTCTTAAATTTTGGTTGAGAAATTTCTCATTTGACTTCCATCCGCTGCATGGTTGGCTAACACATCTATTGCCTGATTTCCATCTCTGTAGTTGCGTTGGATAGTAGCTTGCGAGATATATTGCATTCTATTATTTATTTCCTCGATAATCCCTGATGTGCCAAGGTGGGGGAGTAGGGGATGTGATGAAGCGCAATAGGTTTTCTGAGTCCGTCTAGAATATAACTTAGGGCCATTCCTTTCTATTGATGTTCTTCATGCCAAAAGCATAGCCCAAATTTTTGCATTTAATGCCGTCGTTATTCCTATAGATTGAGCTAATGCCATGAAACACTATTTGGGTGAATGTATGCACACAAAAAAATCAAAAAAAAAAAAAATCCCACACAAAAAATAGAAAAAAATAAATGAGGAGATTTTTATGGCTCTTATTAGGGTGATTTTCGACCGTAGGATCGGGGAAACAAAATTGATTTCGTTATCAGCGAGGTGGAAATTTCAGATCGAATGTTGCCTTACAAATCCCGACTGGTTCAGTCAGTGCAGTCAGTATTAAGTGATTTTGTTGTTTTTACGTTTCAAATCAGTCACAATTCGGACTTGCAAAAAAATAACCTAGCTCAGTTGGACATCCCCGTTTTCCAAAGTTTCGTGCGCTCCAGGAGGTCCCAGGTTCGAGCCCCCAATGACGTAATATTGCAGGAATTAACATGGTAAGGTAGAATTAGCTAGCCCCCCTTGTGACACAATCTCAGCCCCCATTCGTTTCGGCTCCCTTGGCTAGGTTACCCATGAAGCTCGCTGGTAGGTTAGCACGGCAACCTGTTCAATTAAAGCATTAGTACGTTGTTGGAGCTTAGTTTGTTAGGATTCCAACTAGTTAATGTAATACTCTTTATTATAAAATAAATAATTTATTTTTAAATAAAACGGGTACCTAGCTCAGCTGGTCATCCCCGTTTCCCGAAGTTTCATGCGTTCCAAACGTCTCAGGTTCGAGCCCCCAATGGCGTAATATTGCAGAAATTGAAATGGAAGGTAGAGTTAGTTTGCCACCCTTGTGACACAATCTCAACCCCCCATCCGCTTCGGCTTCCTTGGCTAGGTTACCCATGAGGCTCGCTCGTAAGCTAGCTCAGCAACCTGTTCAATTAATGTAGTAGTATGTTGTTGGAGCTTAGCTTGTTAGGCTTCCAACTAGTTAATGTAATACTCTTTATCTTCCTCCAATTCTCTTCTTTCCATCCCCTTGCTAAGATCTTTCGAATGATGCCATTTACACCTGCTGATCTTCACAATCTTAAATTAGTTAAGACGGTTATTTGCAGTTATCAACATGCCCAGAACTCGTTCATGTTCTTCATCTTCAACATCAAACCCTAATGCCTCTCCTTGTTCGCCAACACCTTCCTTCAATATCTCTGATACATCTCCTGCTAAAGAGGACCGCATTCATTGCCCATTCTACTTGTAATCCTGCCTCCATTGTTGAGAATACTTCTACTTCTGTCTCTGTTGATTTGGTCAATGATGTCTTTCAACGACAATTTACTACTATTATGAGTATTCCTCCACCCTGTAGGCTTAACTTCTCAAGAACCCTTAAATCCTACCTTGATGCAATAATTCTCAGCCCTAGGGGGATATCGACCTGGATCAAACTATTGCTACTCCCTATTTGCACCCTTAACCTTTACATCCCTAAATCTCTTCAGAAGAATGTTCTAGCAGCAGGAAAAAACTACAGATTGCATCTATTAACCAGGCTTTGAAAGATTGTAGGGAGCCGTCTGCATGTCTCACTTTGTGTCAGAAATTGCTACAGCAACCCAAACGTAGTAGATTGCAAGCCAAAAAATAAGAAATCACATTTTATGTGCCAATCTTGAGGCCCGTCGAAAGAAGATGTCCTACAGACACTACACGGCAGCTATCAGGGATCCTCTCCTCTGATAGTATTGCTCCCTGTGATGATAATATGCTATCTGAATTGATGCAAAAGCACCCTCCTGCCGCTTAACCCTCCATTCCTTGTGAAGCTATTAACAAGTGATGCTTTGTTAGTAGACTAAAAGGCGTTGCTTAAGGCTATCAGAAGTTTCCCCAAGGGCACCTCCTGTGGCAGAGATGGCTTGAGGGCTCAACACCTTCTTGACGCTATGAGCGGTGATGCTAATGCTATGGAGGATGAGCTTCTATCCTTGCTTACAAAGGTAGTAAATCTTTGGCTAGCAGGGTGTTGTCCATCTGCCCTTGGAGAGTACATTGCCAGTGCTCCATTAACGCCTTTGCAGAAACCTGGTGGAGGCATCCGTCTCATTGCAGTGGGCACTATTTGGCGACGACTAGTGTCCAAATTAGCTGCTACCGGTGTGGGGAAAGACATGGCCACATATCTTGGTGACTTCCAATTCGGTGTAGGCGTGCCATGCGGTGAGGAGAGCATACTCCACTCAGTTAATAGACTCATGGAGTTAAAGGGCCATTTGAGTAATATCTCCATGCTCCTCATCGACTTTTCCAACGTATTCAACATGGTGGATAGAACATCCTTAATTAAAGAAGTCAAAGATCATTGTCCTGGGATCTCTAATTGGGTGGAATTTTTCTACGCCAAACCCACCAGATTATATTATAATGATGTCGTTGTTTCTTCACAAGGCAGGAGTGCAACATGGTGATCCTTGGTCCCTTGCTCTTTGCACTCACTCTACATCCCATTGTTAAGATGATTGCATCCCAATGTCACCTTGATCTACATGCCTGGTATTTGGACGACGGTACTATCATCGGAGACACGTTGGAAGTTTCCAAAGCTCTTAATATTATCCAAACTGAAGGGGTACATCGAGGGCTTCATCTCAATGTTCACAAAACTGAACTTTTTTGGCTAGTAGCTGACCCTAGAAGCTTTCAACCTGTCGTTTTTCCACACAACATAGGTCGTCCTTCTTCCGGTGTCAAACTACTCGGTGGCCCGGTAAGTATCGACATACAGTTTTGTAAAGATATGGTGATGCAAAGAGTGAACAAAACAATTCATCTCATGGATCTGTCAAGAAGCTTAAGGATCCTCAATGCGAATCACTATTACTTCGAATCTTAAGTGTTTCTAAATTGTACATTACCATGCGCACAAAGATCTCCATCGCCTTGAAACAAGCCAAAGCTCGCTTTGATGATCAGCTGCATCATCAGTATTTACGGCAATTATTTACCGTTGATGGTGCGGGCTTTGGCCCATTGCAATTCCGTCTAAAGCAACACTTCCAATCGTGGATGGCGGGTCAGGGTATTTATACCATGTCGGACACAAACTAATTATTGCTACTTAGCCTCTCAATTTGAGATGCAATCATATCAACATCACCTCACTGGACCAAGCCCCATATTCCAACAGATGTGCAGACGTACACTCAAGTTTAAAGATCAATCCTTCTTCACTCGACCTTAGATAACGTTGCCCCCTCTCATGAATTCAATGCATTCTTTGGCAAGTAACATATTTTGACTCTGTGAAGAAGAAACTACCGATCAATTTCAACCTGTCTGTACGTGATAGAATGTTGTGGCAAAGTAACAACATGAAACACGCTCAGACTACTACTGGCTATACCCATAAGTGATTTACACCAAACTATTGGCCCTAGACAATTTCGATGCATTCTTAGATATCGTCTTGGCATCCCTCTCTTCACCGAAGACAACCGACGCACAATCTGCAATTGAGATATGGACATTTATAGTGATCACACATTACATTGCGCCAGTCAGGTATGGCTGAAATTTAGGCATGATCTTGTCTGTGATGTCTTCGTCGACATGTGTTTCAGGGCAGGGGTTTCTGCAAGAAAAGAGACACAACTTGGCTTCATCTCTGATGGAAACAACACCTTGCTTCCGGCTGATTTATTAGTCTATAATTGGGAGAATGGAAAATACACATGCTTCGACGTTACTGGTGTGTCCCCCTTTACAACTGACATTCGCTCTTTCGTTCCCGGCCAGGCCATTGCCAAAGATGTCCTTCGCAAATGCAACAAGTACTTAGATACATGTGAATCTCATGGATATGGCTTTGGTGTTTTAGCCTTCACCACTTTGGGTGAGTTAGGCGAAGATACTGTGGTTTTCGTAAAACGTCTCAAGAATTATCTTGCAAACAATGATGCAGATTGTGGTTCTGGATGATTCTTACTTCATAGAATAGGTGTGGCAATCCAAAAAGGTGTTGGTGCTCAGCTTGTGGCTAGGCTACCAACAAACCTTGTTGTTTATAGGTGAAAACTATTTCTGCCGTTTTTGGCAATTTGGGGTGTGTGGATGAGAAATGAGTTTAAACCTTAAACAAATGCACTACACGGGAGTGCTTGTAGATTCGAGAAATCAATATATGCAAATCCGGCCTAAACCAAGAAATGGCCGTTCCAAACTTGTTTCGATCACAAAGTGAAGGAGATGGGGTTGATCTTAGGGAGGGAAGCGAAGAAGGTGTTGAGATTGTGAAGGTGTTGGCTATGTATGACTTGTATCAGAAAGCTGAACTAGCTTGCAGGATGTAAGCTATCAGTTTCGGTGTTTGAATACGATGGTATCAACACTTGCCTCTGTTGTCTGGACTTGTTCTTGTTGTTTTTGGAAATAGGGAGGAGCACCTATTTATACAAGTCATTTGAGCCTTATTCACGTCTCTCGTGGGAAGTGGAGGAAGTGGAGTGATGGAGTAGTTGAGTTGTGTATTAGTGTTACACGACCAGTCTTGCCCACTTCTCCTGTCATCTCTAACCGTCCATGACTTCTTGACACGTTCTTGTGATGGCGCGTTGCACGCCGCACGCCGTAAACCTCCGCAGACCAATACCCCGGTATGTATCCCCGTTTGTGACATGATTGATGTCTCGAGTGTGTGGATCGTGGGACCCACGAAAGTAGCATGTAATGCTAGACTAAATAACTAAGTTATTTAGGAAGTCGATACTTGTGAAGTATAGTGTGTATTCTATGCAGCACCGCATCATGGTGTGGTAAAGTGACGGGTGGTGATCACCATGACACCTCACCGACCAATTAACTCCCGACTGTGGTTGTATAACCAAGCCGGTGAGGTTGGACGGACGAGATGATCTTGAGACACTCATCTGCGACCGTTGATGGAATTAAGGTTTTTGAAGAGGTGCGCAAGTATCACTCTTGACTTGGTCGAATCCAAGCTTGGGATACAATTTTGACAGGTCGATCATGCATGTGTGTAGACGACATGACGGTGTAGGCGCCCATATCTCATTGTCTCGTGAAAGTGTGATCCGGGGCCACTCAATTTTTCAGGCGAAGTTGAGTGGTCGAGATTGATTTGCAACAGTAAAATCTGGTGCCGCAAAGCCGCGCATCATGCCAATTTTGGGCGCGCGTTCCAAGACAACCAAGCTTGGTCGGTCTTGGCCGATCAGCCCAGCGTGCATACGGTGGGATGGTGTATATACCTGTACTTCATCGTCCCATGGAAACGTGATCTAAGCCACTCAATTTCTCCGGTAAACTTGAGCGGTCGAGATCAGTTTTTGGCTGGGAAGTGTGACCACGCCTAGCTTGGGCGCGCGAATCAAGGAGTACAGCCAAGTTTGGTCTTGGCCGATCAGGTGTAGAGACAGGTGGGCCCACAGTGATCGTGTTGATACTTACCGGACCTGCTTTGTCTATTCCTGGACCCTTCATTCGTGTAGGAGAAGATGGACGCTCGTGATCGCGACACAACCCTAATTAAGTTTTGTCGGCCGTGTGTCATACCCAGTTTGGGGCGCACGAATCAAGACGACCAACCATAGTTGGACCGATCGGGTCGGTATGTGGCGGGCCCACGGTGTTTGTGTTGACATGCTCTGGGCCCTTTGAATCTACATCTACACCCTCCATCTATGCCTACGAAGATGGATGGTTGAGACTGTTTTGCGATACATGTAATGTGCCGCAAACCTAATTTAGGATTTTCAGTCTATACTGCTTTGGCTTGGACGGTTTGGCAAGCTATGCCACCCCTTGGGGAGGCCGACCATGCGGGGCCCGCGTTGGGTCGGTGGTGTATATTCCAATACCTGCTTGGGGTCATGGATTTAATCTAAGCCATCCAATCATGCTGGTGAAGTTGGATGGTCGTGATCGTTTCTGAGACTGATATGGTCAGTCCAGATTCAAATACGCTCAATCGGGCTAGTATAACACACCGAGAGTTGTAGCCTGTATGGGTATTTTGCACATGCTTCATTATTAATGCTTGGAGATTCGTGTTGCTCTGCTGAGAACAACACTCAGTCGTCATGCCGCACCGGTAATGAGTACAGGAAATACGAGGCTGGTCATGCATTAATTAATAATGCTGTAAATTCACAGGGTATATGGGATTGTTGCTACATGCTCCAAACTGGATGAATTTTGTGTATTTAATTCACGGAATACTGGGATTGTTTCCACATGCTCCATTCTAAGTGAATTAGTAAAGTAAAGAAGTATTCATCACTCATTAATGGCTTTATCTTTTGCAAGATGTTAGCGCATAATTTTGGCTTTTACAATTTTAGCCTTAAATGAAAATCCACCATCAACATTAAGTCCCCTGCCTAGCATGTAATGGTTACACCATTGTGGGGTAGGCATGAGATGGTGACAGTTAAAGACGAAGCTTATGAGACAAAGTTAGATGTTACCAGGAGAGACGGGTCATCCTATCCTTGGAGCATGTCACGTTCAAGAGGCGTCCAGGCGAGTGTTCCCATAGCATGATGTCGGTCTTGCCTGCTTCGATGGACTGTTATGCCTGTTTGGTTCATGGGTCTACTGCACCTGATTGATCGAACGCGGGCTTGATATGCCTGTTTTGGTTAATCGTGGGTCCGTTGCGTCTGCTTGATCGAACGTGGGACCCGATGTAAGCATGCTTGATTCAAACATGGGAAGATGTGCATGCTTCGATCAAACGCGGGACCACCGTGTACATGTTTCAAACGTCGGCCATGTCTTGTGCCTACTTTGACCGTACGGTTGATGTACTTGCTCAAGTGTCATCTTGCTACTTCGACCAAACACCGACCCAGCTAGCTTGACTAAACACTGGACTTGATGCTTTGACCAAACACCGGCCTTGCTGTTTGCTTTGCTCGAACGTGGGACCCGATGTGAGCAAGCTTGTTTTTTTTTTATAAAATGAACCTTGTGTGCTCAAACGTAAATGTGGGTCCTATAGAAAGCGTTGAAGCAGCTTCTGGAGCAGGACCGGGAGAGCGTTGAAGTGTTGGAGCTGAAACGCCTTCTTCTGGAGAGAGAGCTTTGATTGGGGACGGTTGTGTCTGCTTCGACCAATATGGGGCTGGGATCAAGTGGGACCCGCCGCGTGCCTGACTGAACGTTGACCCTATGTTTCGACTAAAAACCGGCCCTGCTGCGTACGCCTATTTTATTCGAATACCAGCCTTGTGACTTTGATCAATACCGACTTGAAACTTGAGCAATCTAGGACTTGTGACTTGATCAATAACGGACTTGTGACTTGATCAACACCGGACTTGAAACTTGAGAAATACCGGACTCGTGACTTGATCAACACCGGACTTGAAACTTGAGCAATACCGGACTTGTGACTTGATCAACACCGGACTTGAAACTTGAGCAACACCGGTGTTTGGACCCAATACCAGCCCTCTGTACTCCAACGTGAATGTGTGTTCTGTCGTGTGTGACTACACATCTCACGCGTTTTTATACAAGTACTGACTCATGTCTTTTATTGTAGAATGAAGAAACGAAATCCTGTTGAGATGTCTTCTGGGGATAATGCTGGTGCCAAGTCAGGAGGTGTTGACAGCTTCAAAGATATGCCGAACATTGATGATGAGTTGTTCACCGCGCCCTTTCAACTATATGTAAATATCCATTCCACAAGATAACCCTTCTCCCATCGACTTCAAGATTTTTCATGCTCCGCTGGGCCCTCATGAAGAATGGATGAGACATATGTTGAGCAATGATTACATCAAAGATAACTTGACCGAGTGCAGATTATTGATGCGGCTTGAGTGTTGAAATGACTCGAGAGGATGTTAAAGTGGTTTCGGTGCGAACGTTGAGGTGGATCCTGGAGAGAGTGTTGAAGAAGGATTCTGAAGCGAATGTGGGTCCCGGAGAGAGCGTTGAGGTGGCTCTTGAATAGACCATTGAAGCAGCTTCTGCTAGAGGGAGCGTTGAAGTATTTCCCTCTTCAGTTCGATTTACCCTTGCGAATTCCATGCTTCTTGACTGACCATCTCTCTCATGTTGAAGAATTCCTTGACTGACGGTGAAGGAACTTCATCTTCGAGCCTCAATCCCAAGAAGCATGGTTTACATGGTTTGTTCGTAGTGGTTGTTGTCGAGCCAGATATGGAATATCTTGGACATTGTTTCATCATTGTGGGAGTCGTGCATGTGGTATTGGAGTTGGAGTTGACGGACGCGCAGGATGTTGTATCTCGGTGGTTTTCCTCTTGTTGCTTCAGGAACCGCTACGGAAGGCCGAAGGTTGTATCGCTTTGTTGGTGAGATATATGCCCCTACAAACATTATGAGGCTCTTTCATTCTGGCGGGCCTGGGTTCTTTCTATCCAGGGCATATGTTGTTGTAGATGAGCGTTCAACAGCTCCAGAGGATGACCAAAAGTGCGGATTCTCCAACATAGCAGGATAGACATGTACCACTGTCTGATAAAGTGACTCGCCCTGATCTTATTCGATATGACGCGTGGACATCGTTATCTTCTTGAGGCTACTCCCTTGAGGTATCAGCTTCCCGGATCTTGCTCGATATGACGTGTGGATATCGTTATCTTCTTGAGGCTGCTCCCTTGAGGTATCGGCTCCAGTGGAAGATTGCCGTCATAGAGCGTTGATACGTTGCACCGACATTCTTTAAACCAAATGGCAGTATGGTATAGTAAAAATTTCCGAGAGGAGTTCGAAAAGCTATCTTACTTGCATCATGCTCATACATCCTTATCTGGTTGTATCCGCTACATCCATCCATGGAGGAGAACATGCCGTGTCCGCTGGTCGCATCTACTAACATGTCGATGCTAGGTAGAGGATGATCGTTTTTGGAGCAGCACCTGTTCAAGTCTCTAAAGTCTATTCAACACCTGATCTATCCATTTTCCTCGTGTATGAACTACAACTGTTTAACCGACTTGGATCCAGGTATGACATGTAGATGATGGGAGACCAATTTTCATCTAAATCCGGCATTTTTTCATATCTCCAAGCGAATATATCCTGGTACTCTTTGAGAAGTTCCACGAGCTTCGTGCGTTTATCCGTACACAAGGTTGAGCTGATGGAGATAGGCCTAGGAGATTCCTCAACGATTTAAATCTCATCAGTTGTGGAGTTGGTGCCATCTTGCAGCTGTTGTGGAGCATCTAGCACTTGTTCTTGTGGTTCGTTGCTGTTGTAGCGTTCCATTGGGTGGAGAGACTAGGTAACAATCTCCCCTGCTAATTGATAATGGCAGTGTCGGTATAACGTTTTCCCTTTCTGGTCACGACTCGCCACAAAAGTTTGTTCCCTCTTCGTGTGAACGTGGGTCGTGGCTTCACAGGATGGAGAAGAATGCTTCGTCAGCAAAGATGCATCGTGGGTTTTAGCCCTCAATGATGCAAGCCGGTATTCTTCCTGAATTGACGCCCACGTAGGGAGTGGGACGCAAAGAACTTGTCTGATTTTTTCCGCGGAGCTTCTCCCGTATGTGCTGGTTTGGTTTCCCTCGAAGTCCGTCATTGTGGTAGGCTTCCGTACGACCTTGCCTGGGAGAACCTTGGATGTCCTGAGAGTCTTGAGAGTAATCGCATTCGAAGATGCTCCTGTGTAGATAAGGGCCGTCTTGATATCTGAATCCTTGATGCGTGCGGTGACATGTATGGCACGGTCGTGACCTTCCTATGGTTGATTACAGCAAAAAGTCTCCGCGCGCTGATTCTTCGAGAGGTGTGAAAGTTCGCATAAACTTTCCACTAGAGAAACCGTTTCCCGATCCATCGGCCTCTGGTTCATATTGAAACTATTGACTTGATGAGGATCGTTGTGAGAATCAGTCCCCAGTGTAGGAGTCTCCATGACAGGACCGCTCATATCTGATGTCGCTTCTTTGATCAGGTCCATGGAGGTCCGCGCCGCTGAAGTACCTTCTCCGGTGTTGAATGTGTTCCTTTTTTGCTCCAGGGGCTGTCGCGGCTCTTGTGGCAATCGATCAGTTAATGTCTTAAGAAAAGTGAGTACCTCTTTCTGAGTTGCGGCCATATACGTTTGAGTCTTAGCAAGAACTTCCCGCTTCTCCATCAAGTCTGCAATGGTAATGGGGGATGGTCCTCCTCTCGTCCCTCCGGCTCCTCTTCCTGATAAAGGAGTGGAAGTTGTTGCTCTGGTGACTACCAGAGGTGTTACACTTGATGAGATTCCGGGATTTGTGGCTGCTCTAGCTCTGGTGATGGGAGGTGTTACACTTACTGGAACATCTCCTGCTACGCTGGCACTAGTGGTAGAAGTGACGGCTCCATAAGATGTATTGACCACGGTAGCTCCACCGACAGTACATCGACGGGGGAGTGTTATCCACACTAGCTCCATCGAATTGATTGCTGATCCAGACACTGAGTTCTACCATCTTGAAATGGATTGATGATTGAATTGGTCCTAAGATCTACCCTTTTTGAAATTGATAAAATTGAATCGGATTTTGAAGAAATTGACTTTATAACCGAGAGATTAACCTCCCGCTGTGGTCGCCAATTGTTTATGGGTGAAAACTATTTCTGCCATTTTTGGTAATTTGGGGTGTGTGGATGAGAAATGAGTTTAAACCTTAAACAAATGCACTACACTAGAGTGCTTGTAGATTCGAGAAATCAATCTGTGCAAATCCGGCCTAAACCAAGAAATGACCGTTCCCTACTTGTTTCGATCACAAAGTGAAGGAGATGGGGTTGATCTTAGGGAGGGAAGCGAAGAAGGTGTTGAGATTGTGAAGGTGTTGTCTATGTATGACTTGTATCAGAAAGCTGAACTGGCTTGCAGGATGTAAGCTATCAGTTCCGGTGTTTGAATACGATGGTATCAACACTTGCCTCTGTTGTCTGGACTTGTTCTTGTTGTTTTTGGAAATAAGGAGGAGCACCTATTTATACAAGTCATTTGAGCCTTATTCACGTCTCTCGTGGGAAGTGGAGGAAGTGGAGTGATGAAGTAGTGGAGTTGTGTATTAGTGTTACACGACCAGTCTTGCCCACTTCTCTTGTCATCTCTCACCGTCCATGACTTCCTGACACGTTGTTGTGATGGCGCGTTGCACGCTGCAAGCTGTAAACCGCCGGACCAATACCCCAGTATGTATCCCCCAGTTTGTGACATGATTGATGTCTCGAGTGTGTGGATCGTGGGACCCACAGAAAGTAGCATGTAATGCTAGACTAAATAACTAAGTTATTTAGGAAGTCGATACTTGTGAAGTATCATGTGTATTCTATGCAGGTACTGCATCATGGTGTGGTAAAATGACGGGTGGTGATCACCATGACGCCTCACTGACCAATTAATTCCTGACCAGGGTTTTATAACCAAGCCGGTGAAGTTGGACGGACGAGATGATCTTTGAGACACTCATCTGCGACCGTTGATGGAATTAAGGTTTTTGAAGAGGTGCGCAAGCATCACTCTTCATCTTGGTCGAATCCAAGCTTGGGATACAATTTTGACAGGGCCGATCGTGCATGTGTGTAGACGACATGACGCTGTAGGCGCCCATATCTCATTGTCTCGTGAAAGTGTGATCTGGGCCACCCAATTTGTCCGGCGAAGTTGAGTGGTCAAGATTGATTTGCAACAGAAATCTGGTGCCGCAAAAGCCGCGCATCATGCCAATTTTGGGCGCGCGTTCCAAGACAACCAAGCTTGGTCGGTCTTGGCCGATCAGCCCGGCGTGCATACGGTGGGATGGTGTATATACCTGTACTTCATATTCCCATAGAAACGTGATCTAAGCCACTCAATTTGTCCGGTAAACTTGAGCGGTCGATATCAGTTTGTGGCTGGGAAGTGTGACCACGCCTAGCTTGGGAGCGCGAATCAAGGTGTACAACCAAGTTTGGTCTTGGCCGATCGGGTGTGGAGACAGTGGGCCCAAAGTGATCGTGTTGATACTTAGGACCGCTTAGTCTATTCCTGGACCCTTCATTCGTGCAGGAGAAGATGGACGCTCGTGATCGCGACACAACCCTAATTAAGTTTTTCCGGCCGTGTGTCATTCCCAGTTTGGGGCACACGAATCAAGATGACCAACCATAATTGGTCCTGACCGATCAGTCAGGCGGGCCCACGGTGTTTGTGTTGGCATGCTCTGGGCCCTTTGAATCTACATCTACACCCTCCATCTACGCTTGCGAAGATGGATGGTTGAGACTGTTTTGCGATACATGTAATGTGCCGCAAACCCTAATTTAGGGTTTTCCGTCTATACTGCTTTGGCTTGGACGGTTTGGCAAGCTATACCACCCCTTGGGGAGGTCGACCATGCGGGGCCCGCGTTGGGTCGGTGGTGTATATTCCAATACCGCTTGGGGTCATGGATTTAATCTAAGCCATCCAATCATGCTTTGGTGAAGTTGGATGGTCGTGATCGTTTCGAGACCGATATGGTCGGGTCCAGTTCAATACGCTCAATCGGGCTAGTATAACACACCGAGAGTTGTAGCTTTGTATGGGTATTTCGCACATGCTTCATTATTAATGCTTGAAGATTTGTGTTGCTCTGCTGAGAACAACACTCAGTCGTCATGCCGCACCGGTAAATTGTACAGGAAATCCGAGTCTGGTCATGCATTAATTAATAATGTTGTAAATTCATTGGGGTATATGGGATTGTTGCTACATGCTCCAACCTGGATGAATTTCGTGTATTTAATTCACGGAATCTTTGGGATTGTTGCCACATGCTCCATTCTAGGTGAATTAGTAAAGTGAAGAAGTATTCATCACTCATTAATGGCTTTATCTTTTGCAAGATGTTAGCGCATAATTTTGGCTTTTACAAGTTTAGCCTTAAATGAAAATCCACCATCAACACCTGTGTAAAACTATTTCTGTTTTATTTTTAATAAATGCCCTTGGTGGTGCTTTATAATAAAAATAAATTATTATTATTATTATTATTATTATTTTTTTTTTTTTTTTTTTTTTTTTTTTTTATTATAACCTTTATTCATTAGAGGAAAAATCAAAGTTACAAGAGTTGGTGGGCAACCTAGCAACCAGCTGGGCCCCCACTCCTTTCTGAATAATGATACGTAGTCTATGAAAAAGTGAACCACCTATTTTGGTATTAGCATCATTACCATTTAGACAGTTTCTCAACCTCTTGAGGAGTAAAACCATATCCTCACTCAATTCTCCTAAGGTTGAAAAAGCTAATACATTAAAACCATAACCTAGTGCTTCACATTTGGACAAATACTTATTGCATTTGCGACTTACAGCAGCGTTAATAGCCTGGCCAGGAGTGAAACTACGTGTGCTGGCAGTTGTGAATGGCGAAACACCGGTGACATCAAAACATACATCTTTACCATCTATCCAAATGTACACGAGGATATCAGCTGGTTTAAGGCTCTTTGCGTCATTGGACGTAAATCCTAGCGAGACTTCTTTTCTTGCCGCAACACCCGCCTTAAAGAACATATCCGAGATGCCGTCACGAACCATGTCATGTCCGAACTTCACACCCACTTCACGGCGCAATGAAGAGCGTGATCGCATAAGTATCCATTGGCCTCTGGGCGCAGATGGAGCATTTGCTATCCTTCACAAAGAATGGTATGCCAAGCACGTACATAAGAATAGCTCTAAATTGCCGCGCCCGACCTTTTGATTCACCCACTAATAGGAACAACTTTAAGGAAATCCATCGCATGTTCTTTCCCGTTACATTTCCAGATAAGTGATTCACGTTCATTCAACTTTGAAGTTAGTGGGTAGATTTACCTTACAAAGACCAAAATATAAACTCGCCGGTGATTTCATGTAATGAGGGGCAAAGTCGTTGATACTGAAATTGGAAGTAGATAATCCACAAGCCTCGGTGAATGTGTGGAGGGCGTGCTCATATCTAGAACTCGGAGTTGGTGATGGACCTTTGTAAAATAGTATCTTGCAAGACTTTAGTTTGAACAAAAGACGCTAAGTAACAATACTGGAGGTATCCGCAAAGTATGTATGCCGAAACCACCATCTTTAATTGGTAGGGTGACCAAACGCTGTTGAACCAAAGCCAAACCCCGCACCATCACCAACCTGTGAGCTGCCGTAGATAGTGTAGAAGATGTTTATCATAAAGACTGGCAGCTGCCGCAAAGCAATGGGACTAGTAGTGCGAAGAGTGAAATAAAGTTTTGAAACCCCTGTACAATTACGTAGCAAAAGAAGCTCACACTGTGGGTCGTGAAGTTGCTGCACCTTCTGCAGTAGCTGAATTGTTTTGTTCACTCTATCAAGAATAATGTCACTGCAATACTGTACATCCAAACTGACAGTCCGCCCAATAATTTTACCCCCACCGGCTTGCCGATCTCTACAGAAATAAACCTGCATCACTGCATCTAGGGTCAGGTGAAGGCCAGAAAATTTCAGTTTTCTTGACATTCAGATGCAACCCTCTTCTGGGACCATCGGACAAATACTTATTATTATTATTATTATTATTATTATTATTATTTTTTTTATTTTTTTTTTTTTTATTATGAAGGAGTGCCTCCAGGGGCTTTTATTGAAGAAAATCAAATGTCGTTTTGTACATGAATGGATGGGAGCCGAGCAACAAACTGTGCTCCAACTCCTTTTTGGATAGCCAAACCTACCCTGTAAAATAGAGAACCGCCTATTTTATTGTTAGCGTCGTAATTAGCTAAACAGTTCTTTAGCCGCTTCAAGAGGACAATGATATCATCACCGAGTTCACCTAGAGTTGTGAAAGCCAGGACTCCGAAAGCATACCCGTAAGACCTACATATCTCCAAATATTTGTTACGTTTGCGACTCACAGCCGCAGAGATTGCATTCCCAGGAGTGAAGCTACGTAAACCAGAATCGGAGAAGGGCGAGACTCCTGTGACATCAAAACATGTATCAACTCCGTTCTCCCAACTGTGCACAAGTATGTCCGCTTCGGCTTTAAAGCCAGCGGACAAAAGGCCGAGAGATGCTTCCTTCCGGGCCGCCACATTAGCTCGATAGAGAATATCCATAATCACATCTCGCACCAAGTCGTGTCGAAATTTGAGGCCTACCTCGCTGGCGCAATGGAGTGCATGGTCTCCGAAGACGTCCATATCACGGCTACAACAAGTGCATACACTATCGTCAGGGAAAAGTGGTATGCCGTAGCGGTATTGGGTGACTGCCCGGAATTGTCGAGGTCCGATGGTTTGATGCGAGACCGCAATGGGGATAGCCTTCGGGAAGTCCATCGCGTGCTCCACCCTATTGCTTTGCCATAAAATCGCATCTCTCGTGGATAAGTTGAACCTGTTGGGGAGTTCCTTCTTCACGCATCGAAATAAATAGCCGCCAGTTTCTTCATAGGCTGTGGGGCGGTGGTACTGATGTCAAAAGAAGTGGATAAACCACAGGTATGTAGGAAGCTGTTGAGAGCGTCTTGGAAGCTAAGGCTTGGCACTGAAATGTCAAGGTCGCCCAGAATGGTTTGTTGCAGGCGTTGGGTCTGTACGCACGACGCTAGGTAGCAGTACTGACTAGTGTCTTGCATTGTGTACACTCCCAACCCACCATCTCGAAAAGGCAAGGTTACAAGGCGCTCGTTGAAGGGCTCGAAACCAGCACCATCGCCTACTATCAAGTGCCTAAGAAAATCCATAAGTTGTTGATCATAGTGTCTTTCGATCTTGACTGTAGGGACGCCTGGGCTGGTTGTGCGCATGGTGAAATATAGTTTAGACACTCCGGCGCAGTTCCGTAGGAGCAAAAGCTCGCATTGCGGGTCATTAAGTGTCTTAACACACTCCATGAGCCTTGCATTTTTATCAATACGCTGCATGACCATGGCACTACAGTACTGAGTATCCATGCTGACGGGGCCTCCCAACAATTTCACACCCAAAGCTGGTCTACCAATACTGGCAGGAAAAACACCATTGTCCGAGCATCTTGGATCGAGAGAAGGCCAGTAAATCTCCGTCTTCCTGATGTTCAAGTGCGACCCGCGCACCACCTTCATGTTGAATTATCTTTAGAGCTTTTGAGACTTCTAAAGTGTCCCCTACAATGGTACCATCATCGAGGTACCAGGCGTGTAGGTCGAGGGTGCAGCTGCTAGGGATGGGAGTCGAGCAACAAACTGTGCTCCAACTCCTTTTAATATTAATATTATTATTATTATTATTTTTATTTTTTTTAAATTTTTTTTTATTAAATATATTACATGAAACTAGTTGGAAGCCTAACAAGCTAAGCTCCAACGACATACTACTACATTAATTGAACAGTTGATGTGCTAGTCTACCGAGCGGGCCTCATGGGAAACCTTGCCAAGGGGAGCCAAACTAGGCGGGGGGGGCGAGATTGTGTCACAAGGGGGCAAATTAACACTACCTTCCATGTTAATTCCTGCAATATTACGCCATTGGGGACTCGAACCTGGGACCTCCTGGAGCGCATTAAACTTTGGGGAACAGGGATGACCAGCTGAGCTAGGGTCCCGTTATTATTATTATTATTATTATCATTATCACAAAGACGATTAACATGCTTCAAAAAGAAAAAGCAAGACGGTTAATCTAAGTTCCGCTTATTTCTTTCCTGTGAAACAACAAGAAAAAATTGGAAACTTCTTTCTTGACAATCTGTGGTTGGATTTTTCATATTAGGTAATTCGAAGAAAAAAAGTTATACCTAATTATTTTTCACAAAATTGGTTAATTAACCCAATAACGACAATTCCTGGGTGAAAAAGATATGTAAAATTTGATATTGTTTAAATGGACGAGAATGTAAAAATAGCCAGGATGTAAGCAGTTTCATCCTACCCATTTTCAAATATTTTTCTTATTTTTAATTTACATCAGGATGCATCCAGTTTCACCCTCGCTATTTTTTAAGTTTAAACCAGGATGAATCCAGATTCATTATTGCTAATTTTTTTTGTGTCCATTTCACCCATACTAATTTTTACTCGTCCATTAAAACCATGTTTTAAAAATATTTGGACAATTCATCCAATTTCTCATTATTTTTTAGGAAAAAAAAAGTCGTTTTTCTTTTACCTTTGTGGATTGTTTGGTTGGAAATAAATTAGGAAAATATTTTCATGAAAACTAGGAACAATGACTTGTCGATTGGTTAGGTAAATATCATAATATATAATTAGTCAGGTTTACTTACGAGTCAAATCCCAAATCAACCATCAAAAAAGATTAAAAATGAGACAAAATAAACAATTTGTTGTTTAAGAATTTGTATCAGATTAAAACAACAGAACTGATAGACCTACCCAGCGGAAGATCCCGCAGATTCGGTGGTCTATCATATATCTGCGGGGACCGCGCCAACTGGAGCTGAGCAGAGGGTCACTGTTTTGTGGTGGGACCCACAAATTTGTGAGTGGCCACCAAATATGCGGGATTTTCTGCTCGGTGCTTTTGTCATTTTCGTTAAAACAAACAACGTACTAGTCTAACAACCATCAGATCATCATGGGAAGAGAAAAATGCTACAACTGCTCATACCAACTTGTCTTTCTTTTTAATTTGTTAATAAGATCACGTATACTTGCATAGAGTGACGCTCATGTTATATTTGTTGGATATTTTATAACACTACTTTCACAAATGCCAGATCATTATAACTTATGAATCTAATAACATTAAAACTATATATATTTTCCTTTTATTTTAGGCGGAGATGATGCAAAAATACCAAAGACACTTTTAGCTAAAAACATCTTGACTTGGCTAAGAACATCTTGACTAGAAGAAGAAATACGAGAATTTTTTTTATTGGAAATGAGAAAATACGAGATATTAGAGTGCACTAAAATTTTCAAGTCGCAAAGTAGGAGCGTTATGAATTCAAATACTCCCTAATACTGAAAATATTATGGAAGATATGGGTGCGCAAACCAATATCTGAGACAACGTGAAAGGTCGATGCAGTTTTTGCAAAGACGGATTGGAATTAAGCTCCAGATGGACATTGTCAGAGCCAACCCAATGTAGATGACATGTTATCAAATCCAATATCTTGCACTCCAAACGAGTCGCACACTTGTTTTATGAATGAGTTTGCACTTGAAGAAGTTTGATTTCCTCCTTGTTTCCCAAAAGGTCCGGAATGATATCAAGATTACCAATTAAAATATCGGGCATAGAGATGATGTACGACCATTGTGTAAACTTGTCGTCTGGATTGATGGCACCATATAGGCATATATATACACATGTGAGGAAAAATAGCTGATTTTGTAGGTTAGCACCGAAATAATACATTTAAATGAGAGATGATAATTTGCAAGTCTACATTATTATGCCAGGTGTCACATATCCATTTAATGGCCTAAAATTTTCAGTGGATATGACCGGCAATACTATGTTGTTTAGTGAATTTTTTATTTATTTTTTTAGGAAAAAATGATATATTAAAGAGAAAAAGATGATATGTACAAAGGTATTTACAATGTAGTATTAGAACTACCCAACAAAACAAAAATAAACCTCAACTTACATAGGAATTATATCCTCCCATTGATGAACGATTTGATTCATCGTAAAGTTCTGAAAAATGTTTGTTGAAGAGCTCCACAGACAAATGTGCATCTTGATTGCATGCACTAATTCATCCTTATCCCTATCCTTCCTCCGTGTCTCCTTCTGTTTCTTTCTAGCCATAATTCCTAGCTAATAGCAAAAGGTAGTAAGTGCCAAATTACCTTAACTCTGGATGCCACTCTGTCCAATCTCCAACTCAGTAACATGCTCTTAAAATAAGCTGGGCAAACCCATAAAACTTTTAACGAGGATAGAAAAACTCCCCAGACGTATCTTGACAATCCACGGTTCATAAAAAGATGGTCCTGATCTCTTCCTCAATATTGCAAAGGACACATAAATTTGACGATATTTCCACACCTCTCGCCTGCAACATGCTTCTAATAGGTATAGAACCGTGCATAGCGGCCCAAATCATGAACTGGACCTTTGGTGGATAAAATTTGATGTGCACTACTTTGTAATATTCCCAATCCGGCTCAGTTTCAACAAATTTGACGTAAAGGGCTTTTGCAGACCAATCACCCACGATTTCATCTTCCTCCCCTTGAACTAAAGCCACATTCCTTAAGTCGTGTTTGATTTCCAGCAGGTCGATACGTTCAGCAGGGTCTTGGACCTTTGAAAACTCAAAATTCCATTAAGCACACTTCATATCAGTTACCATAAGAAATTTGTGTTTGCTCAGTTTGAAAAGTCTTCGGTATTTATCCTTGAAAGACCTATTTTCCAACTACCTGTCGTGCCAGAACCTAATTCCTCTACCATTCATCACCTGTATAGCAACAGATTTAAAAAGTCATCAGTAGCCTTGAAAATATCAAACCACATACTTCTACCAATTGTTTCCTCGAGTTGTAAAGGAACTAAAGCTGCCTCATCTGAGTTAGATTTTTCACACATAATTTGTCTCCACCAAGCGTTTTTCTCCTTGCTGTATCTGCCATGCCATTTTGCCAACAAATATCTATTTATTAGTCTTAGTTTCCTTATATCTATTTTTTGAAACTTTTTCCAAAGAAATCCAACTCATTTTCTAAATATTATCATCCTCACCTCATAAAATTTGTCTTATAATGATGTTCAATTGCTTTTCCACAGAAACAAGCATATAGTATACATACAAGAAGTAAACATCAATCTACCTTAGCTTAGATGTTTTGATGTCCCATGCTTTAGTTTTACACCCATTACTTTCGAAATCTACCTTAGGCAATGAATTAGAGTCAATAAAACTTTATCATTTGAGATGTTATTGTTTAGAGTTGATATCTGAACCATATGAGTGCAGAATTGGTTGAATCATAGCCCTAGTCTCTCCATAATTTTCACAACACTTTATTGTTTGAAGTTTGCTATATTTTTAGTTTTAAAATTTAGATCTAAAATCTTCCTTCACAAGTCTTGAATGAACTATTACTACAACATCATTGAAAATATCATCAATTTTTTGCTCCGCGACGCGGACTTGTCTTTAGGCTAGAGTTTTTAGATTTGTTTTTTTTTTTTTAGCTTTAGCTTTAGCTTTTATTATTTTTATTTGTTCTATTTTACGTTTTTTGGTATTTGTCTTTTCATTACAGATTTTTGGAATTTGGAGCGAAAGAGAAAGAAGTTGCCAGAGCTGTTGGTGATTACTTAAAGATTTGGAGTCAAAAGACAAAGCGAAAAGAACGAAGAAAAAAAAAAAAGAGAGAATTTTATTAGATTTTAGTTTTATGTTTCAGAATTTTTGTTTTTTTTTTTCAGTTTTTAGAAATTGTATTAGGATATTCTCTATTTTTGTAATTTTTTTTTTTTTATTTTGCGCTATTCTTTTTTGACTTTGGACTTTGGACTTGGACATTCTTTTATTTTTAAACCCTGCGGAAGGGTAGTAAAATTAAATATAAACTGTTTGCAGAGAAGGACGGAAATTACTATATTTCCTCAGCCCCTCGGGTTCGTACATGACATAGGAGTCGTGGCTTGAGTCGACTACAACAGTTCTTCGCCCGTCTGGAACGGGAGGTAAGTTTATCTAGAACACCCGCGAATCCCCTGTCAGCGGGTTTACTGACTTCCTTCGTATGCATACATGTTGAGGAACTGAACACGGATTTATTTTCTAGTAAAGGGCAATGACTGGCCAAATCAAGATAAGGGTTTGGATTTCATCACCGTTCTCTTCTTGCCCGCCTTAGGAAAATGATACCGAACGCGAAACCAAGCTTAAAATTTGACTAGAACGAGACCTATAGGGTAACAAGCTTAATGGGAAAGTCGTTCGAAAAATATTGGTTGCTCTTTTAAGCATTCTTTGAAGTTCATGATGGTTAATGTAAGTTGAGCGTGCCGCCTTGTAACCCAAGTGAATGTTTTGCCAGTGAGGCCTTGGTGTCAAAGCTCCATTGAGATTCCCTTGTCTCTATTCAACTTACTTTAACTCAGACTGATTCCAGAGAGGTTTGCTTAAATTGTAAAGAATTTCCTTTCGAAAGAATAGAAGTTGGTCTAGAAGCAATCTAAGTGGAGCCATCATGCTTTTTTTTGCTAGAAATCAGTAGATTTGATGTGGTGGAGTTAGCCTTGTGTGTGTTTGTGTAGAACTTCCTTTCCTTTTAGGATTTTTCTTTTTAATTTTGTTTTTATAGTGTATGCCCGAGGTCATTAGAGAACGGGCTTGGAAAAGAAACACTCTAGGTCGTTTGATTAGTGACAAACCTAGTACTTCTTCTTGTGAAGACGGGGATCTCGAAGACTCTTCTTTTGAGAGCCCTGTTAAACTTCATCTTTTGAAAACTTGAAACTTAGTGAAGAAAGTACTCCTAGTCCTTGGTAGTGCCAGAAATGTCAACTTTGAAAGCTTTGATAAACCCAACTAGGACCTCTCGTCCGTCATGTATCAAGTTAGCTGAAAACGAGGCAAATTATGAACTAAAACCTGGGACCTTACAGATGCTCCCAGTATTTTTAGGGAAAGAAAATGAAAACCCCTATTTTCATGTTAGGGAATTCTAGGAAGTTTGTAGTACTCTGAAAATTAAAAACCTAGATGATGATGCTTTGAAACTTATGTTATTCCCCTTCTCCCTGAAAGATAAAGCCAAATCTTGGCTGTATAGTTTTCCTTCTGAGTCAATTGAAACCTATGACCAACTTATATCTGCCTTTTTACAAAAGTTTTTCCCTAGGCACAAAACATTGTCTATTAGGACGTAGATCTGTACTTTTTCTGAATAAGAGGGAGAATATCTATATAGGTATTTGGAAAGGTTCAATGACTTGTTATCTCAATGTCCTCACCATGGTTTAGAGAAGGTTAGGCTAGTTCAGATCCTTTATGAGGGTTTAGATTATTCGAAAACAACCATGGTTGAGTCTTTATGCACAGGTGGGTTTGAGAATAAAGATGTTGATCAGGCTATGACATTTTTGAATGAAACCGCCGAAAAGACCTATCAATGGGAAAATAGTAGGGAACCCAAGAAAACCATTCTTCTAGGTAGAGGAATGTTAATAGGGTAGAAGGATCTTATGAGTCAGATGCCAAAATAACAGCTATAGCAAAAAGGTTAGAAGTTTTAGAATTGAGTCGCTCTAGTGGTAGAATAAAGCCTTTTTAGGAAGGACTGACTACTGAAGAGCAATCCCATGCTCTTTATAATAACACTAGATTCGAGAACCATCAGAAGTTTGACCCATATTTAGAAACCGATAACCCTGGTTGAAGAAACCATCCAAACCTTTCTTGGTATAAGGGACAGAGTCAAGGTCAATCTAGTAACTCTCAGGTTATTCTCCCAGGTTTTAGCTATGTTAAGAATCTTTCAGGACCAACACAGTTTCAGACCCCTTTAGATAAGAAAATCATGAGTTTAGAAGAGTCACTCGCCTTGTTAACTCGGAACACTATAGAATTTCAGCAATCGGTTGCACAAGGTCTAGATGAAAACAAAAGATGGTCCAGGCTAACTCTCGGGATATTTCCGAGTTAAAAAGTCAGGTAAGTCTGATTGCCGAGTCTTTGAGAGAAAGAGAGAAAGGCAAGTTCCTTAGTCAACCACAGCCTAATCCTAGAGGAGTTCATCAAATATCTTTAGCTGGTGAGAAATCATTAAACCATGTAAATTCGATAACAAGCCTTAGGAGCGGTAAAACGGTAGACAATAAGGTAGCCATGCCTAGTGGACATATTGTAGTTCCACCTTCTACTTCCCAAGAGGAACCCGTAGCTGAAACAATTTCTAAGTAGTCCCAAAAAATTCCTGATAGGACTACCTTTGTGCCTAGAGCCCCATATCCACAGTTGTTAGCCCCAACAAATAAGGAGTCGACTTTCAACGAGATAATGGAAACATTTAAGCAGGTGAACATCAACATTCCGTTATTAGAAGCAATTAGGCAAATGCCTGCTTATGCCAAGTTCCTTAAAGATCTTTGTATACGAAAGCGTAACCTTAGCGTCCAAAAGAAAGCCTTTTTTAGCTGGTCAAGTAAGTTCTATTCTTCTGAACCAAACACCCCCTAAGTATAAGGACCCTGGATGCCCCACCATATCTTGTGCGATTGGTAATCACATGGTCGATAAATATTTACTTGACTTAGGAGATAGTGTTAACTTACTCCCGTATCATGTATACACCTAGCTAGGTCTTAGTAAGTTGAAACCGACTAAAATGACACTTTAATTAGCTGATAGGTCTGTTAAAGTCCCACGTGGTGTCATAGAGGATGTTCTGATTGAGGTTGATCAGTTTATTTATCCAGTGGATTTTGTTGTTCTAGACACCCAGCCTGTTCAGGACTCAAGCACTTAAATTCCGGTTATTTTAGGTCACCCATTTTTAGCCACGCCTAATGTCGTCATTAATCGTAGGATCGGGCTTATGAACATATCCTTTGGTAATATGACCACTGAACTAAATGTCTTTAATGTTACTAGACAACCTTCTGAGAACGATGATTTGGAAGAAGTGAATATGATTAGCACTTTAGTTGAGGATAATTGGCTTGACACTTTACTGGTAGATTCTCTAGATGATTTTGAGGAAACCATTCTCTTAGATCAAATGTGTGATCAATCTTTAGAAGAAGCTCTTGAGTATTTTAAACATTCTATGGACCTAGAAATTCAGGCAATAGTTTTAGGTCTTTCTGAGAGTAATGATGGCCCTAAGTTTGGGGATAGAGAACTAGAAGAATCTCTTGAGTATTTCAAGGACTCTGAAGATCCGGAAATTCAAGCAAGAGGTTTGACTGTGAGTGATGAAAACCCTAATTTTGGGGGTAGTGATGGTTCTTATGATTGTCACGTATCCCTAATTAGATTCCCTAACTTAGGACTCGAGCCTTGTGCGCCTGAGATATTATTTGAGTCTATTCAGACTCCGCAACCCGATCCTCCTGATATTGTCCAAGAGGTAACCTAGGTATTAAAGACCCGTTTTTCAGATGAATCTATTTATCGAGACACACATATGAAGTTCAATTACGCGCCTCAGATAAACCCAGTTGTCTTGACAGAAACCTTAGATGAGGACGTGCTCCTTCTTTTCATTTTTCTGAACCAGCGCAGTTGTCACATATTTGTGTTAGCTCTATTTGGTCTTATGGACCCACAACTGTTTCGACTATTGGTATCTGACTTTGGAAGGTGACAATCATTTTTGAGGTATTTGATGTCTAGCTAAATACTTTAAATTTAGCATTTTCTGGGAGACACTCACGCTCATGCTTACGGTAATATCCTTCCTTATTTCTTTTCCATCAAGTGGTAACAGTTTCTCCTTGTTCATGATTTTAATTTCATCTTTAGAACATTGAGGACAATGTTAGATTTATGTTTGGGGGTGGGGAAGAAACTTTTTGTTAGCTTTTAGTTGCAATAAATAAACTCCAGAGCCTAGAAATTTATGACTATTAAGGTTGGCACTAACCAATCTAAGTGGATGGAAGCATCTTGGTTGTAGGAGTTGAGGAACCAATCTGAGTGGATGGAAACATCTATAGAGTCTATTCGCAAAAGCACAGAGCTCAGGTGTTAGAAATAACATGGTAGTTTCGCCATATCACGTTGATTCCTTTTCACCTTTTGTTTTTATTTTTCTTTTCTTTTAAGTGATTTGGTGGGGCACATGAATCAAGTTATTACCATTGCTAGGGTGAAATAGAGTGATTGAGATACCAAAAAAAAAAAAAAAAAAATTGAAAAAATTTGTGACCAGATCATCAGACCAACCAGAATAAATTCAATAAAGTCAACCGCTGGTTCCCTTGTATATGCCAGTGTGTTGACCTAGAGTTAGGATTATCGACCGGTGGTCCCCTTATATATGCCAGTTGTGTTAATATTAGTTAGACCAGTATCTAAGTATATTAGGATAGGTTCATCTTAGCAGAGGCCTTCAGACATATATGGAAAACACCGTTCACCTTAAAACCATCTACGTTTTTTCTCTATGTCCATCTCTTGATCTTTTCATGTGATTGGTTTGACTCCGGATATTGATGTCCATAGTGCAACTATATGAGTAGAGCTCTGTCACTTATATATGAATTTTAGTATACTTAAGTGCAAACTCGTGTACAACAATTAGAATTTCGCATCAGGGTACTTCCTCCTATAGTTAATGATTGTATGCCAACCAAGGAGATTCTTTAGTGCCTTTCAAGGTTCTGCGTAGATAGCTAGGGTCTGGAGTAAAGGTTTTGTGGGTACACATGTTGTAAACCCTCCCGAGACTATAACTCGGCCACTAGGGCCACCTAGGGCTAGGGGTTCAAAGGCTTGTTGCACATGCTAAGTGCAATCGTGATGCCTGCAACAGTGAGTTAGGATTTTTATTTTCTAGATCAGATTTGCTCGAGGACTAACAAATAATAAGTTTGGGGGTATTTTGATAGACACATTTTTGTGTCTGAATTGTTCTCAATTTTCTGTAATGTTGGTGCTCGATTTTGTACTAATTTTGGTATTTTATGTGTGTGTAGGTAATTCTGAGAAATAAACTTTGTTGGGAAATTCGGCTCGAAAAGTTGATTTAAGCACCCGGAGGAAACGTGTTATTCAGATCCACAGTTTTGGAAAAGGGGCATCCCACAGGGCGCCAACTGCTATTCGCACCCCTGGTCTGGTTAAGGAGACTTATCTTCTTCCTCTTTAAAGAATTGTTTTGGAGGGAAAATTTTCTTTCACTGCATAATATTTTGGATGATTTTTGGATGATATTCAGTGAGATATTCTCGTTGGAATAGTAAGACAGGGAAGGTAATATCTTCAGAAGTGTGGAAAAAAGGGAAGATTACTCACGACTTTCATAAGCAGAGAAGTGAGAAGTATTCTCGAGATTTTGAGAAGATTGCGTGTAGGAACGTGTTGGAGAGAGTTTGACTCTGACTATAACGTGATTCTAGCATGAATAAGAATAAAAATGAAGATAATGGGAGAAGATATTCTGTTATATGTGGTAGTTACTTTAAAAAAGGAAAAACATGAAAGGAGATGATTCTCGGGGTTTTTCTTTTATTATATATTTGGAAACTCTGCGTGTGGAAAGATCATGTTTCACGTGAACTTAGCTATCTTGGAGTGCTTCAACAGCTGCAGAGCATATGAAGATCAAAAGCACATAAGAAAAGGGAATAAAATCCAAAGAAGTTATGGCAGAATTTTGGAGAGTTAATTCGGAGATTTCTTGGGGATGTTAAGTATAAAAGAGGTTTTTGGGGCAGAGAGAAGAAGTAGGGAGAGAATTGGGAGAAGTTTAGAGCATCACAGAGTCGGGAAGATCACTTGTAGGAAAATTTCTGCTGGTACAAGGAAGAACATTAGACGCTACAGATCGTTGTTTTCTGATTTGATGATGTTCCTTTATATCGCCTCTCAGAATAACTAGTTTGTAATGAGAAATAAGTGTTACAAACCCGGTTTTAATTATTTTTCTCCCATTTCATTATTTGTAAACACCCTTTGAGCAATGAATCAAATTTTGAGCGTGTTTCCATTATGAGAAGCTAAACCCATCCTCTGGGGCGACGGAGGAAGCCAAGTTTCACAAATGTGGTAATTCTATTAATTCTTGTTACGACTAGTTGCACTGTTATGAGTTTCATTGAATGGTTGTGATTACAATTGATGGTCATGCTGAGCTTAGATGTTTTGATGTCCCATTCTTTAGTTTTACACCCATTACTTTCAAAATCTACCTTAGGCGATGAATTAGAGTCAATAAAACTTTGTCATTTGAGCTTTTATTGTTTAGAGTTGATATCTGAACCATATGAGTGAGGAAATTGGTGGAATCCTAGCCCTAGTTTGTCCATAATTTTCACAACACTTTATTGTTTGAAGTTTGCTATATTTTTAGTTTTAAAATTTATATCTAAAATCTGCTTTCACAAGTCTTGAACGAACTATTACTACAACATCATTGAAAATATCATTAGTTAGGTTTTGCCAAACTCGGTTATAAAGTCTCTTTATAACCGTCTCAACCAATTCCCATGCTCTGGCATGCTTGTGATGCACATACCACTCGTAACTGACAACTTGAAATCAAATTCGGCAATCATTGCGTTGCGCTCAACTTGGACCATGTAAATGTTCAGTCAACTTGGCCTCTGCCAAATAAAGTAATGGTTGCGCTTTACTCAACTTGGCCTCTGCCAAGTTCGGCAATGGTTGCGCTACATTTATCTCAGCCATGTACTTAGCTTATTTGAATACCTACATCAAAATAAATCATGCCAATCGAGTATTGCCTTGCTTAGTTCAACTTCATGTCAATCGAGTCTTGCCTTGCCATCATCCCCATTGATCTAATTTTGGGAGTTATACAATGAGGGACAAGATTCCAAACATGATTTATCCATTAAATAATAAACCAATCAAATAAATATGTCAAATATATGTTTTTTTTACAAGAGTGTGCACAAAATTAGACACTATATTTTAACGTTGTGGCCTTGATTTCTAGAGTTTACTGTAATCTTTATTGTTCAACTTGAGAGAAAATACTTGGCTAATTATTAGTGGCAATAACAAAACAAATCGACTCTTTATGTTATTGTAACTCCGAATGAGCCGACTTATTCATCGACATAACAAGAGAATCCAGTTGAAAAATCTAATAAATCTGATATTCTGTGGTACGGATCTGATGCGAATTAGGTAGCTGATATATGTCAACAGACGAATCCGCAGAACTATTTTTTTCATACAAATGGCTTTAATTTCTTTTGTCAGTTATAAGTTATATTTTTTGAACGGAAATGATTTGTGTGCCGAAAGACTTCTCCCGGAAAATCTTCCACAACACACATGTGGTGGGACCAAAAACCCACCCCCTATAATTCCTCAGTGAGCCTTAAGAGTTGTGTGAGTGCAGGGACGGAGCCAGGATTTTTTCACAAGGGGGCGAAGATAAATAGGACAAACACAAACCATTAAAAAATATAAAACTTAAACCAAAGCAATTTAAGATAAAAATTATCAAAATGTTTACCAATGTTTTTTAAGTTAAAAATGATCAAAATGTTACACGACGTTCTTTTAAGTCTCGAAAAGCATCAATAATTGAGTCCATGCTAAACTTTTTAGCAATTTCTTTTTCGATGTGCACAATCAAAGAGTCTCCAAGGAATTTATCACTCACTTTGCTGCGAAGTCTGGTCTTGATAATTTTTATTGTAGAAAAAACTCGTTCTGCCGTTGCAGTAGAAACTGTAGGGTAAACACAAGTTCAATCACTCGATGTATAAGAGAATATGTAACCGATTTTCCATTCTTCACCAACCATTCACACAAACTAGATATATTCTTCAATTTCTTGAACTCTTCAGAAGAAACAACACTATGCTCATAATGTTAAAGTTATATCCTCAAGTGTAACTTTTCTTGTTCTGTGAAGTCCTTCGGATAAAACTTATATACCAATTTACAAATATCATCACTTCTAAATGGATTTTTCCCTTCACGAGGATCCAAAGTTGAACTAAGGATAAGTAACTCCATTGCTTCTTCGTTGAACCTGCTATTTATGTGACGAACCGGAAAAATTTTCCATTCCAGTCGACCGTGGAGTTCGGTCAACTAAAAATTTCCAAATTCTCTGAGTGGACAACTGCATCAAACCAATGAATTTGTGCGAAAAATCCGTTTTAAACCACTTACACTCATAAATTTCCTTGGGCTTTGATGCAAGTTAAAAACCAACCAATCTTATCACTTTAAAGACTACACAAGATATTAAATCATGTAAAGATTACCAGCAAAAGAATAACTTCGGTAGTTCAAATAACTAGAGATGCAACTATAAAACAACAAGATAATTTTTCAGAAATTGCAGCTCACATAGCCTGTTTTCAAAGAACTGTGTAGACTTCATTACAAAACGAAAATGAGTATTTCTTGGCTCATTTTAAAGAAGAAAACATAATATTTCAGATAAAAATGGTAGGGAAAATCATTAAGTTTTATATCTGTGTCAAAGTGTTTCAGAAAGACAGGACATAAATCATGTTTCTCAGAAAATTGCAGTTTTAACAGTCTATATTTAAAAATTCGTGTGAAATTCATTTCTCAATAAAATTAAACAAATTTGGTCTTGTTAGAAATATAAGAAAGTCCTATTTAACCTAAAAATGATAAGCAAAATCAATAAGGTATGATGCTATGTGTAAAAGTCTCGACAAAATAGGACAAGGATAATGTTTCTATGAAAATTCCAGTTTCGACAGTGTTTATTTAGAAATTCAGAGCAAATTTATTAGACCATGGAATTAGTTCAATCTTGTTTCCTTGGGAAGATAAGAGAACCCTATTTAACATAAAAATCATAACCAGAAGAAATCAGGTATATAGCTAATTCTAAAAGTCTCAAACAAACATGACAGTAACCAAGTTCTTCAGAAATTACAGTTTTGGTAGTCTGTAATCAAAAATTTGTACAAAATTTATTATTCAACGGAATGTAACAAACTTAGTGTCGTTAGAAATATGTGAGAGTGATCTTAAACACAAAAATAATAATAAAAGGTTTTGAGGTACATATCTATATGAAAATATCATGACAAAACAGGACAGCAGTACCCCTTTTTGAAGAAATTTAAGTTTCTTTTCTTAAACACATGATGTGCTATCTTAAAACTCTATCTAAGACTTGATTTTGACGAAAATCGGAACCTGAATAAATATCAAATACTCCATTTAATAAATTGATTAAATAACAACTTCATATCCATGTTAAGTTAATCATGGAGTTGAAATAAAATTAGGGCAAGTTGGAATCATGAAATCAATGAATTATAAGAATTAAAACCCAATCGAATTCAAAGAAAATCCGTGGATAAATTTATAGAATTAAGATGGTTCAAAACCAAATTAGAAGAAATTTCTAACTTTTCATAAACCCTAGATTTAAAACCAATAAGAATGAATTCGTTTATAAACATTTACAAATTCACCAAATAGAGTATCGTAAGATTATGAAGAAGCATGAATCCCATTGAATACAAAATCATAGAATAAAAATCATGATAAACAATTCAAAACAGTTTCAAGAAGAGTATTTCCCCCTAACTTTTGTGCAATAGAAACTCCAAAGCGACCAATCCGAATTAAACCACCAAACGGTTGTTAAATCAAGTTTTGTGATATAATTTTTCTTTTGTTTGCTATAGGAAGGAAGAGAAATCAAGAATAAAAGAAAAGAGTTGGTTATGTAATGAAAATCAAGAGAAAATATTTATTAAGGAAAATAAAAAGTCTAAAATGCCCATCTTTTAACTTAAAATCGACACATCAACTAGGTGAGTGTAATTTTGCTACAACTACGAGTAATAACAACTCTATTAACGTCCGGTCACGCTACGGGAAGGCTCACACAAAGAGAAATATAATTTTCTCAAGCAAAATCCAAGTGTTACTCCATCGGAACACAATGGCAACTAGATTTCACGCTCCACATTGTGCTAATTCTAGTCTTCCAATCAAAATAGATTGGGCTCGCGCAATAATACTTTAAGAAAAAGAACGCGGGTATTACATTATTACCCACTTAAAAAGAATTTCGTCCCGAAATTCAAAACCAAGAAAGACACCTACGAACGTTACCTCATAGTAACTCCAAATATTTATACCGGATCTCGGATTATAGCTCTCAAGTTGTCTCTTTGGAGTTGTGATGCTGCCAAATCACTTCCACAAATCTGATCATCTTTTCTGTTCTACAGTCTCAATTCTCTAATGAGACCCTTCTTCTTCTTAGCTTAAGCGGAAAATGCTGAACTTGCACTAATCAAAATCAACAAAACAAACTTGAAAAAGGTTAATCTTGTTAGTAACTACTCATTACTAACAACCCAATAATATACATATCACAGTATCTTGTTGTTTTTCCAAAATTTCAGAAAATAAAGAGATTCTAAAAAAAATAATCAAAAACCTATAATGAAATCAATGTTTCAATACTAAAATTTCCAAACAAAAGAGAGTAAAACTGAGGAAAATACTTTATGCAAAACAAAGAAAATCTCAAAGAAATCGAAACGTATGCTCTGATACCAACTGTGACGGCCCGGAAATTTTTTCGCTTCCAGTCGGCCGTGGAGTTTGGTCAATTGACAAGTTCCAAATTCTCTGAGTGGACAACTGCATCAAACTAATGAATTTGTGCGAAAAATCCATTTTAAAACACTTACACTCATAAATTTTCATAGGCTTTGATGCAAGTTAAAAACCAACCAATCTTATAACTTTAAAGACTACACAAGATATCAAATCATGTAAAGATTACCAGCAAAATAATAACTTCAGTAGTTCAAACAACTAGAGATGCAACTATAAAACAATAACAGAATTTTTCAGAAATTGCAGCTCGCATAGCCTGTTTTCAAAGAACTGTGCCGACTTCATTACAAAACGAAAATGAGTATTTCTTGGCTCATTTTAAAGAAGAGAACATAATATTCTAGATAAAAATGGTAGGGAAAATCATTAAGTTTTATATATGTGTCAAAGGGTTTCAGAAAGACAGGACAGAAATCATGTTTCTCAGACAATTACAGTTTCAGCAGTCTATATTCAAAAATTCGTGTATAATTAATTACTCAATGAAATTAAACAAATTTGGTCTTGTTAGAAAGATAAGAAAGTCCTCTTTAACCTAAAAATGATAAGCAAAATTAATAAGGTATGCAGGTGTGTGTAAAAGTCTCGACAAAATAGGACAAGGATAATATTTCTGTGAAAATTCCAGTTTCGACAGTGTTAATTTAGAAATTCGTAGAAAATTCATTAGACCATGGAATTAGGTAAATCTTGTTTCCTTGGGAAGATAAGAGAACCTTATTTAACATAAAAATCATAACTAGAATAAATCTAGTATATAGCTAATTCGAAAAGTCATAAATAAACAGGATAGTAACCAAGTTGTTCGTAAATTATAGTTTTGGTAGTCTGCAATCAAAAATTTGTACAATATTCATTATTCAACGGAATTTAACAAACTTAGTATCATTATAAAGTTGAGAGAGTACTCTTAAGCAAAAGAAAATAATAATAAAAGGTTTTGAGGTACATATTTGTATGAAAATATCATGACAAAACAGGACAACAGTACCCCTTTTTCAGAAATTTAAGTTTCTTTTCTCAAACACATGATGTGCTATCTTAAAACTATATCTAAGACTTGATTTTGACAAAATCAGAACTTGAAAGAAATATCAAATAATCCATTTAATAAATTAATTAAATAACAACTTCATATCTAGGTTAAGTTAATCATGGAGTTGAAATAAAATTAGGGCAAGTTGGAATCATGAAATCAAAGAATTATAAGGATTAAGACCCAATCGAATTCAAAGCAAACCCATGGATAAATTTATAGAATTAAGATGGTCCAAAACCAAATTAGAAGAAATTTCTAACTTTTCATAAACCCTAGATTTAAAACCAATAAGAATGAATTCGTTTATAAACATTTACAAATTCACCAAATAGAGTATCATAAGATTATGAAGAAGCATGAATCCCATTGAATACAAAATCATGATAAACAATTCAAAACAGTTTCAAGAAGAGTATTTCCCCTACCTTTTGTGCAATATAAACTCCAAAGAGACCAATCCAAATTAAACCACCAAACGGTTGTTAAATTAAGCTTCAAAATCAAGTTTTGTGATAGAATTTCTCTTTTGTTTCCTATAGGAAGGAAGAGAAATCAAGAGCAAAAGAAAAGAGTTGCATCTGTAATGAAAATCAAGAGAAAATGTTTATTAAGGAAAACAAAAAGTCTAAAATGCCATTTTTTAACTTAAAATCGACACATCGACTAGGTGAGTGTAATTTTGCTAGAAATACGAGTAATAACAACTCGATTAACGTTCGGACACGCTACGGGCAGGCTCACGCAAAGAGAAATATATTTTTCTCAAGCAAAATCCAAGTGTTACTCCATTGGAACACAATGACAACTAGATTTCACGCTCCACATTGCGCTACTTCTAGTCTTCCAATCAAAATAGATTGGGCTCGCACCCTAATACTTTAAGAAAAAGAACGCGGGTATTACCATTTAGCCCTTCTAACTGAGCATCTATAGCAGCATTAAAAATATCCACACGATAGCGTTCCATAATCGTAAAAGTACTTGAATGATGACGAGCTTCTACTCCTCTAACTAATGGAAAATAGTTAGCATTTAAATCAGGAGTATGTATATTTTGAGCAACACAAAATGCAGTTACCTCAGCGATTAGTTTATCAGGGTCATCGTCTCTCAACTTTTGAAGCAATGCTTTAGTTGATGAAACAAGTTCCATAGCATTTACAATATCTTGAGATTGGTATTGCAAAGCTTGCGAGAGTAAGTCAGTGATAGTCATGATCTCCCTCATGAGATGCAAGATGAAAACAAACTCAAAAGTAGTCATATTTTCATAAGCCTTGTATGCTAATGATCGCTGCGAAGCTTTAGTACCATCTTGAATGACGTTAATAAAAACTTGAAAAGATGAAGTAAACATATAAATCAAGCTAGAAACCGATCTAAAATGAGAACCCCAACGAGTATCCTCAGGTCATTGTAAATTACCTATCTGATTTAAACCGCTTCCAGTCTCAATTTCATCGATAGATATTAAACATTCAATATTAGCAGCTTGAGAAATCATTAATTCATCTTTGCGCTTATAAGAAGCACCAACAATATTAATAACCATGTTTAGTTTTATGAAAAATTGATCGATCGGTATAACTTCTTTTGCTGCAGCTACTAACGCCAATTGTAATCTATGTGATAGACAATGAATATAGTAAGCATATGGACAATCATTCATAATCAAAGATTGCAAACCATGCCACTCACCTTGCATGTTACTTGCGCCGTCATATCCTTGTCCTCGAATATTCTGAACATCCATATCGTGTTGAGTTAACACTGAATATATTTGTTGCTTTAAGGTCAATACGGTTGTATCCAGAACATGAACAAGTCCAAAAAATTTCTCTTGTATCCTCCCATTCTTATCAACAAACCTAAGCACTATTGCCATTTGCTATTTTTTGGATTCATCACTAGCTTCATCAACGATAAGACAAAGTTTTCTATTACCAATCTCTTCACGAATTTATTTTTTCACTTTTGTAGCAACCACATGTAGAATCTCCTTTTGAATATGCGGAGAAGTATAAGAAGCAATTTTTGGAGCTTTTTCTAATACAACTGCTTCAACATCTTTATTATAAAAAGCTAATATATCAATCATTTCAAGAAAACTTCCACGATTCAGTGATCCTTGACTTTCATCTCGACCTCTTAACGCATAACCTTGAAATGTAGGCCAGCAAACCGCATCAATTGAGGTTTTGAGTCTCAACCTATTTTCAGCAATTTGTTGCGAAGTATAACTCTCGACTACTCTTTCTATATGTTGAGAATTAGTCTTCAAGTACTCTAATGATTTCACTGCATCCCCGTGAATTTTGCTGCGCATATGTTTTAAGAATTTGCATCTTTCTCCGTCATTAACTTTCTTCCAGTTTCTGAACCAATTTACAGTGAAAGCATTCTTCGAAGCATTGTTTGAAGGTTTAGTAAATAGATAGCTAAGGTAGACAAAAAGTTGCGTCCTTGCGAGGAGAGTATTCTAACCATGAAGGAAATAAACTAAACCATGTATATAAAAAAGGACGTTGGTTACCAAGGTTTACAGATAGTGGATATGTTGAAAGCTTAGGTTGATGTGGACCGGCTTCAATGTTTGCTCGTCTAATTTCATCTCGCTGGTTAACATCATATTCCCATATTTAAGGACGCAATCCTGGATCACGTTGCAAACCATTGATAGTATTGATAATTGTACTGATAATTCTTCTTGAATAATTTGACGCTTGGTTGTCACCAATTGGAATCTCGTTACTTGGAACCTTAGTATTTCTTATCGGAGAATTTATCGCTTGGTCGTTAGCATTTGGAACCTTAGTAGTTCTAGTTGTAAATGATGAGCATGAAGTTTCGGGGTCGTCGGTAGGTTTTCTCTTGAAAAAATTAAACAGTGTAACACCTTGATTACCCTTCGTCTTTAACTACAAAACAACGAAAATTCAATATTACATTAGCGGATATAGGGATGAAGTGTCTAACATAATTGATTGGATAAATTGACAGAAAATATGCTTCATTTACATATAAACAATAAAACAAAAATTGGAATCCATAACAAAGCAAAACAAATTAAAGAACAGGCATATAGATTCTTACCTTTTTAGATACATCTTGAGGTCCTTGACCTTTATCCCCATCCATTTGTGATTTGTGTGCAACGGTTCAATTTTTGTTGTACCTAAAATAAGTTAGATTAGTTCTAGACCTCTTCTACAGTGTTAAACAATCATAGAAACTTATAATTCAAAGACAATCCACTGAATTCAGAAAGTAATTAATCAATAAAAGATCAATCTAGACAAACAAACATCCCTAAATTTTAATTTTAAATATGAAACAAAAAAAATCTAGTGACTAGTCCAAAATTTATAAATTGAAATTTACATTCAATTCAATCATATATAAAACCCAAATCAAACAAACCTAAATGTTAAATATGATATGATTCATAAAAGACAAAATTTATTCTACAATTTAAAATTTACACTTAATTATTTAGAAACTAGATTGATAAAAGAAGTAGAAAAATACCTTCAATGCAATCGCTTTCTTATCTCCTCATATAAAGATGAAAAATTTGCAGAGATAAGAAGTTTTTATGTTGGTTTCTTGTTCACTTTCTTTCTCAATATTCTTTTATGTGAAAAACAAATATTAAAAATATCAAATTGGATCTCATATTCTCAAGCAGATAAACTATAAAAGGAAACACGTTTTAGTAAGCCACAAATACGTGTTCAGACTAAGAAAAGTCAAACTCAAAAATACAAAAAGAGATCTCACTCCCCACGTGTTTATATAAAACCTTAACAAACTTAAATTAGTATCTCTTAATCATCCTTAATAAATTTATTATTTAGGGGGCTGATATTAGACTTACAATTTATTTTAGGGGGTTGTATTAGATTTTTCCCCAAAAACTAAGGGATTTGACGACAACTAATGAAGATTTTCGAAATTCCCGCCTCCCCTGAAATATACACAGCTCCGTCCTTGTGTGAGTGCATCGGGATTTCTCGGGAGAGAATTTTCGGCAGTCTAGGATTCCCCTTTTTTGAAAGGAAAAGGGTAAATATGCTAAAAGCTAATTCTCATCGTTAAAAAGCACAAGAAAGACTAGCTTGTTCCAACCAAAACTTCCGGATTATAAATTTTAAAAGTCAAAAAGTAACCCTCAAAAGTTCAATAATTCAAAGACCAACTAAAATGCCAACATTTCAAAAACTCTATTAGTTAATTAATTTTTTTTCGCTTTTTAGTTTTTACTATAAAACCTGCAATTATGCTCCTCTAAATAGTCCACCAAAACTTCCATGAATTACAAGTACTCATGGTTTGCCGGACCTTGTCTTGTTTTATGGTCACTTATAACCACCAAAATAGAAAAAACATACTCATTCATCTCGTTTATGGTTATTACCCGCTCAAACCTTTCAAGCCCATTAGGAATCTCCAGCAAGGTATCCAAGTGGGCCTGACCCAGATTGAGATTAAGAACATGTTTGTTTTCTCCTGACTCACCTGACTCGTCTGAATCTGACTCATCTGGATTTGTCTGAAATCACCTGACTCATCTGGATCTGACTCAGTATGTTTGTTTTTTGAGTCAGATCTGACTCATCTGACTCGAAAATATGAGTTAGTGGTTTGTTCCCATGAGTCAGTCGTATTCTATTACCTGACTCAAACGTGTCCGAGTCAGGGGTTAGGTGTAACTCAGATCGCGAGTCAGATCTGACTCAAAATAAAAAAAACAAACGATCTGATATCTGACTCGGACAGAGTCAGGTGCCGAGTCAAATCCAGACCCCGAGTCAGTAGAAAACAAACATGTTCTAAGTTAGGTGGTAATATCCACCTGTTGGAACGACAGTAAACTAAGCCGTGCACTTCCGTTGAGGTTGGAAATGAAGTTGCAGAACTATATCCAGTGTCACAACTAGTTGGACTAAAAACGGGACCTCTGCGATTTGTCTTGGCCACTTTCTTTAATTTATTAAGAGGTCATGTTTATTTGCTTAGAGCGAGAGGTTAAGTTCATGTTATTTTTGTCGGTTATCATCCAATCCCTACTTTCTGAAATGGCATACATTATATCTTACGAGTAAAAAAGCATTTATGCGGTATATATATACTCCCTCCGTTCCAATTTACTTGCTTTTTTAGGGTTTCTTTTGTGTTCCAAATTAGATGATAATTTTAGTATTTTTCCCCAGTTCTCACTAATTTACCCCTGCTTTGGAATCACACCAGAGAATTAATACTCATCGTAATCAACACAAAAAATTACTTTAATGTTTAAATATACCCCATGGAGGATATATACTCAATCTTGGAATATTTGGTAGTACATCTCAAGTAAATTGTTACGGGATTGATAACTTTCCTAGAATCTAGAAACACAAAACTAGGCTATTTAACTCTTTAAGTAGGAATTAATATGGGTATTATTGGAAAGATTTTATTCTCTCTGATATTTCTTAATTTCCGTGAAAAACTCTACAATGTCAAGTAAATCGGAACGGAGGGAGTATATACTTTCAAATTTAGAAAAAGATCATAGCAGAGAGTTTTAACCAGAGAAGAAAAAATGAATGTTTACCATGAGAAGTGAGAAACAATGAGATTTCGGAGCACACTAAACAGTCCACAAAGTAGCAGTGGTCAGAAGATTACTATTTATATGTTCAAAATTTTCTTGTTATTCTCGGTGAACAATATCCTGGCTTGATTGGGGTATACTCAAACTAATTGGGGTATACCCAATTTTATAGGGACTCTTTTTTAAGGGCAAAGGGGAAGGTCAATGGGTAAAGTTACAAAATTACCCTTTCCCATTATAACTCAAATTACTACCTAAATCAGTTTTCATTCTCTTCATTTCATCTTCTTCTCTTCTTCTTCTCCTCCACAACCTTACCGGCTCCATCACCCCCACCCCCACCAAAACTCGTCGATCAATTCGTTAAAATCGTCGATTCGAAAACTCCGATTAATCTTCATCAATGGATCCACCACGGAAGAAGGCAACTCGTATGAAAGAAACTAATCGAAAACCCAATGAATATAACCCTGGAATTGCAAATTTGGTTGCTAAGAAAGTGAAGAAAAAACGGTTGAAGAAGAAGAATTTGTTCCATACTGAAACACGTGAAATGGTGCGCTTAAGAAAGTAAGGGCTTGTTTAAACTCACTCTAGTACTTGTATTTCATGTTTGCATGTCAAATTAGGTCAGAAAATTCGAATTTATGAATTGGCAGTTGCGACGCCGGCAAGGTTTTTTGTTATCGACCTTTCCGGGATTTCATAGTTAGTGTTTGGCCGGGAGGGTATAAAGTTGAAGAACTTGCACTTTATCAGGTTCTCAGAATCGCCACTAGCAGGGCCGGTAGGTTATTCATCTGTCTACCATTCCAGCGTCTTTTTTCTTTTAATGAAGTGGGATCTTATTATTGTTTACCCTTCCGGCTACTTGTTTAGAATGTTTCCGATGCCTAGAGTTTTTGAGTGCGGAAGGGTATTTATATAAAACCATTCCGGCTATTTTTCAGTCGGCGATGTGTAGGAAATGGACCTTTCTGGCCGGTTTAGTGAAAAATCCAATATTTTTTTGTGCGCCGGAAGGCTGTTTTGATGATACACAACCGGCTTTGTCTTAGCCGACACTCATCTTTTGGTCGACCTTTCCGGCCATTTTTCCGCATAGGATATGTTGTATATGTCTAACCTGCTAGCCTGTAATGTTTTTTTTCTGAATTGTTCTTGTTCAGATTGCGAATGGCAAAGAAGAAAGCAGCTCTTAGTCCTCCTTCAAACCCTCCTCGTGTTGGTGATAAACTCTTGTCTTCAAAACATCGAGGGGTATATGTTGTGCCGGAACGACCAAGGTCTTAGAACTACTATCCGAACCCAATGATTCAGACGAGACTCCAGATGAAGACCAATCAATTCCATCTGGTAGAAGAGGTGATGATGATGATGTTGATGAAACCAATCCGCTCTGCTGGAGGAGGTAACAATGATGATGATGATGATGGTGGTGATCAAGACATGCATGAGGTTGGAGGAGGTAATGATGATGGTGATGATGATGATGGTAATGGAGATAAAGGTAAGAATATCATCGAAGATGAAATTGTTGAAGAGGAAGAGGAACAAGAAGAAGAAGGAGATGGAGATGGAGAAGGAGAACAAACTCTAGTTGTTCAAGCCACCGAAGCTTCGGCCTTCAACTTCAACCTAACGAAGAAGAGGGTGATCACTAAACCGACTGATTCTCACATGCCTCCCAAACACTTGATGGTTGCACTGAAAGAAGGTGAGCCTCCAAAAGGGACCCCAGCAGATGGTAGAGTTGTTCTTTTTGGATACAAACACTCTTGGGCGTGTACGGTCCATAATACTATCGTAAGTAATCTTAATCCGTCTTTGTTATTTATTCAAGTGTATAACTATCTTAATTAAATTTGCATCAAGTGTTTGTATTTCTTTTCATTTTCATTTTTTTTTTGGTATTTAGGATCACAAGCATGCCATCCGTCTCATGAGGCGCCAAGCTTCGTGTTCAGTGATGCATACTTGGAATCTTGACTTGGAATGTGAGGAGGTGAAAGTGATTGTGAGGAACTCCGGTTGTTGCTGCGGTGGAGAGTTCGAATATTAATCATGATAAAGTTACCATCTCTGCATTCTCGTGAGCGGTTCTATGGAGAGACCGATACTCTGTTATTCCCATTCGGTGAGATGGCGATAACTCTCGATGATGCTCAACAAATTCTAGGCCTCGAGGTTGATGGAAAAGCAGTCACCGAGGGATTCGATAATGCCATTTCTTTCGAGAAGATTTACGAATTGAGCAAGAAATTGTCCGGTTGGAGTCAGGTTCAGACGGATGATGTTCTTGACAAGAAGGATGGTCGACTAACCAAGAAGTTTAACGTGAAGAAGTTGAGGGACGGAATATGGAAGACTCAGGAAATCCTTGTTAGGGAAGGAATGGTGCACCCGGTGCGAATCAATGCTACCGCGGCCGCTTATTTGCTATACACCCTGGGCAGATGTATCTTCCCCGACAGTTCCGGAAACCAAGTCGAGGCCAGTTACTTGCAACTATTGGATCCCTTACATGAGATGCGTGGGTATTTTTGGGGTACTGTGGTGGTCGCCTTCTTGAACAATGAGTTGACAAAATCTTCTAGGGCACTCACTAAGCAAGTTAACGGAAACACATGTCTCTTCCAGGTTTGGATATATGAACGCTTCCCTTCTTTTTTCAAAGATAACTCTTACGTCAAAGTGGATAACAGTGTTCCGGTTCATTTTCCAAGAGCGCAAAGGTACAGTTTTAAGGGTACTCAAGATAAGGAAATGCCGCAAAATCTTATGAAACTCCGAGCCGCCATCGACAATTTGACTGCGGAAGAGGTGATATTTGATCCGTATCGAGAGGATAGAAATCAAGGTTTAATCCCAAGGAGAAATGAAGTTGTTGCATTATACTATGGACCATTGATGATTGTGTTTGAAGGATTTTCAATGTACGATCCACATCGGGTAATGCGACAATTGGGTTACGTACAAGAAGAACCTCATTTCGATGCAGCAAATCCGGCCTTTACTGTGGATACGAGTGATTGCACCACCTCCCAAAAAGGTATGAACGTCTCTTACCTTCCAAAGACCAACTCAAGAACATTGGGCTGATAGGCATCGCGGTCAAATCGATGTGAGTCTTTTGGACGAGGTGACCACCGGTCATGAAGCTACCGAGAAATACATGGCGTGGTACTTGGGTTGGGCTCGTCCCTCCCGTGAATAGGCCAATGACTACCGAAGAAGCGGCTCGCAAGAAGAAGATCGAATCGAAAGACCCAAAGAACATTGCTTAAGATATTTGTAAGTATTTTAGAGTTGCTCTTACTATTTTAAGATTGATTGCATTACCGAATCATTCTATTAATTTTTTTTTTTTTAATTGAATATAGAAGGATCAGTTGAAGACCTTTGTGAGGGTGTTATGTTGCGCGAAAGATAGAGAGAGAACTGTGCAAAGCAAGCACATTGACTATGCTTGCAATGTTGACAATGAGGATGCCCATCTATTGTTCAAGCAACTTCGAGCTCAAGTAAAGGCGGAAGAAAAAGCTATTAAGGATGCACAAGCCAAGACAAAGGCTGATAAAAAGAGGACTCGTAGTTCTCCTGGTGGTGAAGGTAGCAGCAGTGGTCGTGGTGGTGAAGGTAGCAGCAGTGGTGGTGGTGGTGAAGGTAGTGTTCCTAAACGGGGCCGTGCTCGTCGTGGTCGTGGTCGTGGCCAATGAATTCTTTTCTAGTTCATTTCTTTATGTTGTGGTGGACAAATGTTTAAGTTAATGGTGTGGACAAATGTTTTTTTACGGTTTATGGGACATGTTTCGTATTTTGGACAAAAAATGTTGGATTTCTAGTTGTTGAATGAATGGTTTGTTTAGCTATATAAAGTGTCGTATTACCTTTAGGCATGATTTTTAAGCTACCCTGTCGGCTGTCCAGGGCCGACAAGGTTGTGAAATGCCGATGCGCTCGCCCTGTCAACAAAAAATTGTGTAGTTACCGTGGCCGGCAAGGTTGTGAAATGTCGATGCACGCCCTTGTCAACCAAAAATTGTGTAGTAACCAGGGCCGGCAAGGTAATATGATTCCAACTAAGCCGGCGTTTTTGTAGCCGGAAGTGTACGAAAATAGAAACCCTGACGGCCATATCTTGAAAAAAAAACCATTCTTCTGATGCCTAAAATCATGTAAGGTCGGGAGGGAAACAAAACAAGAAAATGCCGGCGGTATTTTGGCCGACATGCTAATGAACCCATACATTTCCTATTGTTTTGCGACCCGGCATTGTAGCAAATTTTGACCCGCCGGCGGTTTCAAAATTCAAATTTGTGCAAGTACAATTGCATTGATTCACTTGTACTTGGACACTATAACGGCCAAATTTGGGCACCATCCTATAAATGCACTACTTATCTCCACAAAACAACACACAACTATTTGCATATACTCTCCAAAGCTCATATCATCACACACTCCATCTAACTCACCCAATAGCTCTCTACACACAAGAAATGGCTTCATTTGATTCTAATGAAGATTTGGCAATCACCAAAGCTTGGTATGCGGAGACTAGAGTTCGAAGGCAGTCCTCCGTAAGGGTGGATTCCACAACCTTTTGGGCTAGGGTTCACAACACTTTTAGCCAAGAGTGTGGGAATCCTAACTCAAGAAGTGTTCAACAAGTGCACGATAGGCACATAGTCATTGAAAATGCGATACTTGCTTATTTAGCTATCCAAAACCAATTTTCAACGCTCCCCACTTTAACTTGTCAATTGAACAATTTGTAAGTATTTTTGTGGTTTATTTTACGTGATCCATGTTGTTTGATCTTCCAAATTAAATCGCACTAACAAAGTAAGTTTGTGTTTTGTTTTTGTAGCATGAAGTCGCCAAAGCGCGCTACTTGGAGGAAAAGGGGGAAGCATTCGCATTCGATGCAAGCTATCAATTCATGGTCTCCAAAATCCCGGAGTATACCCCGGACTTCATGCAAGCTATCAATAGATGGAGGGTGTATCGTCTTCGGAGGAGGAAGATTGATGGCTTTAGAAGTTTTAGTGTAGGTTTTGTGGGTAGACCTCTATGTAAACCCTCGCGAGACTATAACTCGTCCAATATGGTCGCCTAGGGGTTCAAAGGCTTGATGCACATGCTAAGTGCATTCGTTTTTCCGTCGATAAGGATTAGGTTTTATGTTTCAATCAATGTAGTAACCAAAATTGAATGAATAAAGTAAATTACATCTTCCATATTATGTCAGCCGGCAAGGTTTATTTTTTTTGCATGCCGAGATTAATATAGCCGGAAGGGTAGGAAATATTTACATGCCGATCGCAAGATTGCTGCCCAAGATAGTCGGCGTGTTCTTCATCCGAGGACCATTCCGGTGGATATATGGTCGATGACTTATTCAAAGTTGACATTCGGCGGAAGAGAGATCGGAAGCTTATTAAAAGTTTAACATTAAAGCGGATGTATGGTGGAAGCTTATTCAAACCGCGACCTTGCCGGCTTAATGCATTTTCAAAACAAAAATTTTTGGATCGAAATCGAACTCATAAGACGGATCAAAAGGTTAATCTCTTTGAATTCAAAATTTCAAAATTTTAATCTAAACTCAATTAATTAACCTAATCACAATTTTAGTATTAATTAACCAAGGGCATATTAGCCATTTAGAAAAAGCAAGGTTAAGGGGTGGCTTGGTTTTACTTCATAATGACCAGATTTTGTCTTATTGGGTATACCCCAATTAGTTTGAGTATACCCCAATCAAGTCGGGAAAAATATTAGCATGTGTACATGTTTTTGTTTCATTTGTTGTCATGTTTTTTTTTCCTTGAAAAATAAACTGGTTTTTATTTCTAAAATCAGACCGTGAGTTTTCATATTTATTTATTTTTTCAAATTGTAACCCAAAAATACAAGGTTGATTTTAGAATTGTAACAACATTGTCGTTCTCCCCAGTTGACATGGTCATTTGTTTTTGAATGTTGCATTGCTTTATTGTCTACTTACCTATTATTTTCATGGATGAGAAGCTTATAAATTTGAAACCATTATCCAAGAAAATTTTGGCCACCATAGTGTGCCACCCCTCACTTCTGGTTCCAGAGAACCTACTGTCCTAGTACCGACCTCTCAAATACTCATGAATCAAATGCTCGGGAAAATTAGACGCATGCCCAAAAAAAAAAAATATTCTCATTGTCAGGCCCACAGTTAATTTTAGGTACCGTGACACCCATAATTATATGAAATTATTAAAAATATCTGCATGACGGATTATGCATCCGCATGACGGGTTATGCATCAAGGGTATAATTGACAACGCAACTTGGATATAACATATCAAAAAATCCGCGCCTTGGAATTTTACAAATTTTATATCGTTGGAAATCTTTTTAAGAGAGCTACGCAACGAGTACAAACAAGAATATCAAATTTTTGTTTTTCACGAAAAAATCGGAGGTGATCATCATTTTAGGCAAAATTTTTGAAAACTTGATGCATAACACGTTCTGCAGACGCATAACGAATTATGAAACCATTTTCTCCATTGCATAACAAAGTTATGCATCTATAACAAGTTATGTAGTCATTGTATTAGTGCGTACATAAAAAATAGATGCTTAAAAGATTGTGCAACAATTTTCTCGATGCATAAATGCATAATGCATTATGCAGCCGTATTTTCGGATGCATAACAGGTTATGCATCTATTTTCGCGACTGCATAACATGTTATGCAGATATTATTATGCATGACAAATTATGCAGTCTTTGTTTTTGCTTGTTTCGATAGTAACAAAAAAGTTGATGCATAAAGTGTTATGCACCTTTTCAATTTGTTGCATAACAATTTATGCATCTAATTTAATCTGCATAAATTGTTATGCATCGTTTCAGTTTTCTGCATAACAAGTTATGCAGCTATTTTAATCTGCATAAACATGTTATATACCACAATCCCACCTGCCCTAACATCTAAATCCCTTCAGACCATAATGATTTCACTAAGACCGAAAATCAATGTTCAAGGACAATCCAATGAAGCGTATGGATTTGCTAGATGTGAAGGGCTACGCTGCTGGCCGAGGAGGTAGTGTAAAAGACTAGTTGAAAACATCTGGGTCGCAAGCAGCGATTATGAGTCCCAAGAAACATCCAAACGAATTCAACTGTAACACAATGCAAATAGAAGAAATGAGTTTCCCAGATAAAACATGACATAATTCGTTTTTATTCTTACCTAAATAGAAAGAACAAATTCTTCAAAATGAACCAAGAAATGTAAGATAAATTTATTTTCGGAATTTTAACAGTTCGCGAGAAGATAGAATGTACACCTCTCAGATAGCAATTTCGTTCCTGATGTTTGTGACGAATGTACTCCGCCACTTCGCTGTGTGGAACAGGTATGGATCAAGAAATTAAATCAGATCGAAACAGGGTGAAGATAAATTATCTTGCCAACCTTACAATATACCAGCTTAAAAGTTTTTTTATAAGAAAAAGGTATTGGTATTGTAACCGACATTTATGGAATAAAGTGCAGGTTTGGCCTTTAATTTAAGGAATCGAATCATCTTACATTCTTACATGCTTATAGATGAACATTAGCAAATATGTGTTCATCAATCATCTCCAACATAAGATTAAAGTACATATATATGTGCATAGACTGCTAACAATCTAATGTCAAATTAGAACAATTACAACAAATTACAAGGCAACAAAAACACCACCAGCAAACAAAAGGAAAACAACAAAGAACGAAAGGAATCGATCATGAAATTATTACCTCTTTCTCCAGTCAACACATGCTCATTGTTCACATTGTCACTGAGAGGAGTCTCATCTTGGACTGTTTCAGATTGTTGGTCATCAACCCGATTACTAGTAGGACCAGGTAAAGATACCGATGATGTAAAGGGTAAACCCATATTTAAAACCTCTTTGACTACATCGGGATTATTTGGATTTTCAACAGCAACAGCCCTTAATAGATGAAAATCGATCTAAACAAAATCCAAAAACAAAAACAATAAAAATCACCCTTCAATTTTGCTTTAACAAACCCAACGAACCATAAACAATTGGTGTTCCGAGTTTAAGTAAGTCGTCGGAAATCCGAGACAAGGGATTTGTAGATTTAAAGACCGAATCGTATATCTAGGGTTTACAAAATACGAAATGATGAGATTCACCTGTAAATTGAAGCTCCAATGAAGAACTGAGACGAAAGCAGAGAGAAATAAATAAGATCGGACTTTTTTTTTTTCTCATGAAGCGAGATTTGGTTTATGTAGATACGAATTGGAGAAGAAGAAAAAGAAAAAAAAGATCGAAACATAATTTCAGAAATTATGGGTTTGGGAGATATTTTCTCGTAGAAAATGGGTGCGCGCCTGAATTTTTCTAGGCGTGGGTTTCATAGTGTAAGAAATCTGAAAAATGGGTGTGGTAGTAGTTTTCACTTTATAAACAGTGTTGTTTAATATAATGGGCCTAAAATCTGTTGGTGTTTGAGAAATCGGAAATTTCTGGATAAGAGTGATACAGGAGAAGTTGATTTCTTTGGGTAGAAAACCTGATGGGAAAAGAATAATCCAGGATCATAATGTTTTAATGCTTCGAAAAATCGATATCACTTAAATGACACATTTAAATTAGAGATGGTAATTTGTAAATTTACATTATTATGATTTCTTTGGGTAGAAAACCTGATGGGAAAAGAATAATCCAGGATCATAATGTTTTAATGCTTCGAAAAATCGATATCACTTAAATGACACATTTAAATTAGAGATGGTAATTTGTAAATTTACATTATTATGCCAAGCCATCCATCGCAAAATGGAGTCGTTTAAGAATCAAATTCTGGCGAGAAAAAGGGGTTCTTGCTTCAGCAAAACAACGCGATATTTTTTTCTTTTTTTACGGTAAGCAATGTTAAAGGGGTGGCAATGCCCTGAACACTCTCCGAAAGGATCTCATTGGCTAAAAGGAAATGCAAAAAAGAGGGTAGAGCCCAGAATTGAAATGGGCTTACAGTTACAAAGGAGAGAACTAGATGCTTATCAACTTTAAAGCTTAGAAAGTAGGTCAGGTGGGGACTTGGGGAGTCACAAAGATATTGTCAGAGAAAAATACAAGTCTCCAGTAAAGCAAATTCACACATGTGGAAAGCAGGAAACCCAAGGCCTTAAAACCTCAGAATAAACTCCACTCAGGTCTGCCAAAAACTTGACAGAAAAAAAAGATTAAGAGGTTGCAACAGAAAAATTGATAAACCTAGTCCATGAGCAGGTAATAAGAACCAGAGTAAAATATCGGCGCAAGCAAATGTTAATTTAGACATAAAACTTAAATCTCCAAGGAAATATTTAAACAAGAAAGTGCAAAACAAGAATTAAAATAGCAGGTAAACCAACCAGTAATGTTATTGTAACTGTTACTAAGCAAGCAAGCTAAAAGGTTCCCAATAGAAATAGAGGTTATAAGTCTCCATTCAGGTCACAGCAAGCAAGCTAAAAGGTTGCAACAGAAAATGAAAACCTTGACAAAGAACAAGTAACAGGAATCAGAGAGTTAAAATTTAAGCAGTAGGATTATGATGCTAGCAAAGTAATTACAAAAAGAGCAGACTACAAAGTAGAGAGTAGCAACTAATGTAACCTCAAACTGTAATGCAGCTGTAACATGTAAATTACAGCATCACCGTCAGGCTAAGAATTTAAAAACTAGTATGGCCAAGAAGTAAGAAATATAGATGATACTTAAGCTAGATATTGCAGAAGTTGTCAGATCATGACAGTAAACCACTACTAGAAAAAGAAAATCTCACAGACAGCTACAATCAACCACAAACAAAGTACAGTGCGAAACAAATGCTAAACTAAAATCCAAACTAAGCGGGAGGCAAAAGTAAAGGAAAACCAACAACAAAAGAAGAGAGGTCATTGGCTCCGGTGACTGTCCATCCAGAAATTTAATCAAATCCCCTGATTAGGTTCTGAAACTAAGCCTCGACCATTCAGAAATCCAGTTGGTTATGGAAGTGCCTAACAGAGAAGGTATTTAACGCATGCTAAACAACCCGGGTCAGTACCAAAATGTTGGAGTATCTTACCTCAGTTAACAGCCCAGTACCGGCAATTGGAATATCTTAATTAGTGCCAGTCCAGTACCAGACATTAATAACATGTCTTACCTCAGTTGACACTTGACAGTGACGTCTTTTCTAGTTTCAGGCAGCATCTCCAATTTATTAAAGCTAGTCTATCATTGACAAGCACAGCGTCATGTGTACATTTCCATAAAAACAAAAAGGCTTTCATTCTAGAATATATGCAATGAAAATGCAGGAGCAATTGATGGACTGTTAACAAAAAGGGATTCGGAACTCTTCTTTGAATTTCTTGGAGTCAATATCAACAGCAGCAAGGTTACAAAAACATCAATTTACTGGCGCAAGTCAAGGCATTCCGATTAAAAGACATTCTTAAACATGTCCAGTGGTTCTGGATGCCTAGAATTATCTGCTCTAGTATATAACAGAAGGTCAACAGTATAAGCATTATTAGATAGTGGTTTACTAAAATGGACAAATCTTGTGGTTAATCTGATTGAATTACTTCTGCGTAAGAAAAGAGTAAGCAGGGCCAAACCACAAAACCGAGCAAATCAAACATTTTTATACCTGAAATTCGATAATGGTTCAACTTGAAATAACTGTTACCTGTCATTTTAGAGTTGAATGTACAGATTGATTTAGATGTTTAACAGAACACAACAAGTATGTTATGCAAATAACGCACCATATGAATCCACTGATAGTGAAGTAACTGCATTCATATCACTACAACAAAACGTGCAATACATCACAGACTATAGATCATGATGTCTGAAAAACTGTTATCTTTTTATGGCTAAAACTTAAAGACCATTGATTTTATAGTGTTTGTGATCTTTGATGTTGATAGACCACTTATTTTTTCAAATGTGTGATCCTAAATCTACCATTAATCACTAAGTTTACTTACGTAGTGACAAAAAATATTCCATTGACTTTTGACCGAGTCCCAAATGACCTCTCAGTCAAACAGCTAAATCAAAAAAATCCGGTTCCTGAAACTTCATTTTCACTTTTGCGTCTCTCACCTCTATTTTTTTCTCTGCTCAAATTCCCACGAGAAAAACCAAGCCCTAGGTAGTATTTCGTTTTTTTGATCCAAATCAAGAAGAATTTCACCCGATGCTTTCAAATTCCTTCTTCAACATTGTGATTTATCTGTTTAACGCAATTATGTGTGTTTATAATTTCAGATTTCATGGAGAAATCCGAATTTCAGAGTTCATTTAGAATGTTGAATGTTAGGGTTTCGAAATTGGATTATCATCGAAGAAGAAGTTTCTGAGGTAAAATTTAAAAGTATCTCCTAGTCCTCTAATTTCATTGTGATTTCCCAGTATAATCAATCGGAAGCTAGGGTTTTGATTTTCTCTTTGGTTGTACTATGGATTTTCGATCTGAAGTTTCGTATGTCTCTTGTTGAATGATTCAAAATTACAGTAGTGTCTGCTTCAGATTTGCTTCTTATTCGGATTGATATTTTAGGTTTTCCAGAGTTTCGATTGATCTTTTAGGTTTTCCGGAGTTTCAATCTGAGAATAAGAATAAATTTCATTTCAAGATGTGGAAATCTGCCAAAAAAAAAAAGTATACAAGTCATATACCCTATTTTGTCTTCAGAGAAACTGTGCAATTGATAAATGTTTTATTCTAAGTTTTGGTTGGCTTCTAATGTTTTTGATTGCTGTATCTTTGTAGGTGTATATTTTGGTTCTTGTAATGGGAAGCACAAGAATCAACCCAGGGAGGATTTGGAGGCGTTTCTCGGTGAAAAGAGTAGTGAATTTGTGTCCTGGTATTATGTTGTTCCTCGAGTTATTTTCAATAATAAATTAATTTTACAAAATCAGGTGGTTTGATGCATTTTTGTTCTTTGTTATTGATTTGGTGTAGTGATTGTCCATGTTATGATGTTTCTGCTAGGTTTCTCACAGTCTTTGCTGATTGTTGACCTTTTCTTCTTCTGTTTGATTGATTTGTCCATCCGTTGTCTTTGTGTTAACTTTATATGTCTGCATTCGTTCAGGCTTTGGGATGTTTTCCTGAGAACTGTAGAACAATCAAGTGTGCTAACGGGTGACTTATCGATTTTAAAAGATGTGATAGTTAGAAGAGCTGCTTATAATGATACTGTTGTAGATGAAGAACAGAGGGATTGAAGTTTAATTTCTATGAGCTAAAATTTAAGAGTTTATATAGTGTTTGCTAACATTACTGTGTGGGGTTATTAGCAGGGAGAGCTAGGTACTTCAATGGGTAAATTTGGGGAGGAGAGACTAAAGTAGTGCTTCCACGTGTTGGTGAAGTGAATGGAATCAGCTGTGGTTGTATATACATCGTTGGATTCTGATTTGTAGCCTTGGCGGTTATCCTCTTCCTCTGCTCTTTCCTGGTATAGTATTCTTGGGTCCATATGTAATTACATATTTTTCTCATTTATGAAACTATTTTGATGAGCTTTATGTTATCGGAGATTGAGAATTTTATTTTGGTTTGTGGCTCAGTTATGAGGAAGACGAGATAAAGAAACAAATTTGTCCTCTTGCTGGTCCTATCCCACTATTATGAGTTTGAATGATCCTCCTGTTTCCATACCATCTGCATTTGATATTATGTCTTGCGTATTGGTTTCAATATTCTTTTAGTTATTGTCTTTTTATGCTGCTTTCAGGGTTGCTTTATCCCGTGGATGACATTTTATCCTCTGTACATCCTTTTGGGGATTTATATATATATATATATATATATATATATATACAAATCGCAGCGCAAACAATTTATCCTCTGTATATATACGTGAATATAACTTACCGAATCTGATATACTTTACAATCTAATCTGCAAATTTGTCCTTGGATACAGGTTACGAGAGGTACTCATCCAACAGTACAGTCAGCAGCGCAAACGTCACTTCAGCAGGTGATTGTGCTTCAGCAAGTACTCAAAAATCTAACAAGGATGTTTGGCAGGGTAGAGATGGTGCTCGATAAGGTTAGTAACTTAATACTCTCGTGAATGTGATTTTGTACAGGGCTTCCTCTAGTTAAAGCTATTTCTGCTTTTATATAGGTCCTGGAGTGATTTTGTGAGGCTTTTATCCATCTTCCTGGTAGAATTTTTATTACTAGTGGTATAAAATTGATTTAAATGGTAACCTCAAAAGGATGTTAATGGGATGTCTTCTGGAACATGAATGCTTGACACGATTTACTTCGTCTTCTATAAATATGTTAAGGGTTTTGGTGAAAGATCAAATTCAAAAGGATTGAAGTTTAATTTCTATGAGCTGAAATTTAAGAGTTTATATAGTGTTTGCGAACATTATTGTTTGGGGTTTTTTAGCAGGGAGAGCTAGGTACTTGAATGGGTAAATTTTGGGTGGAGAGAATAAAATACTGCTTGCACGTATCGGTAAAGTGAATGGAATCAGCTGTGGTTGTATAAACATCGTTGGATTCTAATTTATATCCTTAGCAGTTATTGTGTCTTTGACTGGAATGATCGCAGTTTCTGGAGTACCATCTTATGATGTACATACATTTATCCGCTTCCTCTGCTCTTTCCTGGTATAGTATTCTTGGGTCCATCTCTAATTACATATATTTCTTATTTTAGAAATTATTTTGATGAGCTCTAGGTTATCAGAGTTTGGGAATTTTATTTTGGTTTGTGGCTGAGTTATGAGGAAGGCGATATAAAGAAATAAATTTGTTCTCCACTTGCTGGTCCTGTCTCACTCTTATTCTGTGCCACCTTTAAAAAGAGTTTGTGCACATCTACTAGAGCAATCAATGTTGACCACAGAGAATGTAATTGATGCTTCAGTTAGCGACATGGTGCGATGCACCAGGTCTTTCACTCATGTGTGTTCAGATGGTTGTCTCAGATTTTAAGACAATTTCTACAACAGAAGGATGGAAAGTGATGAAAAGTGTTGATACTGCGCTTGAGTAAGAATTGCTGGAGGCAGTTGTGGAAGCAGAATCTGTAAGTTTGGTCAGATACTTTTGTTTGTCCAATAGTTGCTTCTATTTTGTGAATTTCCTGCTGATTATTTGATACTAACAAAATTGGGTATTCTTTTATGTTTGCTCACCTCTTGTAGTATCTACTGTTTGAAGTTTATAACTTTATTATAGTTTCTCATGTGACTTTAGATAGGGCCGCTGTCTTACAAAAAGATAGACTTTGAAGAGTCATGTGCTGCTACGATTAACACCAGCTGGAAGCTCTTGAAGGGTGGGAGTAGATAGCAACGAGCAAGCTGTGGAAATTGTTCAAAAGAACCCATGTGCAGTGAGTTTTCCCCTGTAACCTTTTTCCACTTATTATGTTGATCCCTCCTCTGTTCTGCACAAAAAACTTGTTTTCGTGGTAACCAGGATTATTATTCAGCTTGCAAAGTTGTGAAGGCTTGCTGCAAAAGAAGGCGTACAAAATACTCTCTGTTAGTCTCAAGCTTGTCATGGATTGTGGATTGTGCAAGTCTTCGGCTTTTCAGATTTAACATCATTCTCCGGTGTTAGTGGTTGACACAATTTGCTTGATCTTACTTGTAGTGCTTCAGGGAATAATCTAGTCTAAATGAGCTTGTTCTGATGTTAAGGATCTGTGTTTTGGTACCCTTGATTTGAGTTAAACAAGTAGACACTGCAGAAATGTGTAATTTTTCTATTTTCTTGTTCAGAAATGAATTTGATTCAGACGGCAATGGAATATAGTTTTTCTATTAGCCTTTTGAATTTTGTTTATGTCAGTTTTGTTACAGGTGCAGAAATAAAATGGAATATACTGTTTCTATAGGGTAAATTTGGGTTGAAAACTTAGAGGAAAGATCACAACTTTTAAAATCTTGTCTTTTAAAAACCTTGTCTTTAGATCTCAACTTTTCAAAACTTTATGTTCTTTGCACAGGGTAAGATCACACTTTTCATTGCAGGAGAGTTGTTATCTATAGATCACCCTTTAGATTATACTGGAAAAGATCACAGACAGTCGGTACTTAGATCACACTTTTTAAGAATGATCCATGTATGTTTTTGTTGTAGTGTATCAACAGGAAGTATGTATTCAGCGCTAGAGATAGTCAACACAGTTCCCCAGACAATACGTCGAAACAGAAAACAGTTGGTACTGACCAAAGTTGAAACAAACACAAAATACCTATGTCAAATCCTATGTAACTTCTTATTTTACAGAATCCTTCCAATTTTCAAAGCTCTTTTTCTTTTTCTACAATGTAGAACGTCACAGCATTAAATCACCTATGAAAATGACCAGGCGAACTTATCATTATGATATAAAAGGATTTAGTGTAATAGGACTGTTATGAGGAATTACCAAACTTTGGCGAAACTAAGCTCTCCAAGTAAGTCACTGTTCCGAGCCAATTTGGAACACCAGTGACCTCAAGCACTCTTGCACTGTTATGTTCTGGATCATACGAAACTAAAGTCTTCTGATCCTGATCATTCTCCAATAGAAACTCACCATTCTTTAGCATATGTATTGGTATAACGGGTAAGTCATCCTTAACCTCATTGTTGGTAACAACGGTAAACAACTTGGTCCATGATTCTCTAACTCCATAATCTTTCATCAACCACACATTAAGACAGTGCTCACCCCCACATATAATATTAAAAAAAATGGATAGGTCATTTCCCAGCACACAGATCTTAAATATTGGAAAACGATCAAAATCTTCGGGTTTTCGCACTGGTAAATTGAATGTCTCTTACGAATTTCAAAAGAAAGAATATCATAGCATATTTCAAATGCAATTCCAGTTTCAGTGAACATCATATTATATCCTCCCCAATGAAGAACTCCATTAAGAAACACCCCGGCACTTTGAGCTGTAGTAAGATAACAACATATATTGTATTCAACGATTTTCCATGAATTCGAGCGCAAGGAATACAAGTTCACCTCCGGGGTCACGCTACGGCTCCCAGGATCTAAAGTGTAGGAAGTCATGACAAACTTGTAATCGTCATTGTTAGAGTCATAACCTAACCCACATACTAAACCCCATTTCTCTTGATTCCCCTTAAGTTTGGATGAATAACATGATTCTGGTTTTGATACTTTCCTATATTCCAAAAAGCAAATAACAGCATCACCAACATCTAAACAAATTAAACCATTACAAGAACCTACACAGGTGCTTGATGATAAATAATTCCTTTCTTTAGCATATTTGAGATGAATTTTGATAAAATCAGGATTGCTAAATAACTTAACCCAAGATTTGCATACACACCTGAATGGTTGTATGGATTTTTCTGGTAATCTTGATAAGATGTCAGCTATGATTTCTTCGGGGAGATAGCTTGACATTGTTCTTCTGATTTCTAGGGTTTATTGTGATTTTGGTGTTCAAATGAGAGACCGAACATTTGGCTAGTGAGTAGTGAGAATAGAACACATTGATCCGTTTTATCATTGTAACTTGAGTAGTGAGAATAGAACACATTGATCTGTTTTATCATTGTAACTTGGGCCGGGCTGACCGATTCACCAAAATAAAACCGTGCTCCTTTCTGACGGGCAGGGTAACCGGAGTTATGGGGCCAACTTCTCCGTGGGGAGATTTATGCTATGGAGTCGATAAGGCACCGTGCCATGTTTACGTGCTGAGACTTTCGGGTGTTGTTCATGTTATTTTTGTTGGACATCATCTGATTCTTATTCTAAGGAAAACTCGAACATTATTACGACCTATAATATAAGAGCATCTAAACTTAACATATACTTATTTTTTGATTTAGAAACAGATGATACGAGGATAAATAAAAGCATTTTAGTTGAGAGCATCTAAACTCCCAAGAAGAATATGAGAGTGGTAACGTGAGATGTTAGAGTGCACTAAAACTACAAAGTCGCAAATACAAGGACTGGTAATGGGTTTAAATAGGTTAGAATAGTATAGACATGGTTACTTTTCATGTAGAGAAAGATTGTCAAACCATCCGCCTAAGTTTTTATACGATCTTTATAGGATCAAATAAAAGATCGGTTAGAAAGGGTAGTTAAGTATTTAGGTAACAAAAATATTTGCTTGTATGTGTACTTGATGTTTTATTTTTAATGAAAAATAAACAAGATTTCACTCTGTAAAATCAAAGTGGACCAAGAAATCGGTTTCGTTTTTACAAATCTAACATTAGAGGAAGAGTTTCATTATTATCAAATCACTTGGTATTATGTTTCGGATCTTACTTCACTTTAGTGTTAATTAATTTAGTCTGCTTTCACTTTAATATGTCTTAACATGTTGTTTTCAAATGTAGCTTTGCTTTGTTTTATTCCTTACTTACTTTAAACTTATTTTCACTTTATTAAGTCTTATTTATTGTCTTCTTCGCAACAATACACTATAATGTCGAAACTGAAGATTCAGAAATGGTATCAGAGACATTTATGAAGTTTAAGTTTCTAATCATAAAAGTTCATGAAATAGGAAACTTAAAAGAATTTTTTCATGGATACTAATGGGGCGCCAATTTGTTAAAGGGTAATTTCAAAATCCATATAAGACAAAATATCACTTTACATGTGGATTGGCACCCCCAAAGTTATTATTCTTATCGTATATTTTTACGTTGTTTTCCATCTCGTCCCATGGTTGTTTTACCCATTGAAACTTTCAAGCCTATTAGAGGTTATCATTGTGGAGTTCCGCTTTCTTTTTACCTGATCATCATATGTACATAAGGTTTTAATCATGTCACCTACAATCTAGAAGCTCAACAACTCATTAAGGGAACCAATCAACTGGCAATAGTACCCAACAATCGCATGTTTCTCAGATGGCTTATATTTTGTGAAAGGAAAGGTCATTACTCTGAATAATTTTGGTGTGGCCAAGTGATATCGTGTATGATGATAACATCCACAAGTGGGAATAACATGGACTATTGGAGTGTAATAAAAACAACAACTGTGTATTTTGTAAGTTTTTATGGGTGTTATAGGCCAAATATCGTATCACCCATTAAATACGTATTCTATTTCGGGAAAATGTTTGGAGAAAAAAGATATAGCCGCTTTTTCATGTGGAGATTTTTTTTTTTCAAGTTAATCACTTTTCATGTGGAGATGAAAAAAATGTCAACTTATTCGCATACGTTTCTATAAGACCTATAAACAATGAAGCATAACACCTTTAAGTAGTTAGATTTCCAGAAAATTTGTAATGAAAAATAAACAAGATTTCGTTCTCTAAAATCAAATTGTATAACTTTTTAAAAGAAAATTAGTTTTTGCCAATTGAAATTGTAAGTATTTTTCAAATATTGTTTAACTTCATTGTTTACTAACACTGTTCTTACTTTCTGAAAATTCAAAGTCATTATCCAAGAAAATTATGAAGTTCAAGTTGCTAATTGGAATTTTCGAATTCAGGTTAGCTTGAAGACGGAAACTTGAAAGACTACTTTCATAATTCATCTTGTATAATTGGCCATATATTTTATATTTTATTTTTTATTTTTGATAAAAAGAGAAGATATATTGAAGAAAAAGAATTTACAAGTATTCTACGAGTGACAGATTAATAAAAAAGCATAAAATAAAAGGATAAATCAAAACCAAACAAAGAGAGCATCCCAATTATTGAGTACTGAGCTAGTAATAAGATTCAAGTTTACCAGCTGCACTATCCCAAGCCAAGACCAAGGATTTCACTTTTATACCCAAATTAGCCTATGTTTTGAAGTTGTAATTCTACTCAAAAATACGATTGTTTCTTTCTGTCCAATTGTGTATAATTGGTCATAGTAGGATGCTACCCTTCAATTCTACGTCTAGTACAGTGGTCAAGTTATATATGAGGTAATGATACCAAAGATATGATTTCAAGAACTCTTATTTACCTATATTCTTTGCTGATAAAAAGAAAAAAGAAAAGAAGAAATGTAATGTAAATTTAAAAGTTGAGGGGTAAAATACTATTTATACCAACCACCCTAAGGAGGATTATACTGCAGAATATGAGAAGGTGTTGCATGAATCTATTAATTACCATGCTTCAAGAGAGAATAAACAATGCCTACCAGTCGACAAGTAACGCTCACACTCAACTTGTCTCGGCCACTTTCTCTAATTTGTTAACAAGGTCATATATGAGACTTATATTATCTTTGTTGAAGATCATCCAATTTTTACTTTTAGAATTGCCAGAACATTATAACTTATGAGTGTAAAACCATTCAAGTTGTACATATATTTAATTATTAAAAAAAAAAATTATAATATAAAGACATTTTATTAGTTAAGAGAATTTGAACAGGTTGGAGAAATGTCAAAGGTTTTTACTTAAATGAAAAAAAATATGAGATACTAGAGTAAACTAAATAAACAACTCCGATTTTAGGTGCATGACCTGGTTATAATACCTAAAAACTTTATGCTTTGAATCAGGCATGTCGAGTGTTGAGGAATATTTCATTGGTAGAATAACAAAGATGAAATACTTCATTCGTTGAGTAACGAAGATGAAGCTTCTTTTTCAAATTGAGTATAGATATCCGATTTCTCATACAAGTTTCTATAGGACATATACTACCAAACATCGTGGCAACAACAAAATTTTGATATTTGACAATTTTATCGGCAGATTTTACATCTAAATGTTTTCTTTGTTATCAGGGTGTATGCATTTTCTTTTTTGATTTTATTTGAGAAAATTTCCATGATAAACTTCTAAACATATTTCGATGAAGTATTTATTTCCTTTTACAAAGTTACCAACTGAAATGCTAATTAAAATCTTGCTTTGCTTTATTCATTTTATTTACATGTATATCATTTTATTCACAATCATTCAACAAAGTTAATGAACCTCAAAACTAAAAACCATTATCCATAATGAAGTTCGAGTTGCTAACCTAAAGATTTCAAATCATGTTAAGTTGAAAATGAAAACTAAGAAGACTACTTTCATCTTGTGTAATTGGCCACATTAGTATGCCACCCTTCATCTCGGTGTAGAGGTCCTAGATCTTAAACTTTAGTACCGATTTCTCAGATACTCATGAATCAAAATGTTTACTATCATCGTGAGCCATAACAAACTTTAATAATTTAACCAAATTAAAAATCCCGGTAGACGGTGAAACCATAGATTTGTTTAACCATATTCCCACGATCAACATACATGATATTCTTTCGGAAATACACCATGAAAGTATAAGAGAATTCATATTTTTACTCAATCCAAATCCAATGAAAAAAAAATATCACACTTACAACATATTACAATTGTAGTTTAGATTACGCTGTAGAATAACTGCGTGCCCAACCTGACTCAAATATTCATGGACCAGATCATGAATCGTATCTCACGTCAATTACCAAAAAAAGGAAAAACAAGTTGTTAGAGCATTGCTCGGTTGAACCCACCAAGTGTTGGTATGTCAAGTTTGATTATCATATTTTAGTTCCAAAACTCGTAGTTGTTTGATTAGATTACTACTATAGTCAAATTTGTTAGGTTCGACGAGGAACAAAGGAAATGGTAAGAATCGCTCTTGTTACTCCGAAGAAGCAGAAGATGTATCGGCATCACCGAACATACCATCCTTCTGTTAGAGTTTAGTAACACATACTTGACTTGTTCCATTTGTATCTATGTTTTTGTCAAGTCGCTTAAACTGAAAACATAACATATGAAATTTATTTATGTATCTCTAGTATTGGTGACTTGATCATTTCATTATGATCTAAGTGTCAAGGAAAGATATACTAGGTGTTCAGTTCAACTTTCATATATAGAGTTACGAAGTAGAATTTTTATGTTGGACTTTGTAGATTCAACATAACACTATCAGATGATTTGCTATTATTTAGTATGTTAAACTTTCGGGTTGATTCCATACCTAGAAAACTATGTTTAACTATATGAGTTTAAGTAAGTAGACTTTCCAAACTTGTTTATTAGTTGAAATAAAATCAAAGGATCTATTCTACGACGATCCTAAGGATCTTTAGTAGGACTGATCCCTTACCAAGGATCTCTATTAGGATCGGTCCTAAGAATCTCTACTAGGACCGATCCATGGATATCTAGTAGAACTGATCCTTGGGTTAACCAAAGTTTGTATTTTTGGTTTGTCTATTACTTTAGTCTTTGGGTAGGAAAGTTCACAAAATGTCGACATAATATATTGAGCATGTGCGAAAATATTATTTTTTAAGGTTCAAATATCTCTATGATATTCGAATTTATATGTTTTCCATATCTCGGAAGATAAGCATATATATCTATTTTAGTAAAGCATATGTCGTATACTAGCTAATATTGGTTGTTAACCAAGAGAGATATCGATATATATGTCGGATCCCGATTAGAAGAGAAAAAAACCGAAAATATACATTTAATGCATATCTCTAGAATTTTCAGATTTGGTAATTCTTTCTTGATCAAACATGCCTTGGTCGTTATAATTAGTGGAGCTTGTATTTTTACAAACTCATCCCTTGAACAAGCTACTTAATAATTAGCGTGGGAAGCCCACTAGAGTATTCTTGAAATACTCATTTGAAAAATAGAGTATATCATAATTAGGTGAAATCTCTTATATGGTCTTCGTTTAAAATCTTTTTTGGAAACAAGATCTAGTACTTTCGTTGGTGGGAAACTAAGAACTATATTTTTATTTAACTAGTTTTCCGTTATTGATTTGATTGACTAGCGGTAAAGTCGAACCTTAAGGGATCTAGTTTGTTTATTTGGTGACCCTTAGTTGTTGATAGTTTAAGGATCGACGATTTCAAATCTGATTTTTTGATCAAAATATGTAATATAGACCCTTTGATAATCCATTGTTAACAGACTCCGTTTTGTGTGTAGTAGATCATTAATAGAATCAAGTTGTTTGTGCAGGTACTTTAAATACTGAAGATTGAAGATTGAAGACTAGAAGATTTATTTTTGGTATTCTGATATTTGTGATAACTTCATGTTCACTTGATTGTCTGGGATCCGACAAGCTTGTTTATCTTGTAAATAACTTTTAGCTTGTTATATAGATCGACAATCTATCACTTGGTATTTCTATTGAGATCGAATTTAATAGTTTGTGAACTAAGATTGATTATTTCGGTAATTTTAATATCAGTTTACTTAACCAGACAGATGAGTTTATATTGATTAAATGGAAGATCCTTTGTACTGAAATTATCTCAAGTTAACTTGTTTGGGCTTGGAGATTGATAAAGAGGATACTGAAAAAGATTAGTCTTGTACTGTTTCAGACTACCATCCAAAGGAGCTTAGTGGTAGAAAACTTCACATCAGATGAATCGACTTAAGATAGTGGACTGTATCTTAGAATTGAAATATGTAAACCAGATTGATTGTAGGCGCAGGGATACTGAAGAAACTGAGTAACTTGGAGTTAGTTTATTTGGTCTCATCTACACAAAGTTGTAATAGTCTTTGTACAGCGTCTTAGAGCTTCTCCAATGGTGAATGTGAATATTTCATATGTGGCATCACTTCTAAGACATCCTTTGAATATAAAATCCTAAATATTATGAAAAATAAAGTTTTATCTCCAACCCATAAAGTTTTCTGTTATTTGTCTACTTATTTGTAGGCATACAATTGGTTAAAATCCTTTTCATTTTTATTTTTCAATGACTTTTATTAACAAATGTATGACTAGGATGGGAAGACATCTATCTCTAAGTGAATGTCTAAAACTAGAGGTTCACCCAGAGGATGTCTAACTTTTTTTTTGCCACATCATCCTCACATCAATGGTTGGAGATAATTTTTTATAAATATGGTTGTGGATCCTAAGTGGATGAGGACTTTTTCCTTCACACACATGACATTGGAGAGGCTCTTAATCATGCATGAGGATATTCAAAACTGGACAAGGTCCCGGGTTTTCAACCTTGCAGTTTTCCTCATTAACAAAATATTTTGTGTCGTATGATTTACTTTAGTTTCGTGTTATATTACTTTATCTTTATAATTAAAGTAAATACATTTTTCGTTAATCGAACACTTGCTTTGATCGCATATTTTGGTTCGATTTCAAACTTACGCTATATACCAAGTGTACATCTTGTTTGAGTAATCTCCTTGACAGTTCATGTCTGTATTAGATTATACAAGGTGTTTCTTGTATAAGTTGATATCGAAAAGATTGTGGTGTACTTGGTACCATCATCATTTAACAAGCAATCAGATATCTGATTCAAGCAGTGTCAGATACGACATCGTTTTTAAATATCGATTCAGATCCAAATAAACAATGTGGTAGCTAGCCTAGCAACACGCCATCTCCATCCGAGGGAAGAACCAATACCGTAATTGGTTAAATTTACCTATCTTAGTCACTTTCTTTAATTTATTAATGAGGTCATATATATTTGCTTAGGGTGAAGATCGTGTTAATTTTGTCGGCTATAACTCGATCCTACTTTCAGAAGTGGCATAACATGATAATTAATGAGTATAAAACATTTAAGGGAAAGTTGGAAAAGTGCCCAAAATGGATTGTCATGTTGGATAAATACAATCCTCCATAATTTGAGAAAATGCCCCGATCAGTTATGTTTTCTATTCGACATGGGTTAATGCACACGTGTGAATTTAGGAAAATTTCCTAAGCGGTGTTTGGTTCAGGTTGGTGGCTAATGGAGGGTTCAGTGTTATGGATTTTATGATTCATGTGGTGGTGGTGGTGGTGACGTTCAGAGGTTCATGTGGTGGTGGGCGATAGTAAACTTTTTTAGTTGCGGCGGGTTTGGGGTTCAAATGCTGGTGGTGGTGTTTAGGGGTTTAGGTGCTGGTGCTGGTGCTGGTGGACAGTGGTGGTTGGTGGTGGTGATGGTAATTTAAAACATTTTCATGTTTCATCGCATGTGTAAAGCCGTGCATGTAACTTAACTAGTTTGAAAGAAAAACATAATTGATTAGGGCATTTTCCCAAATTCTGGAATATTACCATCCATATTGGGGCATTTTTCCAATTTGTCTGGCATTTAATTCGGTCAAAAAAGTGAAAAGAAGTATTGGAACATCCGACCCGGACATGTATTTACTTTTTAGTTTTGAATTTGAAAAAAAAATGATACTATAAGATAACAAACATGCATTGTAACTTAAAGAGAATTTAAACAAAGACGATATACCCGAGTTTCTTTTTCTTTCGAAATGAGAAAATGTGAGGTACTGGAGTAAACTAGAAAAACTAACTTCGTATTTCGGGTGTATCATCACTTCGTTATTCTCCCAACTTTTCGGTGTCCGAATGAGGAAAAATAAACTAATGCCAAAAAGTGTAATATTCGCTAGATAGTACTGATATAGTTACCTAACATGTTTGAGATAAATATCAGGTAAGTTTTCTTATCTGAAAAACTAACTGGATAATTTCTTATCTGTATTATTTGCATAAATATATTAGAGGAGGGATCCCCTCACACTTTTATTGTTACACTATTTCACACGTTAGACGCTATTTTTGCGAATAAAAACCAAACCGTAATGGACTCGAAACTAATGTTTGGGGGATGTGTTCGTCTTACAAAGATCTACATTCCTACCGAAAATGAGCGTATTCCGACACGTATAACACCAAGAACTACTATTTTGAAAATGAGTCGTTGAAAGTCAACGAATTTTTAGTCATTGAAATTAAGACCGGTAGATTGCAAGGTTTTATATTTTGGAATATGATCATTTTTGGGAGGCATGTAGAACTTGGTAATAGGAACATATCCCCAAAGTATTAGCTTCAAATCCATTATGGTTTGGTTTTTATTCACGGATGTGACGTCCAACGTGTGAGATAGTGTGAGAATAACAATGTGAAGGGATCCTTCCTTAATATATTATAGTGGCATGTGTGTTTCATTCGAGAATTTCTTATGTTTGGCATGAAAAATTAAGACAAGCTTTAATCAATGTATGTATAATGTTTTTTCGCTTTATTCCAAGAGTTTTCCAATGATTGAACACTAATTGCAGGTTTGGTTTTAGAGATTTAACATCATGATTCCGTTCTACAAGTTAGAATTACCAACTGGAATCGTAATATGTTTTCAAATTCTGCTTAGCTTTATTGCTTATTCATACTCATATTTTTGCTTCATCATGTCTTATTCGAATTCTTCATCTTCACAACATAATTTAATAAAGTCAATGAGCTCAAAACCTAATACTACTAACCAAGAGAATTTAAGAAATTCAAGTCGCCAATCCTAAGAGTTCAAAATTATGGCGTTGCTAGTTAAACCAAAGGGAGATACAACAACAAACCATGAAACGAGCTGATGTGTACAACTAAGTCCCTATAGTTCCTAGTAGGGTGGAGCCAGAAATCTTGTTACGTGCGTAATTAAGCATAGTTGGGCTTAAACCCGTTTTTTTTTTAAAAAAAATTAAGCTAGTTGTATACCTACGCTAGCTCCCCCATTCCCCCATGGTACAAGGCTAATTAATAAGAGACGCGATCTGTTCACGGAGTCTATCTCACAGACTTTGTCACAAACTCGCTGGACCGTCGATTCCTTCTGCTTTGAATGGCTATGATTATTTGATAGAACACGCAGATTTATAGGTTAACCCACGACCCGATTCGCTATTGTCAAAAACTTTTCATGATTTTTCTCTATCTCCTCTTAATAGATATCTTCCTCTCGAATTCATCTTCCACTTTCTATGAAATTAAAAGTTTATATGTTGATGGATCTATGGAGAGTCTTAAAATCTCAATATGATTGTTCGGTGAGCCCAATATTTCATGTTTTATTTGGATTATTAATTTTTTTTTCATGTCCAGGGTTTTAATTTGGGGATTGAGATGATGTAAATAATCAATGAATTTTTTGTATCGATTATCAAATTATTTCATTTCTAGGGTTTTAATTTGGGGGTTGAGATGATGTCATTCCCCCTTCTTGGTGTGTTCAATAGACAGACTATCAACCCAAAACAAGCACATGTGGCTGAACGAATTTGTATCAAAATAGAACGTAGCACAGGTAAGCTTCAATCCATGTTAAGCAGAAAAATTCTACACCAGAGAGCTCCTGTTAGAGAAGGACTTGTTCCAACTTGGCCACAAATCCTCAACGGTGTGGGTGGAAATGTTTCGTGCACTGTAAGTTCTTTTTTTTTACTTTTTCAGGAATGGATGAAAACTTGGATTGGGAGTTATGCACATGCAATATTGAGTATTATCACGACTTAGGAAGCATGATCCCGTATCATAAGAACCTTACTGCCCGTGGATATCATGCAAATATATTCAGCTTTTAAGAATCTGTGCTTGAAGTACGGTGGCAATGCAGCTGTCCTTAAAGTTTACCACCTTTTATGAAGTGCAGCTTGAACAGCGTGTGCAGGGGAAGGGATTAGGGAAATTCGTAATGCAGTTGGGTGAGTGCATTGTGTACGAGAATCTGATGAGTGCTGTTATGTTTACTGTACAGAAACTTGGTATTTTCATGTAATTTTCGATGCATTACCGTTCTGCTATGCAATATTGGAGTTGTTAATAAGAGTATTTATTTAGCTTTTCTTCAAAATACAAAAAACTGTTAAGCCTTTATATACATAAACTTGGTATTACGGGATTGCGGATACAAAGTGTTCAGCTTTCTATAGAAGTGACTGAGTTTGATAATAAAAAAAAAAAAAAAAAAAAAAAAAAAAAAAAATCACAGTTCATAATATAAGCCCTCCAGCACATAACCATTTATTGATGCATTTTTTACCTTCCAAAGTTCGCAAAATATAAGCCCATGTACATCAACTCCCTGAAATAATAATGAACTTTTAAAATTTTGTAATTCAAACCACAAACAGAATATAGAAGTGTCTGTTGAATGATAGAAAAACAAGGTACAAAAGTAATAAGTTTTTTAACATACATACCTATGCAGCTATGCTACTCATAACACCCAACTGCTGGGCTTCTTTTTTCGTTGGGCAATTGCGAGTGTCGTGACCAGTCAGTGTACATGTTCTGCAGATTTTATCTTTTTTCTTCGATTCAATACCACTCTTAATTTGGGAGTTGCCTTCAGCAGCTGCCTTATCTTTATCATATTTCCTACCTTTAGTTTGGGAAATGCGTGGGTTGCCTAAAATCTTCTTTGCAGGAGAACTAGCACATGACTCATCATTGGATACTAGTTCGATGATGGTAGAAGACTTATCAACAATTAATGGTTCTACATTAGCACATAACTTTTCTTCCATGTCTTTCCCGTGTTCTTGTCCGAGTTCAACCATTTCAATTTCTCGGACTTTCTCAAATGCTTGATTAAGGAAACCCATTGCCACATCATAAGCTTTTGAAGATTTACCCACCATATAAGCTAGCTCTGTCGACAGTTGACAATAATGTCAAATGCACAGTCGCAACAGCATTAGTCATGGCCTGATCTTGGTCAGTAAGTATAGAGATTGGAGGACGACCTCCCATTGCTTCAAGCCACGTATCGAACAACCAAGTAAATATTGGTTCAGTTTCATCACCGAATAATGCAAATCCAAATGTAATAGATTGGAGATGATGATTTGTACATGTGAATGGAGCAATGGGCATACTATACTTGTTAGTCTTATATGTAGTATCAAATGCTACCGCATCTCCAAATCGACTATATGCCATTCGTGAACGTGCATCAACCCAAAATAAATTTGCCTCCCTACCAACTTCATCAACTTGAACAACATAATAAAAACCCGGATTATCGATTGTTCTTTTCTTAAAATACTTCAATACAGCTTCTGCATCTCCTACGTTTATTAAAGACTTTCTAACTGTTCTCGAATGGATATAAAGGTCCCTTGATGTGAATCTAACATTCCCACTATCCCCAAAAAGCGATGCTACCTTGCTGACTTGGAGTTTTTGTTTGTTAAATGTTTCTGCCAAGCTTTTGGCTGCAGGAGGCATAACCTTATTTTCCCTCATGAGATGCCGCTTTTCAGGAGAGACCATTCCGTGATTGTGCTCTTCTATATATTTGTTAACGTACCAAGTTTGAAGTTCAGTGTCCAAAGCTATACATAACATAGCCTTACAATCTGTCCTCATGGTTGATGTGTTTCTCTTCCTTTTGAGCTTGTCATCATTTTGATCGTCTTGAGAAGGTTTGATTTTGTGGACTCCTTCACGACAACATACAAAAACTACTCTAGTTATAAGCGGTCCTCGTGCAGTAGCAATGATGACCTCCTACGAGTAGAAAATCCCAAACTCTTTCCGTATTCTTTATAGTAATTCTCAGCTTCGCTAATAGAAGAAAAATTCATGTCTAAGGATGGCTTAATTAACTTCCCATCAGTAGCCACTCCGGTACTTTCATCCCCAATAGTCATCTCTACACACAAAATGCAGTGTAACAATAAGAAAAAATTTAGAATTGGTACACTAAATGGTCGAATTTGTTAACCACATGCCCACTAGTTCAACAAATTGAAAAATATGAAAAATTATCAAACTGTGAAGGTAATAAACTAATCAAAACCCTATAAACTAATTGAAGTTATGAATAATGGAGTATTAATAATAATCTAAGACTCTAGAATCTCTGAATATAGAAACCCCTTATCCTAATCCCCAAATCAAAACCCTAGAATTGATATGGTTTTAAAATCAATACAGTAGACAAAATTTTCCCTTACCTAGTGTTTATGGGTAAAAATCGTTTCTGCCGATTTCGGTAATTCCGGTAAGTGAGTGAGAAACTGGTTCAAACCCTAAACAAATGTGCTGCACGTGAGCACTTTATAGATTCGAGAGATCAATCTGTACAAGTCCGGCCAAAACCAAGAAATGGCCGTTCCAGACTTGCTTCGGTCACAAAGTGGAGGAGAAGGGTTGATTTGGGGAGGGAAGCAAAGAAAGGTGTTGAGACCGAGAATAGTTACGGGAGAGTAGTATCTCGACTTGTATCGAAAGTAAAAGCTTGGGAAGCTTGTAAGAGATGGAAGCTTTTGGGAGAGCTTGCAAAGTTGCCTTTCCGAGAGTGTAGTATTTTTCTCCCGACCGAGACTTGTTGTCCGGTGGAAATAGGTAAGACCTATTTATACAAGTCGAGATTGAAACGTACTCGGCCTCATGAAGGAAGAGAGTAAAGGGTGAAATAATGGGAGGAGGTGGTAACCGCATGGTTTAATGGGCAAAAACGTTTTTCACCATTATTTCCTCTTTTATTTGACCGCTTTATTCCTTTTCACGCTTTCTTAATGTGAGCGTAGTGTACGCTGCATCTTTGTGACCGCCAAACCAAAACCCTAAAGAAGCATCCCCGGTTTTGTGTCGATGTCTCGAGTGTTGGTTGCATCTTGAGTGCAAGTGGCGCTGCTAGTGGCGCGTGTGGCATGTGCCAATGGCATGTGCGGAATGCCTTGGTGGTAGGTTGCACGGTTTGCAAGTTAGGTTACCAGCGTGTGTGTTTGGCATGTGCCAATGGCATGTGCGGAATGCCTTGGTGGTAGGTTGCATGGTTTGCAAGTTAGGTTACCAGCGTGTGTGTTTGGCGTGTGCCAATGGCTCGTGCGGCCATGTTGACCTAGTTGCAAGTCTTGCAAGCCTAGGGCGCTATGTTTGGCGTGGGCCAAAGGCATAGCGGCTTGGAAGTATGGCTTGCGGCACGTGTTGGCATGTGCCAATGGCACGTGCGGCCATGTTGACCTAGTTGCAAGTCTTGCAAGCCTAGGGCGCTATGTTTGGCGTGGGCCAAAGGCATAGCGGCTTGGAAGTATGGCTTGCGTCACGTCTTGGCATGTGCCAATGGCACGTGCGGCCATGTTGACCTAGTTGCAAGTCTTGCAAACCTAGGGCGCTATGTTGGGCGTGGGCCAAAGGCATAGCGGCTTAGAAATATGGCTTGCGGCATGTGTTGGCATGTGCCAATGGCACGTTCGGCCATGCTGACCTAGTTTCAAGTCTTGCAAACCTAGGGCGATATGTTGGGCGTGGGCCAAAGGCATAGCGGCTTAGAAATATGGCTTGCAGCACGTGTTGGCATGTGCCAATGGCACGTGCGGCCATGTTGACCTAGTTGCAAGTCTTGCAAACCTAGGGCGCTATGTTGGGCGTGGGCCAAAGGCATAGCGGCTTGGAAATATGGCTTGCGGCACGTGTTGGCATGTGCCAATGGCACGTGCGGCCATGTTAACCTAGTTGCAAGTCTTGCAAACCTAGGGCGCTATGTTGGGCGTGGACCAAAGGCATATCGGCTTGGAAATATGGCTTGCGGCACGTGTTGGCATGTGCCAATGGCACGTGCGGCCATGTTGACCTAGTTGCAAGTCTTGCAAACCTAGGGCGCTATGTTGGGCGTGGACCAAAGGCATAGCGGCTTGGAAATATGGCTTGCGGCACGTGTTGGCATGTGCCAATGGCACGTGAGGCCATGTTGACCTAGTTGCAAGTCTTGCAAACCTAGGACGCTATGTTGGGCGTGGGCCAAAGGATAGCGGCTTGGAAATATGGCTTGCGGCACGTGTTGGCATGTGCCAATGGCACGTGCGGCCATGTTGACCTAGTTGCAAGTCTTGCAAACCTAGGGCGCTATGTTGGGCGTGGGCCAAAGGCATAGCGGCTTGGAAATATGGCTTGCGGCACGTGTTGGCATGTGCCAATGGCACGTGCGGCCATGTTGACCTAGTTGCAAGTCTTGCAAACCTAGGGCGCTATGTTGGGCGTGGGCCAAAGGCATAGCGGCTTGGAGATTTGGCATTGTTGCCATGGTGCGCAGGGTGCGGCTTGGTTTGGCATTGTTGCCGCGGTGCGCAGTATGCGGCTTGGTTTGGCATTGTTGCCATGGTGCGCAATTTGCGGCTTGGTTTGGCATTGTTGCCATGGTGCGCAGTATGCGCCTTGGTTTGGCATTGTTGCCATGGTGCGCAGTATGCGGCTTGGTTTGGCATTGTTGCCATGGTGCGAAGTATGCGGCTTGGTTTGGCATTGTTGCCATGGTGCGCAGTATGCGGCTTGGTTTTGGAATTAGGGTTCGTGTGTTGAAAAACCCTAACGGTATTTTGAAAAAATACCCCTATTAATTATTTACACCCGAGTTAAATGCTCTTAGTTAATGTGTTGCGGGTAACACTAGGTCATGGGGTTTTACGATTTTACCCCTTGTTTAAAAACCACCATCAACATTAAGTCCCCCGCTAGCTCGGAACAGGGGCTTTGTTGCGAGGTAAGCATAAGATGGTGACAGACTATCAACAACAAACCGTAAAGAGAATTGAGGGGCTTGTCTGACCTTTTATAAATAGGATTTGGAATCCCCGCCTCCGGGGAGTTTTGCACAAATCGGGAGGAGGGGCATAATTGGTGGGGCCGGTGCGGCTTGGGAGACGTTGGGAAGTTGGCGTGAGTTGGGAACCGAGTGCACTAGCTGGTGAGACCGGCGCAATGTGGAAGTCTGTGCGTGCTTGTAGGCGTGACTTGGGAAATTGCGTGTCTTTGGATGGTGGGGCCGCGCAATGTGGAAGTTGTGCGTGCTTGCGGGCGTGACCGATGTAAACAAGGAGGGAATTCCTTCCGATAGCAAAGTTTCCTTATCTTGCTTTCCTTCACGTGCGGCTTCCATTAGGGCATCATCCATGCCAAAAATCTGGAAGCATTATGTCTTTCATTGCTCCCTTTCCTTTTTAAGGTTCCGTATTCATACCCATCGCGAATGTATCGTCTCCCTTGTTTGAGAAGGGGTTCTTCCTGTTGATTCCCTTTTTCCTTTGCTTTGCCGGTGCGTTTTCTTCTTCTCTTTTGTTCACGCTATCCTCTTTTTATATGTGTATAAACAGGATGGAACTTGATTATCTTTCCATTTCTTGCAGTGTATGATGGGATCTTCCAGAGACGGCCGTGCCTTTAACTTTTTGGAGAAGGACCTCAGAGGAGATCGATCTTCTTCTCTTGAGGAGGTATTAGTTGGGGTTGAATCTTTGTTCCGTGAAGCTAACGAAATTATTAAGGACCTCCCTTCCATCTATCCTCACGAAGAACAGGTGCATGTTCGGACTCTCTTGGGTTCGGTGGACGCGGAGGAGAACGCCATGATTCTTGATTTTGATGCGAATGAATCAAAAACTTCCTTCGAAGTGTCGATGAGAAAACTTTCGAAGGAGTACATGATAGAAGCGAGACAGCCTTTGAAGTTGATGTCAAAGATGTTATTGATGATACCGGAGGGGTCATGGTGGCGTATCTTTTGGAATAGTTGTCGGGGAGGACATCGCTGCCGTGTGGCTGTGGCCGGGATGGGATGTTGAGGTTGCCTCTGCTAAAACCGCTGAATGGAACCTTTGTTGCCCGAAGGATTCTTGGGGAAATGCTTGAAGATAGCTTTGCTTAGGAAGGGACCTGCGCTCCATCCTTCGAGGGCTAGTTCCTCCTTTTGTTTTTCTGTTAGCTGCTTAGTTCCCTGATTTTTTTTGTAAACACATCTTTCCCTTCTTCTTCATCAGTAAACCTTTTGTTTCATATATATATATTTTTCAAAAGGGTTGTTGTATGATGGCCCTGCAATGGTTTTCTGGGTTCTTCTGATGTATTTCTCCGATATCTGAAGGATTCGCTTGGGAAGAGATATATTTATTTTTTTTTTATTTTTTTTTTTTTGACGAAAGGGGAGATCTCCAGGGAAAAATACAAACGGTGTATTCATCCTGGGGAAGTACAGCTATTAAGAGGAATGATTTAAAGGAAGTACTGAAAAAGGGAGTGATTGGGAAGTACAACATTTAGGGATTGGGTTCCTTGAGCCATCGCGAGTGAACTATCACGCCTTCAGGTGTGTCGGTATTGGTGAGCTTGCAATATCCTCCCAAGAGGGTATCCGCAACCGTGCACAGCTCGCCTTCACCTTCCTCGGGCAAATCCATCTTCTTGTCATCCTCCCAACTTGAAACGAGCTTTCCTTAACCACTATATCTCCGATTGAAAACGGGTTCAGACGTCGTGTAACCATTTGAGCCCAGCTTTCGTTGGTTTTGCTAGAAGCTTCCAAGCTTCTTGCAAAGTGTTCGAATGGTCCAGCTCCCCATTCACATTTTTGACAGCGTTTGTGCTAGGTTGTTGCGCCGAGTCCCCATGACGGAAAGGGGGAAGGAAAGACCGGTTGCGAGAAAAGGTTGATTGGTCGACTTACTTGCATTTGAAAACCATGAGCTAGTGCCAACGGGTCTTCTCCGGATGTCCTGGGTTTCTTCGCAGTTTGTTGATGCGATAACCGAGAGGGATGATTTGTTGGAATTTCCTTCGGGCGTGGACGTTGGCGGAGGGCGCACATCCAATTTCGCTTTGTTGTCGAGTACCCATAAACGTCCCAATATCATGTCGTGATCTAGTTCTTTGACAATATGGAATTTTCTATGTGTTATAGCGTCTCCCATCTCGATCTCTAAGTTGATGTAGCCATGCGCGTTCATTGCTTCTCCTCTCAAGTCCTTAATCATGGACGGGAAATAGGTAGCATCTTGTTTTGTAAATCCTGCTGCCTTCAGTGTCTTGAAAGTAATGATGTTGTGGTAGGAGGCCGTGTCGATGAGAGTGTCGTCAAATTCGTTACCTCTTAAACGGGACGTGGTCGGCAGTCCCCGTTCTCCGCTCCGCCGTTTGGGAAGCTTGGGCCCTTGGCGTGGATTCCGAGGAGAGGAAAAGCCGTTTGCCGGATACAACACGATTGAGAGCTGCGAAAATATCTTGGCACTGAACCTTGGAAAGATAGAGAATTTCGCATACATGTCGAATCATGGATTGCACGGTCTCGTGTACGGAGTCCCCAGAGGAACCACAGTTTCTTATTGGGAGTGGGTCTCGATGCACTCTTTCGTCTCCTAGTTGGAGCTCTCCTACTTCTATCCTTTCTATGAAAATATGCTTTAGTCTGTTACAATCGCTAGTCGGGTGGTGAACGAACCTGTGGTAATGGCAGTATTTGGGGTTTGCCATCTCAGCCTCGGTTGGTGGACGTCTCGGGCGGTGGCAATCTGATGACATCATCTTGAACCCAGGCTTCTAGGAGGTCAATCACCTCCTCGATGGGGAACGGGAAATCAAGGATATTTCCTCCGGCCTCACGATGCTGCACAGAGGTTTTAGTGGCGATTTTCCGTTGTGAGGGTTCCCGTTGCGCCGGCGCTTCACGTTTCGGCTGGTGGCTCATAGTTGCGGCTTTCCTCTTTCCTCTTTCGTTCACTATGTTCATGGAGGATGAGCCGGCATTAAATTATTTGCTGATGAGGCGTCTACTCCCGCGAGTTTCACGTGCGTCTTCAGTTCGAGTTGGCCTAGTCCTTTCCAGTAATGCTGGTGCTGTTGTTGCAGATCGTCTGGCGGCCTCATGGAGTTCGGAGAATGTTTGTAAACGCAAGTTTTCTAGCAGGGCGCGGTAGATTGGGACCATACTGTTGATGCATGCGTTTACCAATTGTTGCTCGGTCACGTTTGGGTCATGACAGTCGAGTGCTTGAACCCTGAACCTTTTGACGAAATCATTCGGATGTTCGTTATCCCACCGGTACATTTCTCCCGAGGTCCGAAAAGGTAACTTGTTCGAGACACGAAGAAATACTTCTGTAAAACGCGGTGACCATGCTACTCCGGTTGGGAATGCTGTTCGGTGGGATGCTGTTGTACCATGTATACGCCCTTCCGGTAAGTGATTTTGAAAATTCCATTAAACGAAGAACGTGATTGTATTCATGTTCGCCCAAGGATTCCAGGAAACGAGAAACATGTTCGCGTGCATTCCCGTACCATCGTACGGGGGTAAATTGAGGGGAAGAGTACCCCCTTGGGAGAGGGATTCTCGTATTTCGGATGGGTAAGGGGTTGGTGATGATGTACATCGAACTCATCATGCTTGATTCGGTCGCGTAGGAGTTGTTCCAAATCTTCTCTCGTGACGAAGTTGGGTGGTTGATTTCTTTCCAACGGGACTCTAGTGCGAGTTTCTTCATCCGTGGAGGCGTGCCTGCCGAGGTGCCAAGGCGTCGGGGTTGTTGGAGATGCTTCTAGGCGTCTCGGAGGATGCGACTCACGGGGTAGTCGCTCTGTCGTGGTTTTGAGAAAGGTGAGCACCTCCTTTTGTGTTGAAACCATGTCTGTCTGGGCTCTGGCGAGCGTCTCCTGTCGTTCCATCAAATCGGCGATGGTGACATAAGGGCGACTTCCTCTGGTCCCTACGGTCTCTCGTCCCGTCGGCGGGGTAACTGGAACCTTAGTTGTCGGAGGCGCCATGCTGGAAGAAGCATTCGGGGTCGTGGTGGCGGCCCTAGCTCTGGTGACTGGGGGCGTGACACCTGAAGAGATATTCTCGTTGCCGTGATTAGAGGGTTGTGCAGAGACGCTAGAGGAGGCAGCGGCTCTGGCCCTGGTGATAGGCGGTGTTACACTTAAGGGAGTGCATTCGATGTTCTTTGTTGTCGATGGTGAAGTAACAACGTTATGGGGAGAGACGCCAACATCGGGGATGCGTTCGCCCGATGTTCTCGGCAGCCGCTCCAGATCTGAGTTCCACCATGTTGGGATTTGACGTTCGGAAAATGAAATCAGGAGTTGGAGTTGGTATTGTAGCCGATAGATCAATCCTCCCGCTGTGGTCGCCAATTGTTTATGGGTAAAAATCGTTTCTGCTGATTTCGGTAATTCCGGTAAGTGAGTGAGAAACTGGTTCAAACCCTAAACAAATGTGCTGCACGTGAGCACTTTATAGATTCGAGAGATCAATCTGTACAAGTCCAGCCTAAACCAAGAAATGGTCGTTCCAGACTTGCTTCGGTCACAAAGTGGAGGAGAAGGGTTGATTTGGGGAGGGAAGCAAAGAAAGGTGTTGAGACCAGAATAGTTCTGGGAGAGTAGTATCTCGACTTGTATCAGAAAGTAAAAGCTTGGGAAGCTTGTAAGAGATGGAAGCTTTTGGGAGAGCTTGCAAAGTTGCCTTTCTGAGAGTGTAGTATTTTTCTCCTGACCGAGACTTGTTGTCTGGTGGAAATAGGTAAGACCTATTTATACAAGTCGAGATTGAAACGTACCCTGGCCTCATGAAGGAAGAGAGTAAAGGGTGAAATAATGAGAGGAGGTGGTAACCGCATGGTTTAATGGGCGAAAAAGTTTTTTACCATTATTTCCTCTTTTATTTGACCGCTTTATTCCTTTTCACGCTTTCTTAATGTGAGCGTAGTGTACGCTGCATGCTGTGACCGCCAAACCAAAACCCTAAAGAAGCATCCCCGGTTTGTGTCGATGTCTCGAGTGTTGGTTGCATCTTGAGTGCTAGTGGCGCGTGTGGCATGTGCCAATGGCATGTGCGGAATGCCTTGGTGGTAGGTTGCACGGTTTGCAAGTTAGGTTACCAGCGTGTGTGTTTGGCGTGTGCCAATGGCTCGTGCGGCCATGTTGACCTAGTTGCAAGTCTTGCAAGCCTAGGGCGCTATGTTTGGCGTGGGCCAAAGGCATAGCGGCTTAGAAGTATGGCTTGCGGCACGTGTTGGCATGTGCCAATGGCACGTGCGGCCATGTTGACCTAGTTGCAAGTCTTGCAAGCCTAGGGCGCTATGTTTGGCGTGGACCAAAGGCATAGCGGCTTGGAAATATGGCTTGCGGCATGTGTTGGCATGTGCCAATGGCACGTGCGGCCATGTTGACCTAGTTGCAAGTCTTGCAAACCTAGGGCGCTATGTTGGGCGTGGGCCAAAGGCATAGCGGCTTGGAAATATGGCTTGCGGCACGTGTTGGCATGTGCCAATGGCACGTGCGGCCATGTTGACCTAGTTGCAAGTCTTGCAAACCTAGGGCGCTATGTTGGGCGTGGGCCAAAGGCATAGCGGCTTGGAAATATGGCTTGCGGCACGTGTTGGCACGTGCCAATGGCACGTGCGGCCATGTTGACCTAGTTGCAAGTCTTGCAAACCTAGGGCGCTATGTTGGGCGTGGGCCCAAGGCATAGCGGCTTGGAGATTTGGCATTGTTGCCATGGTGCGCAGGGTGCGGCTTGGTTTGGCATTGTTGCGCGGTGTGTGATATGCGGCTTGGTTTGGCATTGTTGCCATGGTGCGCGATATGCGGCCTGGTTTGGCATTGTTGCCATGGTGCGTGATATGCGGCCTGGTTTGGCATTGTTGCCATGGTGCGCGATATGCGGCTTGGTTTGGCATTGTTGCCATGGTGCGCGATATGCGGCTTGGTTTTGGAATTAGGGTTACGTGTTGAAAACCCTAATCTGGTATTTTGAAAAAATACCCCTATTAATTATTTACACCTGAGTTAAATGCTCTTAGTTAATGTGTTGCGGGTAACACTAGGTCATAGGGTTTTACGATTTTACCCCTTGTTTAAAAACCACCATCAAGACCTAGGAAACACGAGAGTCACTTTCGATTATTTAAAGCTTTTTACAGTGAAAGAATCCAGTGATATCATCGATCTGCAACTATTAAAGATTTCTTTTGGTACAGAACAGTGGAAGAAAAAGAGAGCACGAGAGAAAAGACAAAATGGGAAAGATGAAACTAAATTATTCAATCGGGTCATGGACCACTTATTAAAACCCGCGTGTTTTTGTTTAAAATCTCAGCCGTCGAAAATTTCCAGATCCGTTGGTCCAGCGAGTTTGTGACAAAGTCTGTGAGATAGACTCTGTGAACGGATTGCGCCTCAATTAATAATTATCATAACTTTATGTATTCCAAATATATACGAGAATAAATTATTAACTTGCCTCTAGTAATATAAGTAACAATTTACTCTAGAAAAAGAAAATCAAATCTTTTAGGATTAATTTTGATTTTGAACAATGAACTACCCATAATATTGGAGGTTGGCACGTTTGTCTCGGTATGATCTTGGCTAGTCTCTTCCGCCAAGATCGTCTCACCAAGATTGAGAGACGAATCTCGACAAGATCTAGGCCAAGATTAGATTATACTCCCTCTGTTTTTGAAAAAGTGATACTTTCACTTTTTCATTTTAGCATAAAAATAAGCCAAATTGAAAAAGTGAAAGTATCTCTTTTTCAGAAACGGAGGGAGTATATTGTAATTACTCATGATTTGTTGGACCTTATCTTGTTTTATGGTTATTTTAACCGCCAGACATACATTCTTGTTCATTTCTTTCCATGGTTATTTCCTCCATCAAATCTTTCAAGCCATTAGAAGTCTCCGACACCAAAACACCCTTGCTCCTTAGTCCTTACTTTATTCTTTTAAATTTTTTTAGAGAAATTTTGTAATTGTCCAAATATTTTTAAAACATGGTTCTAATGGACGAGTAAAAATTAGTATGGGTGAAATAGACACAAAAAAAATAGCAAGAATGAATCTGGATTCATCCTGGCTTAAACTTAAAAAATAGCGAGGGTGAAACTAGATGCATCCTGATGTAAATTAAAAATAAGAAAAAATATTTGAAAATGGGTAGGATGAAATTGTTTACATCTTGGCTATTTTTACATTCTCGTCTATTTCAACAGTATCAAATTTTACATATCTTTTTCACCCAGGAACTATCGTTATTGGGTTAATTGACCAATTTTGTGTTTTTTTTTTTTTACTGAAAGTGAATTATAATATTTGCTTCCCTATAGAATTTAGAAAATGAGTCATTTGCCCGGAATACGGACCAATTCCGTTCAGCACTTTTCTTTTCAACGTATTATTCCGGAAAATGTGTTATTTATTTATTTTAGTTTCAACAAAAAACCTCTTACTCATCTGGCCATCATCTTTCTTTCTTGGGTTATTTTGTTTTTGGTACTCAAGTTTTGACCGACTTTGCTGTTTGGTCTAACATTTGTCCAGCTTGGTGTTTGGTACTTGGAATTGACGTTGACCCGCGTGGACTAGGTTTGACCATGACGTGTCCACTTCTCTGTTAATTAATTATAAAATTACTAAAAGAAAATTGACTTTAGTAACAATGACCTGCTAAGTCCTAACGTTACACGTGTACGCTCAGAATTTCATATATCTTAACGGTGGAGAATCCTCCTAACTTTAACCCATATAACCCTAAAATCTATCGACTCATCTCATGAGTCAGTTTCTTCTCTTCTCGTCGCAAACACAGAGTGTTTAGGGTTTACAGTGATTTTGTCCTTGAAATCATTGTAGATCGATAAAAAGCTGCAAATCGAAGTGTTATTGTTGGTGTTTTGTGGATTTGGAAGTAGATCTGTAAGATTTTTGGGAGATTTAAGTGTATTTTAACCGTTCTTCATCTTTTTCAGTGGTAAGTGTATAAAATTTACACAATTTTGTTATATTTCTTCCTTAATCTATCTATTATTAGGTGGTAAGTGGTAAGATTTCAAGATTTATGTTGTTTAATTTTATCTTTTCGATTGAATAATTTAGGGTTTTAAAAAAATTGGGGTTTTTTCGAATCTGGTACTTTTTAATACTTGAAAAGGGGAAAATAACGTGGGTTTGTCTTTTTGATGGTGACTTTGTCGATTTTTGTATGTTTTCGACAAATTTGATATTTTGGGGTTTTGTTGCTATGCTGCTTTTTTCGATTACTTTAGTATGCAATGACTAACTGTTTGATTTGTGACTTTATGTATACAAATTTAACTTTTAGTGTTCTATTGTATGCAGAATGGATGGGTCTGAGTTGCCAAAGTTTTACCCCACTAAAGATGGTTATCTGGTGGGTACAAGTAGGTCTAAAAAGGACACTAGTAAAAATGTGAAAAGGCATGATTGTTTGGTTGAAGAAGAGTTAGACTGGTTGTCATTATTAAACAAGTATGACAATCCAATTAGTACTACAGGACATGAACCTGAAGCAGTTACAAGTCAAGTGGGAGAAGTAAATGTGAACTTGAATGCAAGTGTAAGTGCAGATGGTGGTCTTTGGTGCTAATGTTGTTGGTTGTATTAAAGATGTAGAAAAGTTTGGTGTCAGTTCAAGAAAAGTTTGTAAAGGTGGTAGTAAAAGAAAAGTTAGTAAAGGTGTGAATGCAGTTGTGTCAGCTGCAGTTGTAGATTTGAGTAGTGGTGTAAATGATGAAGGTGGGAATGGTGGTGTTGTAAATGTAACAGGGAGGTATGATGTTGATGTTGATTTGAGTCAAGTGGAGTCAGTTACTCAAGTTGAAACAGATGAGGTGCAAGCAACTGAGAAAGTGGTCCACAACATGAAAGTGGTCCACAACATTGATGAATGTAACCCTGAAGAGGAGTATTTTTTCTGCTGGTGAGTCTGATACTGAACAAGAGACAGAAGTCCCTGAATGTGATAAGGCTGATAAAGAGGCAGACTTGACAGAGCAGATTGCAAGTGTTATCAAGAAGACTGCTGAATGGAAAGATTATGTGAAAGAGACAGGCAGAGTGTATGAAGAGGAAGAGTTGAAGACTTGGAACAGTAATGTATCTATTCTGGACAAGATGTTTATTGGGCAAGAATGGGCTTCAGCAGATGAGTGTAGAGATTACATTAAAGATCAAAACATCTTCCAGAATTTTGATATTCAACAAGTGAAGAATACCCAAATTCAGCAACAATATAAATGCAAGCAGGCACCACATTGTAAGTGGAATGTTTATTGCTCTAGAATTTGGGATAAAGTCACTTTTAGGTGCAAGAAAGGTGAATTTGAGCATACATGTCAGGGGAAACATGGAATCCACCATCCTTTAGCCAAAGCAAGGTTTGACTTGACTGTTCACTCCTTTTTTTTTTTTAAGTTATTAACATTAATATAATGTACATTGTTGATTAACTCTTTAAGTTTATTTTTTTGTAGGTGGGTATTCAGAGTTATGTTGGATACTTATAAAGCTCATCCTAAGTACAAACCACAGGATTTCATAGATGAAGTGTTGAGGGTTCACCAAGTGACAATTGGTTACTGGACTGCTTGGAGAGCTTGGCATATGTGTATGGAGAGAATTTATGGTAATTATGAAGACAGTTATGCCATGGCCCCTGAATTCTGCAATCAAGTTCTGAAGAGGAATGATGGCAGTATTGCAAGTTGTGCAACAGATGAAGCTGGAAAGTTCAAGCACCTATGTATAGCTTATAAGAGTTCTTTGGATGGTTTCAAGAAAGGCTGTAGACCTATTTTAGGTTTGGATGGGTGTTTTCTTAAAGGTAAATATGGTGGTGTTTGTTTAGTTATAGTATCCTTAGATGGAAACAATGGACTCTTTCCAATTGCCATATTTATTTGTAGAAAAGAAAATAAAGACAATTGGACTGAGTTCCTTAGGATTGTTGCTCCATACTTGAAAGAACATCCAAGAGCTCTGACCTTCATATCAGACAGAGAGAAAGGACTAATCTCAGCTGTTGAAGCAAACTTTAGTGATGTGAACCATCATCATAGGTATTGTTTCAGGCATATGTACAAGAATATGAAGAGATATCACCCAGGGCAGCATTTGGAAGCTCTTGCTTGGAATGCAGCCAGGTCATATGTGGAGGAAGATTTTAACATCAACATGGATAAGATGGCAGATGTAAGACCACAAGCAAGAGAGTATCTAGAGAGAGAACAGTCAGCACAGTGGGCAAGAGCATTTTTTGACACTTCTTCAAGTTGTGAGCACATCACTTCAAACTTTTGTGAGGCATTTAATGCTTGGATTTTACCCATAAGAGGTTTGCCCTTATGCAAGCTTCTTGAGAAGTATCACTTGATGATTACTAGGTTGATGTTTGATAGGAGAGAACAAGGTGACACTTATGAAGTAGGAGGAGTTGTCCCTAGAGCAGAAGGTATCTACAAACTGAATAGGGCAATAGCACCAGCTTTTCAAAGAGTACCTACCAGTAAAGATGTATGGACAATTCTTGATAATAAGGGAGGTTCTTGGGTGGTGACATTGTCCAAGCACCGATGTTCATGTAGATATTGGGATGTCACAGAATTCCTTGTGAGCATGCTATTAATGCTTTCTTTTTTAACAAAAATGGAGATTGGAAAGAGTAAGTATCTCACTCTTTAGACTGTTCAATTTCTATTTTTAGTGTTTTTATTATGTCTAACTTTGGAACTTGTCTTGGTTCATATCTTGTAGGTTGCTTGATGAATACCATTTTGTGGATAAGTACAGAGACACTTATGCAGGAATGGTTGGTCCACTGGACAATGAATCTAAATGGGCAGCAAAAGCTGACATAGATCATAAAGTTGGGCCACCACCATTTGAGAGGTCAAGAGGCAGACCAAGATTCCAAAGGAGAAGAGATGCAGATGAAGCAAGAGGTGGAAATGCTCAGAAGAAACAGTGTAAAATTTGTGGTGAATTTGGACATAACCAGAGGACTTGTCCTAAAAAGTATGACCCTCCTACAGAACAAGGTAAGAATATTTTATCTTTAGGGTACCCTATCTTTAACTTTTTCTATATGTATTGTTGTACCTTTAACTTAAACTTTATTTTATCTCTATGTGTGGAAGGTTCAGTACCACATGTTCCAAGGAATCCAGCTAGAGATTTTGAAGAATATTGTGAACAGCTCAATCAAGCTAGAGTAACTGAACCTGATGTAGCTGTTGGTAGGGGCAGAGGAAGAGGAAGGACAACTGGAATTACAGCTGGCAGAGGTGGAAGGGGAGGTGGCATTACAGGTGGGCAGAGGTGGTAGAAGGGGAGGTGGCATTACAGGTGGCAGAGGTGGTAGAAGGGGAGGTGGCATTACAGCTGGCACAGGTGGAAGGGGAGGTGGCATTACAGGTGGCGAGAGGTGGTACAGATGGAAGAGCAAGGGGAGCAGAGTACTTACTTTTTGGGGACCAAGTAGAAGAACCAATAGCACCCGCTCCAGCATGGGTCCCTCCTGGTAGAGGTGTTATAACAGATTCAAGGGTTACAGGTAGAGGTGGTAGAAGGGGTGCAGGTAGAGGTGCTAAAATGGTCCATAGAAAAAGAGGTGAGATAGTTGGTTATGGGATTTTAGCAGGGGGTCTAGATGAAGTTCGAAGATATAGAAGGAATCCTACTAGAGCTCAGGTGATTTCTCTACTATTGTTTTTTGTATTGTATTTACTTGCTAGAATAGACATAGAAGAAATACTATTGTTTTCCTTCCTATTTTGGAGACAGGTACTAACTAGAAAATTTCTGTCTTTAGGCTTTTGCAGCAGCTGCTATACAAGAACCAAATGTTGATGCAGTACAAGAACAAAATGTTGCTGCAGAACAAGAACAAGAACAAAATGTTAATGCAGTACCATTTTTAGGCTTAGATGGTTGTTTTATGGCAGGAAACTATAGTGGTGGTGTTGCAACTAGAGGTGGTGTTAGAACCAGGGGTGGTGGTGTTAGAACAAGAGGTGGTAGTATACCAAACAAGAGGGCAAGACTCACCCCTATGTTGTCTGAGCCAGAGATGGACCCTGAGCCAGAGATGGAGCATGTGTTGCCTGAGCCAGAGATGGAGCATGTGTTGCCTTCACCACCAAGGAGAAGCAGAAGGATTCAAAGGGCTATAGGTAAGGCCCTTAATGGAATTACAATTGATCTTACTGAAGAATGATCACCAATAACTTAACTTCATCTTTTTTGGTCAGCTACAGTTGCTTTGTTTACATGTCAACCTGTTTGAACAACTTAAGTAGTTGCTTTATAAACTAGTTTAAGACTTTGTTTTCATCTTTTTGAACCATCTATGAACAAGTTATTATTATCTTTATAAACTAGTTTGTCTACCATATGTTATGTTAGATTTATTCTATATATATTTTCTGTGTGTATGGATTGTTCAATAGTTGCTTAGGAGAAAATTACGCAGGAAAAACAAACTAGAAATAAATAGATTAGTACTTATAAAATCTTATTTGGTGCATACATCTTACAAGGTTAATACATCTCCTCATTCATTACAACTAGGAAACCCTTACAGCTTACTGTTTTAGAAACTGAACCTTCTTACATTGTTGACATAAATAGTATCTGTTGCCAATAGATTCTGGTTGTCTAGATGTGAGCAGCTTCATCTTACCATCACAGCATGGATCTGTGCATGATAAGAGGTTGATTTTGCAGTTATAAGCCATGTGATCAGCATCCCCACATGAGTAGCAGTAGAACTGTTTGTCTTTCAACCATTTGTCTTCATCATTCAGAGGGGGTGGAATAGGTGGTGGAATACCTTTATGTGAAGCTACATAAGCATCTAACCAGATGAAAACTCCACAGTAGTTGCACTTCACATAAGGTTGAAAACCTTCTCCTTTTACAGCTTTTCTAAGAAACAGGTAGCCTTTGCAGTTGGTTAGACTGCATTTTGTGCCTTCCCAGGGACAATCTCTGCTAACATGACCAGATGAAATACATAGATGGCACTTGATATTTGATGATGAGCTTGAACCCTCCATTGTGTCTTCTTCTTTCTGAAAATTTGGCAGGTGAAGATTGTTGTTGAATAAGAAGATGAGAAAGTGTTTGAATTTAGATTTTATAGAGACCAGATCGGCCAGATTTTATCAACGGTCAAATTTAGAAAACCAAAAAAATCCGACCGTTGGATGTCAGTCAAATAAAAAAAGGGAATATGCAGACACGTGTTTAACGTCGAAGTTAACGGCGTTAAGTAATTACATATTTTACAAATTTTTTTTTTTTTACTAAACAGACGTCATGGTCAAACCGAGTCCACGCGGGTCAACGTCAATTCCAAGTACCAAACACCAAGCTGGACAAATGTTAGACCAAACAGCAAAGTCGGTCAAAACTTGAGTACCAAAAACAAAATAACCCTTCTTTCTTAGCTCTTCGTGCAAGTCTTTAGAGCTAGATATTCAACAAAAAACAAAATTCCAATTTTCTAAAATGTAACGTTGTGAATGAAAATTTTAAAACTTTTGGGGTGCGGTTGAACTGTGCCTATTTCCGTTGGGATTGGAAACGGAAGATGCCGGAAAAGTAATTTTTTCTAACCTCACAACTATTGGATTCAAAGTGCAATGCTGCAACAGCTCACGCTAACTTTTCTTGGTCACCTTACTTCAATTTGTTAACGAGTTCATGTTATTTTCGGTGGCTATCATCCAATTTCTACTTACAGATAATATCATACCTTACGAACATTTATGCAGTACATATATTTACTTTTTAAATTAGAAAAAATGATATGAGTATCGCAAAGACACTTTATTATTTAAGAAAATTTTTATTAGACAATAAACATGAAAATTTATTATTGGAAATGAAAATTTTTGAGACGTTGGAGTACATTGAAAAAACAAAGTCCACAAAGTGACTGTGTTCCGTGGGTTGGTACTTAGATATCCATAAAAAAATTCTTATTACAGGTCAGTGATATCTATACATATTTATAATTTTTGTTTCAATTTTGTTGTTTTCTCTTTATCAAGAAAATATAAGATTTTATTTTCTGAAATCAGACAATATACTTTTCGCATATTTATTCATTTTCTCAAATTATCAATAAATACAGGGTTTGGTTTCAGAAATTTACCACTATTTTCCTTCCTACCAAATACCAATTAACAAGGTAATCTGTTTTCGAATATTGTTTTGCTTTATTGTTTACCGGAAGAGATAGTTCCTCGGATACTTCCACAAGCTCAAACATTTAAAAGCATTACCAATTCTTTTTTATGAGTTCAAGTTCCTAATCCTAAAAGTTCAAAATTACGATTGTGTCACCCTTTACTTCTGGGTCTAAGGTCTGAGTACTGATCAGCTCCCAAATACTCATGAATCAAATGCCTGGTTTCAACACAAGCAGCAACAAGCTTTGCTGGTTAAACCAAAGAAAGATACTACCAATAATACCGAGGCTGCTAATAGGGGTACCAAATTATTTGGGAGTATACCAAAATACACTAAAGACAAAACATCCATTGCCTTTGAGTTGGTCCTATAGAACCTATTGAAAATCAACTTAAGTATTTTGAATTTTTAGGATTTTCAGTTTATTGTCAACTTTTTATATTTATTAGTATTATATATTTGATGATTTATTGGAAATTAAACAAGATTTTTCTTAATCAAATTGTAATTTATTTTATGCTTACATCAAGTGATTTTTCCAATGTTACCAATCTGCTCTCGAATCTTGCTTTGCTTAAATGTTTACTAACTTTACTATTATGTCACGCATTCATCTTCTTGGCAACAAGAATTCAACGAAGTCACCCAAAATTCAAAGCCACTGTGTAAGAAAATTATGAAGTTCAGGTTGCTAATTCTAAAAAATCAAATTCATGGTTAGCTTTAAAATGGAAACTCGAAAGATTACTTTCGGAGTACATCTCACATAGTTGCGCACAGTAGTCCGTGACTCCTCACTTCTGAATCCAGAGACCTCTCAAATACTCGTGAATTTCTTCGGGTTCATATGATGCAGATGTTTTAGAATATTGCAAAAGTGAAATTTATTTTAGGAAGGAAATATAAAAATGTAAAAGTTACGGAAAATAGGTCATTTGTCCAAATATTTTTTAAACCTGGTTCAAATGGACGAGTAAAAATTAGTATGGGTGAAATGGACAAATAAAAAATAGCAAGGATGAAACTGGATGCATCCTGATGTAAATTAAAAAAAAGAAAAAGTATTTGAAAATGGATAGGATGAAACTGTTTACATCCTGACTATTTTTTTATTTTTGTCCATTTAAACAGTATCAAAATCTAGACGTCTTTTTCACCCAGTATTTGTTGATTTTGGTCTTTTTAACCAATTTTGTGTAAAAGTTAAGGAGTAAAATAGTATTTAGTCCAAAGTCATCCCATGGCTACCCACCTTGGATTAGGATAATAGGATATAAGGAAGGTTGTGCAAAGCATGGCGCTGCCAGTGTTGCAAAAACCTCTCATCAGTCTCAGAGAGAAAAGAAACAATGCCCATAGGTCTACAAATGCTCCCAACTTGCCTTGCTAATATCTTTGATTCGTCAACAGGGTCATGTTAGTTTACTGGTTTAGGGTGAAACTCATTTTATTTTTGCCGACTATTATTCAGTTTTTACTTTCAAGAATACCTCAACATTATAACATACGACTACGAGTATGAAAACATTTGATATGTACTGATGTACATATATTTACCTCTTAATTTACAAAAGATGATATAAGGCCAGCACAAACACTTTCCTCGTTAAGAATATTTTAAACAAAGAAAAGTAATCTCTCGAACAAGGAATTATGAGATACCGGAGTATATTGAAAAATAAACTTCATATCTTGGGTGTATCACTTGACACATACTGTTATCAGTTAATGGTGTCGCTATTGGGGGATATTTCGTTGGTTGAATAGGATAGATGAAGTTACTTTTCAAGCAAGTGGAGTATGATTATCCGATTGTTCGCACAAGTTTCATACGACCAAACATCGTAGCAAGAACAAATTAGGTATCCCACTTTCTTTTACAATTTTATCTATAAATTAATCACCTTTTATGTTTAGGTTTATTTATGATATTTTCTTCATTCCCTAAAGTTTGAGGGGAGATATTTCCTTATTCGATTTATCCATGATAGACTACGACTCGTTATCTATGAGAAACTAGGGCTCTACTTATAGATTTCAACGTCACAAAAAAGGCTAAAATGCTCCATGAACCAAGGGTTTTGGACAGAGCCAAAACCGACACATACGCTAGACGAGCCCTTTGTAAGTTTTGGAGGAACATGCCCACTGTCTAAGTTGTGAGAGTCGGTTTTTGATGAGTTCAAAGATCTTGATCTCTCTAAAGCTATTCTCCATTATGGATCAAGGGTTTTGGAAAAAACTAAAACCAACTCACATGCTAAACAAGTATCACCTACTAGTCTTGAAGGCACGAGGGGTCGACCAACTAAACTGTGAGAGTCGTTTTTGGTGAGTCCAAAACAAAAATCCTATGTCCACCGTCGGTTGCCATAATGGTTTGTTTCGTGAGAGGAAAACCAGTGGGACCCACGAGCCGCCCAAACATTGTACCTGCTAATCTGAAGAATCAAGTTCATGGGTCCCACTAGTTTCTCTCATGAGAGACTGTTATGGCTGACCCATGGTATCACTCGAGTCCAAAAACCTCAGTCCTTCTAGAACTAATCTATAGTATTAAAAATGCTTAATGGATTGTGAGCAATGGGCAAAGCCAAAACCGACTCATACACAGGTGATACATCCTATGTCTTCAGTGAGTCGAATAAACTCATACTCGGGGTAGCACCATCGACTAAACTCTGAGAGTCGATTTTCAGTTAGTCCAAAAATCCCGGTCTCTATATAGCTTTTATTTCATAATATATTTGAATAAAGAGAGTGTAGACAGAATGGGCAGGGAACAAGAAAATACCCGAGTTAGAAAATAGTTGAAGAAGGAGAAAGAAGAAGGTGATGGAAACACATACGTACATAGACAACAAAGAAGCATAAGACGTGCATAAGGTCTAAAATTATGAAATTGTTGTTGGAAATTTGGGTACTAGAGGATGAAATCAAAGAACAAAAAAGAATGTTGTTTCACTGACTTCAAGGCCTTGCGATTCTTTTCAGTAATTATTTCGTTCCTTCCAAGAAATTACCGAATACAATTAGTCAATAGAATATTGCTTATAGAATATAATGAAGACCTAACAACTTGTTGGATTCAAAAGTTGTACTCCCTTGATGATCCCAATGTTGAGAACGCGTCATGAGCTATCCATTTCCCTCTCAGGCTATTTTACGGGATAAAAAATCGGTATGGGTAGCATCTCCCTTTGCAACTTGCAAAAATTGTTGAGGTTTTCTTTTAATATTAATTTATTTTTTCTATAGAAAATAAGATCTTTGCTCGTTGGTTTTCCCAAGTGGAAAATCAACTCCTTAAATAGTTGACCAGTTTTCAAAAACAAGCTTGCGCTTCTCACCAGCCCGAGGTAAAAGACGTTTTGTGATCATTCTAGAATTTGATTCCAAACTAATTTTTCACTTTCCGATTGAAATAGGTCAAAACGTTACTTCTTATATGGAGGAAGGAAATGATTGAATATTCATGCTGAATGAATAATGCACAATCGTAAATTAAGAGTCCGCTACTTGAACGTATTTTGAGATATTCTCCTATGCTTGTAATAATATAGATTAAGTAATCACCATTTTTATTTTTCTTATTCATGCGAATAAATTTGTTCCAAAGGAGAATAATATCCACAAAACATCATCTAACAAAACCAGTTTTGTCGGTGTCACTGTAGTACAGTGGTAAAGTTATTGAGTGATATTAACAGTGACCTGAATTCGAAACTCGTCGTCACCAAATTCTTTATCGTTCAAAATAAAAATAAAAAAAGAAAAACAGTTTTGGGAGTTACATAAGACGAAATACACTCCAAACACCGTAATGTGAGTTAGTAATGTATGCTTTAATATCTTATATTCGTACTTTGCCTTTTCTCTTTGAAATAAATCAAAGTTATCACCTATATTAATTCACAAAGTCATAAGTTACTAACCTTTATCATATGTCATTTTCTTTCTTCCCAATCATTCTGTCATACAAATTTGGATGTCGTTATACTTCTGAAAGACGAGATGTGCATTTGCCACCTGATGAATTTAATAAACTTGATCAAGATGTGAAACCATGTATCCAGTATTTAACAACGATGGTATTGCGAGCTAAAGATAAAGGTATCTTAAATCAACTTGTGGTTTAGTATACTCCAGTATCTCAAAATTCGATCTACTGTAATCCTGGTTCCATAAATATATGTTTGTTGACACTATTATTATCAATTTGTACATGTATATATTGAAGTAAAATAAATATATTTTTAGTTTTCATTGGAATATCTGAGCAACCACAATACACATCAAGATTAAGTAGCATCGGACTTTATACACCAAAGCCTAACATATTTGTTAAATGGATTCTATTATTTATAGTTAAAATTGCATGCTATCCGACAGAAAATAGAATGAATATGACACTACCCAATCACGTATGACCTTGTTAACAGATTAAAGTCCATTTCTAGGTTTATCAGCTTATTTGCTAAAGGCAAGACTCATGTTAGTTCTGTTGGTTATCATCCCATTCCTTGTTAACATCACTCTCCACACCATCATCACCACCACCATAAGTTCTAAAGCTCCTTTCATGGCATCTTCATCGGGATCTAAACCCATAGATCAAGTTGAAAATCTGGTTGAACAAATAAACTCATCTTTGAACATCCCTGAAGACTTATTTCCAAAAGTTTTCATCAATGCTGAAAATACTTTACCCAAAAAGAAAAAGGATTGGAAATGGGTCTTTGTTGGCAGATACTGCATCAAAATATCTCATGAAACTAGAACTATCTCAAGGTTCATCAATTCTAACTGGGAACTCAGACGAAATGCTGAAGTCAATCTTTGGAAGAAGAGAAGAAACTACTACTCTATCAGACTAGGCAGCATAGAAGATTACAAAGTTTTCAGGAAAGGAGGTACCAGAGGAATTTTTGATAAACTCATAGTGCTAACTGAAATACTACCATCTGGACCAGATTTCATTGATGAGGCAAACTTTTACAAGGTTAGAATTTGGGCTCTGGTAAAAAGGATTCCAAAGCATATCATACCAGATATTAGAAACATCATAAAACCAGCAGAAATTTATCAAGAATCTAGGAAAGCTTATGGCAGAGATGAAGATGAAAAAAATCTAGAAGTGCTTTTAACCATTGATGTTACAAGAGCTCTAAAGTATGGAATTGATGCTTATGAGACTCCTACAACATCTCACTGGCTTGAGATGGCATATGCTCTGAATGGTATTTCCTTCTGTAAAGTATGCAGAATTATTGATCATCCAGGTCCTCTCTATGAGGAAAAAGAAACACAACCTCAAAATACCTATAATAACACCCATCCTTCCAATCTCGGTAACTCATATCCGTCATCTTCTAACACCCCTAACAATTCCAACACCACTAGTCCTCAAAAACCTATCAAAATAAGGCACTACTCTGACAAGGATGTTGCAGAAGAGTTTGCCATCAAAATGAGGTTAGCCCAAAAACAGATTCTTCTCAAGAATAGTTTTGAAGAACTTGATGGGCCTGAGGACTATATCATCTTTAAAGCTAGTTTGCACCAACCCATCAGTGGAGAAATTCCTACCACCAACACTGAAGCTATTGCTTGCCAAAAGAAACACAAAAGATTCATTAAGTATAATAAGAACAAAGATAAGTTGTTGAAGAAGAAAGGCATCAACATCAAGACTGCAGTTAGGAAATTTAATTCTACCTCTGCCGCTGGTGTGGAAAATACTATTACCCCTGAGAATATTTTCCCAAACTCAAAATCCAACATCAACACCGAAACCCCGATAATGTTAGCCCAAATTTCTTTGAAAACCGTCTTTCCGTGTCTGAAATACAAAACCAAATCAATGAGGATTTCAACAAACAGAAAAAAAACTACTCGGGAAAGAAGAAAGCGAGAATTTAAACTCAAGGTCACAACACTGACTTACACCCTCAGTTGGTTGACCCAAAAAAGGAAGCTATTCATTTCTGATGTAACCTCTGATCATCTCTTACATCACCTGGGACCAAAGTCAACCTACAAAGAAAAGCAACAATCACTGCATGCAAATGGAGGAGGATCACCAGAACAATTTGACTACTGGCAGCCTTGGGGGAGCTAATCCATTCCTAACTCCTCAGGTAACTTTTTCCTTTACCTATTATCTCTACCAAAGCTTTCATCACATCCTTCTCAAAGTTTTTATTGCTCTAATCCCTATATCCCATCTTTGTCAATCTATCCATATTAATCACATGCTTCTTAGCATCAGTTTCCTAGGATACAAAATTATAATTTTCACTTATCCTGTTATTTCCTATTTCTGGCAATTTTACTCTATTTTGACCTGGAATTGCCAAGGTTTAGGCCAGCCAGCCACTAGTAGACATCTAAATAATAAGCTAAATAAACACAATCCTGACATTTTCTTCTTAGCTGAAACCAAACAACAAACCAGGAATTTGAAAACCATCCTTAGCAACATAGGAGTCACAAAATTTTGGTATGTACAACCTAGAGGTAAATCTAAAACTGCAGGGGGGCTTGTCCTAGCTTGGAAAACCAACCAAAATGTCACAATTCAGGACTTCTCCAACCATCATATAAGTGCCACTGTTTACCCTAATGAAGGAGAACCTTGGTTATTCACAGGCTACTCTGGCAATCCTTATATTACTCTAGATAAAGTTCACTCTTGGAAAATGATAGAAAATACTAACTCTCATAACACCCTCCCTTGGTTGATAATGGGTGATATGAACTTTGTCTTGCATGATCATGAAAAATTAAGCCAACATCCTATTGATTATCATGAAGCTAACATCTTTTTGGAGAAATTGGAAGCATCTAATCTTAATGATTTAGGCTACACTGAATGTCCTGTCAGTTGGACCAACAGAAGAGTAGGCCTCCAGCTAACATAACAAAGATTAGACAGTCTAGCAACTAAAAGTTGGATTGAAACTCAACCAAATTCCACCATTTCCAACCTACCTGCCATTGATTCTGATCATAATTTTATACTTCTCAATACCAACCCAACTTGGAAACAAGGTCACATCCCATTCAAATTTTTTGGTCCTTGGCTTGATCACAAAGATTGTAAGGAAATCATAGGTGAATGTTGGAAGACTCAACACAAAGGCTCTCTGTCTATAAAGATAGCTAGGAAGCTAAGAGATGTTAAAATTAATAAATTAAAGAAATGGAACAAGGAACTTTATGGAAATATCAAGACAAATCTAGAAGACAGTCTACAACACTTGGATTGGGTTACTAAAAATCAATTTAACATTAATATAGGTCAGATCATCAGAGAGGCTAAACAGAAAGTGGAACATTGGTAAGACATTCAAGAAAAGTTCTGGAAGACTAAAAGTAGGGATTAACTCATCAAACTGGGAGATAAAAACACCAGCTTCTTTCATATTTCTTCCAAGAAAAGATACAGAAGAAACAAAATAGTCTCAATTCAGCAAGAAGATGGCACCTGGCTGCACAACAATAATGAAATTACTTTCTGCTTCACCAATCATTTTGCTACTATGGCCACTACTGAACCTATAACCATCAATCAATCCCTTATAGATCTCATCCCCACCACCATAACCAACACAGAGAATATCAACCTGCTAACACTACACCATTTTTTCCGATTCGAAACGGTTTTTGAGCGTTACGAATCGGGGTTGTAACGGTTCTTGACCGTTACGAAAAGGGGTGCTACAAATTTTTCACAACGGCCCAGCAGCCGTTACGAATTATTTTCGTAACGGCCCTTGTAACAGCTGCGAGCCGTTACTACGTGGCAAGGTCGTAACATGCGACAGCCGTTACGAATTTAATTAGTAACAGGGAGTTGTAACAAGTTTAAGCCGTTACGAATATTTTTGTAACAGTAAAAAAATTACTGCCGGTCAATATTGACCGGCAGCTCATTGTCGACCGGAAATACGCCGAAATTCCAAATAACTGCCTGCATACACCTTTCTTTTCATCCTCCACAATCAACAATATTTTCTTCAATAAAATTCATGTCACATTCAATCAATTCTTATCGCATTCAAATGGATTCATACAAAAAAAAAACTTAAATTCTTTTAAGTACCAAATTTTATTTGTGAAGTAACAAAATACTAGGAAATTCCTATGTTCACAAATACATCTAATTTAGAATGTACATAGAAACTTACTGCAACCTAATGACTTCCTTGTTCTCCAACCCTTTCTACTCCAAACTTGCAGCAGAGTATCATTCGGTTAACCTGCAAACACAAAAATATATATACTTAGATGGAACTATGCACAGAATAATCATCCCCTAAGCTATGAGGTTACTGCTGCAAGTAAGAGAAGAGGGAATACAAGTTATGTTAAGTAAATAAGTTCAGTTCATTCTCACTTACAAACAACTGAAACTCAAAAAATTCAAATATATTCTGAAAACTAAGATTGTAGCTTCCGTACATATTAATTAATGACTTTATACCTTGCAATTCCCTTCAGCCATTTTCATGAGAGCATATTCCTTCGCATTTACTCATCTTCCTGGCTGCGCTACCTAACTTCTTGTTGGAAACACAAACATACAAGTTACATCAGAGCTGCATGCTCAACAATATCCTTCCTCTTTATTGTAGAAAAATTGTGTGCAATCTCAGCACAATAGGTCCCTGAATCGGGCAACATAAAGGTGACAAGTAAGAATCAATACCAATACCATAGAGAAGAAAAAGAGAAACCTAAGCACCAAGAAAGGCAGGAAAGTGAAAACTCTTCTTTACATGTAAATCCTAATACAAGGTAGATGAAATGGAAAGTGGTTTTACCTGTTGTGCATCATCAACAATTTGAGCTCCTTGATATCGTGCACTATAAATTTCTTGAAGCCATTGGGTAGGAGGTAACACCCTTGAACTTTTTCCTCACACGGGAATCAATACCCTTAGGACGCTTTCAGCTTTCCTGCCAAATCTCAACATAAGAAAATCTAAATAAATAACCAGGTGTCGTAATCGTAAAAGATGTTCAGATCCCATTAGTTCTGAAAGCATAAGTAATCATTGGAAAAATGCAGCAACCTAATCCTTGTCCTGAGATACAAACATCTTCAACTTGGATAGCTCGTCTGATCAAACCACCCCTCTGAAATCAGCCAAAAAATCTCCAAGGTGTTAACATCAATGAAATATTCACACACAAATTACCCATAATTACATATGAAATTTCCTCATTTGCCTTGTAAATCGAAAATTAAAGCATGATAAATGTTTCATTCAAAAAAAAGACGCCATAGAAAGTAATGAAACTATAGAAAGAATGATCAGCTAGAGCTAAGTATAGTCGGACTCTAATTGAGATTGGTTATTAGTGTGCATGCCTATTAGTCTCACCCTGACCCATTCAAGTATAGTCAACATAGAGTACGTGAGGCAAAAGGGCGCCAATAGCATTATATCAAACTACTCAATCAAAGAAGTAAACAAGGCATCGAAGCAGAAAATTAAGCAACTTAGGTTATGCTACATAGACACATTGTATGAAATAATAATAAACCCTCATCAATATGAAGAACTTGAGGACTCAATTAGACATAGACCTCAACAACATTAGAACCAAGTATATCAACAACATGATAACAACACAAGGCTCGGGTGGCACTTCAACTCCTAAATGTCTGTTTTCAGAATAAGGAAGTTATTTCACTTAAACACCACTTGAGAGGATGTTTTCTCGGAGGTTATGGCCAGGAACAAAGAAATATTATGCAAATCTCAGACTGGAATATTAAGAATGAGGGAATTTCCTCTGGTTTGAGGTTATGATGAACAACACCTTGAAGATGAAAGAAGGCAACAACATTAAGAGTCTAAATCATGATGGCATCTTCTTCTGAATACTTCCCACCCCTATTAAAGTGATAAGAAAGATGCAAGTTACTAAATCTTGAACAGCCGAAAAATTTGCAAGTATGCCAATGTATAACAAGCAAAGTACCTGGATAATCATAATTCACACTACCAAAAGGGAAATAAATTCTTGTAGTTAGGTCTCAAAACAAGTACATTAACAAATAATCTACTTACCTTCCAACAGCAGAGAATACCTTCATAAGGTTCTGGTAAATGATCTTCAGGTAAGTTTTCAGCAATGATAATGCGTGACTGCACATCAAAAAGAAATTGCATCAAAAATGGCGAGTGCAAATAGCCCTTCTGAGTTCTGACAAACAAAAAATAAATAACAGTAGATACTTTCCAAGGTTTTCCTCATAATGAATATTTCAGGACATGCAAAGATTCAAACTTCAAAGTAATAAACAAACACTCAAGAGATCATCGAAACGGTAAATGGTCGAAAATTATGATACTTAATGAAGAATAAATCATTTGTAGAGCCTATTTCAATTATGGAAATGCATAAAGAAAGAGAGAGAGGTACATTATGCAAGTAAAGGGTAGTTACTCTGCATTAGACAATAGCAAAACCAGTGAAGTATTCAGCGACATTACCTGCAATTCTTCCATATCTGACTAGGTGAATGGACTTTGATGCCTAACCTTCTTCCCATCTTCACTTACAACCTGCAGATTTAAACACCAAAATAACATAAGGAACGTACCAGTAGAAATGGTTTTCATGTGAAGGAAATGAGAACATATAACAGTCGAAGAATTCTTGAGAATAGAAGCTAATTGAGCATGCCCAGTAATAAGGGCTTTAATCTTCTTAAAAGATGCAAAAATTGATATTGGCACTGTTAAAAATAACAAAATCTTGAGTTACTCAGTTGATCAACCAATTAAATAATAAAAGAGTAATAGATATATATAATGAGATGTGCCACAAGTTTCTAAAAGATCAAGGCCATTTGTGTATCGGTAAGTGAACAAATCTCTTTTTCAGCTACCACTTCACTGCACATATGAATTTCAAGTCTCGTTAACACATCAAGCAATAGCCATAGTTAATGATTTAATTTGCCATCACATACTTACACAAGTGCCAGAGTTACAGAGGGAACCCATTGTGACCATGGCTAACACCTGCAGCTCACAACCATACTCAGCACCACTTGCAACTGCAACATCAACTTCATCATAATAACCACCAACTTCATTTCATTTGCACCCATCTGTAGCTGCAACACCATTTCAGTCTCATCTAACCATCCACTAACACCATTCTCTAATACCAACAACAGAACCAAACCCTTGAAGATGTATGCAGGTGAAGTGGTTACGCAGATGGTGACGAAAAACTAGTTAGAGATACCAAACACAAATACATCCATGTCAATATAAACACCACTTGATACATGATTCAATTGGTAAATTGAGAAGCAATAGCTGAATATGACATGCCTTGGTAAATTGAGAAGCAATAACCGAAAACCACAAGAATCGGCTTACTTGATCAGTCTATTAATCTCTGCAGAATTCAAAATGCATCTCCATACTTTCTTAATGTATAATTCTAGAAAATTGCACACACTGAATTCTAGTATAAACAAACCATAAGTAGTACTCACCAGCCATTCTCTATGATGTAACCCTTCAGGATTCAGCCTCTTATAACAGTAATAAAAAAATTCCAGTCCCAGCTTTGTAGATGTAAATATATTCTCATCAATCCATCCTTTAAACACGGACCCAAATCCCCCTTCATTTAACACTCAACCCTGAAATTCCTTGTAGCAGTTTTCAGATCATTAAAATCGAAACTTCTCAAATTAAGAAATAATGAAATATTACTCTTAATGGTTTCAAAGAACAAACCTCTACACCACTCTCATCTTAATCATTCACTTATGGTTTTGATTTGTCTGATTCATCTTCATTGTCAACCTCTGCTTCAGAAGCTACTCAACCCCCTATAGAACCACCTCCCCCGAAGCTGCTACAACTTCTACAATCAACAGAAAAACAAAATTTTCAACCGATAACTAAAACCTAGAAATAAATTTTACAAAACCCCTATATTTCAATGTTGCGATTAAACCAAAATTTAAAAACATAGATCTGAAATAATGTGAAAAACGATGTTTGGGTTTGAAGATCTTACCCGTTTCGATGATACATGATCTTTATTTAAGCCTTTTCTGTCGATTTATATTGTGTAAAAAACCTAATTGGGTCACTGAGTTATGTTCTTCTTCCTTCAATGATACCAAATCATTTTCAAATCATCATACAGAAAATCTTTTCACTCCTTTCTCTCGATTTTGTTTTTAGGTTTCTCTTTTTTTCTTCAGTTCTTCGACCCAAAAACCTTAATTTTGTTTTTGTCAATTGAAGTTTGAAACAAACCCTTAGAATTTGAGTAATCTAATAAGAAACAACAGTAGAAGTTCCCATGATGAGATGAAGAAGAAGAATGATAACGACGATGATGAAGATTCTGCAGACAGGGATGGAGTTTTTTCCTTTTTGGAGCAGAAAGAGGAGAAAAATGAGTGAAGTCGGGAAAGAAATAAAGAGCGAGGAGAAATTCTGTAGAATAAGATAAGTAGGAGTTAGGGTTAGAAGGGGCGGATTAATAATTCAACCTTGGAATACTTGGGCAGAAACAGGATTACAGGTGTGACCACCCTAGTGTTACCAAGCGTGTTGATGGCACGCCTAACCAAAAAATTTGTAACGGCTGGACCGTGTTACGACTAATTAAAAAATTCGTAACGGCCACAGCTTGTTACAAAACTTTCGTAACGGCCTTTCGTAACGGCTCATAAACCGTTACAAATTTTAGTTACTAATCCTGAAATTTGGTGTAGTGTAAAGATTCCTGATGCTATAGAAATCAAAAACATTCTATTTATCATGGCTGGAGACAATGCTCTAGGTCCCAATGGATTTCCACCAAACTTCTTACAAACTAACTGGGATGTAGTAGGAGAAGACATTATCAGCATGGTTCAAAATTTCTTCACTTCTGGCTTCATTCTTAAAGAAATGAACTCCACCTTCATCTCCCTCATTCCAAAAACTGATAACCCAAATACTCCAGCCCAATTTAGGCCCATCTCTTTATGCAACACCACTTACAAAATAAGCTATCCAAACTGCTAGCTCAAAGACTCGAACCCCTTTTACCCAAACTCATACCACCCTTTCAATCTGCTTTTATCCATGTCAGACAAATCTTTGATAACATAGCCATTGCCCATGAAATTATTCACCACATGAACACTAGGAAAGGGAAAAAATGATCCAATAACATCATGGGCATTAAGATTGATATGGATAAAGCCTTTGATAGAGTCAACTGGGAATTTCTGATTAAAGTCATGACTCAGATGGGATTCAGTACCCAATGGTGCAATCTGATACACTAATGCATCACTACCACCAACCTGGATGTTTTGGTGAATGGATCACCTGGAAAATTCTTCAAACCAACTAGAGGTCTAAGACAAGGAGACCCTCTATCACCTTATTTATTCCTATTTTGCATGGAAGCCTTATCTAGATATCTTATATATGCTCTCAAGGGCTCATTCATGGAACCAAAATACGCACTGAAGCACCTACTATCAACCATCTTCTCTTTGCTGATGATTGCATGATTTTATGCAAAGCCAACATGACATAATACAACAATCTCATCAAGATTTTTCAAGATTTTGGACAATCCTCTGGACAGTTGATCAACTTTTCTAAATCTGGAATCTTCTTCAGTAAAAACACTGCCCCAGACATTGCTGACAGAATAAGTGAAGCCATGCAAGTTTAAAGGATCAGCACCACTGAAAAATACTTAGGCTCCCCCCTCTTCACCAACAGAAGCAGGATTCAAGCTTTCAAGTCATGTGTTGAGAAACTAAAACAAAGATTTGCTGGGTGGAAAACTAATTTATCTACAGCTGGAAAGGTCACTCTCATCCAAACTGTCACATCAACCTATAGCATCTATCAAATGAATTGCTTTAAGATTCCAAAAGTTACCTGCAAAGAGATAAATGCAATACAAAGAGATTTTTTCTGGAATAAAGGGCAAGACAAATCTAAGGGACTCTTCTACATTGCTTGAGATGCTGTTAACAAACCTAAGTAATTAGGGGGTTTGGGCTTCAAAAATATGGAATACTTCAACCTAGCTATGATCTCCAAAATTGCTTGGAGACTAATTGAGGAGCCAAATTCTCTCTGGAGCAGTACTATGAAAGCAGCCCATTACCCAAATCAAGAAGTTATTAAAATGGATACCAAACCAAAAACAACTGATTCTTGGATGGAAAGGAATTCTAGAAGGCATATCCTACATTCAACAATACTACATATGGAAGATTGTGGATGGGAAAAAAATCCACATCTGGGAGGACAGATGGATTGAAGACTCTCCTGATTTCATTCATAAACCCCCTTATTTCCCTTCTAACCTCAAAACAGTTAACCAACTTTTCAATGTTCAAGGACAGTGGGACACTATAATCCTATCTCTTTGGTTTACCCAAGACATTCAAGACCTCATTACCAAAACATATCATAACCCAACATCTGAAGATACAATAAGCCGGAGCTTGACTAATGCAAGGAAATTCTCTGTTAAATCCCTATATGACAAGCAGATTAATGACAAGTATGCCAATGATACTATTATAGCTCCCTGGAAGCAGATATGGAGACTTGACACCACACCAACTATCAAACTTTTCACCTAGAAATGTGCTCATGGCATTCTCCCTACCAATGCTAAGTATGCTAGCATCTTGAATTACATTGATCACATCTGCTCCATTTGCAAAACAAATTCTGAAGACATCACTCATGTTCTCCTAACATGTCCAGCTGCTTCTGAAGTTTGGGTTAAACTATTTGGGAAAAATCACCAACTGTTCACTGCTTACAGATATTTCCATGATTGGTTCAATAGATGGTTTACCTCAGACAATCCGACAGTCAGTTGGAATGCTACCTTTGCTACCATTTGCTGGTTCATCTGGAAGGCTAGATGTGATCATGTTTTCAGGAATATAAACCCTTCTGCTGCATCTAATGCCCTGAAAATCACCCAACACCTATGCAACCTTTTTAGAGTAAACCATAACCCAGGACATATCTTAAGCAATTTATACTACCAGAGAGGCACCAATGTTCAGAATCCAAGCTCCATCAGTCTGAACAGAAAACTCTAGAGGAAAATTTGGAATCACTATTAGCATTCACATTTTAGAAGTCAAAAATAATATGGCTAATAGTGATTTACCATCCTATACTAACTTTGCGTTTATGGAAATGTCTTCCACAGGTCTATGCATGGGAGCACGAAACTTCAAGGACACAACAACTGGAATCAACATAACAGAAAGAACAAGTAGAGGAGCTCAAATTGCACTGAACTGGGGGAAGGAAATGCGCCAGAGGAAGAAGAATTCTACAAATGATCCAGTCACTTTATCAACTACAAGTTCAGGAAAGATTTCAAGGACAAAGCAATCAAAGCACTGACAGAAACATTAAACCAATTGATTTTGTTTTAGGCAGACTAATCAAGCTGGCACCACAAAAAAACATTACGACAGCCAACTTAGCTAGGCTTGCTAGCCACACTCTCTTATTACAAAACTTTAACTGAAAGGACCTAATCTCCAGTCTCTTTGGAATGCTTTACAGTTTTCTACAAACCATACTACATTAAGGATAATTGTATTAATGCCACTCTTATTTTGAAGGATCACCCTGATGCTAGACTTAGCTCAGGTGCTTCCACTACTGTAACCATGAGTAGACAGCTCTGTTGAGCTCTCTTGCTCTTTTTCTATCTATATAAAAAAAAAAATCCTTCTTTTCAGAAATGGCACAACAATAATAATACCATTATACCATATGAGTAAACATATTTAATCAGTGCGTATATTTACTTTTAATTTAGAGAAATATGACATGGGCATGCATAGCGGATATATTTTATTATTTAAGAAAATTTTAAATAGAGAGAAGAATTATGAGAATTTTTATTATTGGAAATGAGAAACTATGAGATGTAGAAGTACACTGAAGAAAAAAAAAAGTCCATGAAATGGCAATGTTTATAGGCTTTGTATTAGACATTCAAAAAGTTCTTGCTATTCCCCCTTCACCAATATAAACCATATGTACATTTGTTGTTTTATTTGGTCATGGTTTCCTTGTCATGAAAAATAGACAAGATTTCATTCACAAAAATCAGTATGTATTTTCATGTTTATTTATTTTCTCTAATTATTACTGGGTTTGGTTTTAGAAATGTTCATGTTCTCTAAGTAATTTCGTTCTCCCCAATTGACAAGGTCATCTGTTTTCGAATGTTGCATTGCTTTTCTGTCTAATGACTTTACTTTTATCTTCATGTATGAAGCTCAAAAACTCAAAAACCGATACTCAAGAAAATTTATGAAACTTCAAGTTGCTAATGCTAAGAGTTCAAAATTATGGTTAGTTTCAAAATGAAAACTTAAAAGACTACTTGCATCTCATATTTAATATTTTTGGCCACCATAACACTTCTGGCCAGACCCTAGAGGTCCTACAATCCTAGTATTGAGTCTATTCGCATCTCAAGTACTCATGAATCAAATGTTTTATGTCAACACGAACAGTAACAAGCTTTGCTAGTTAAACGAAACAAAGATGCAACAATATACCATGAAAGTATGAAACGAGTCCTCGGGGTCCCCATCTCGATTAAGGCTGCGTTTGGCATGGATGGAGTTTGAATTCTAGGGAGTTCCAACTACCTAGAAATTAAATTCCATCCTTCAAAATTTATGTGTTTGGCATGATTATTGAGAAATTGATAATTGTGTTATTCTTCTTTTTCAAATATTTATTTTTTCAAAATATTTATTTATTAATATATCATTTGCTGATAAATATATTTATGAATCACTGAATTTCCTTAAAAGAATATTTTTAATTTAATCACTGTTCATGTAAATATAATTTATATCTGAATTGAAAAATTATTAAATTGTTAATTTAAATAAAATTTTGTTATTTTAAGTAAAAGTATTATTTTAAAATTTAATAATTTATCAACAATACTAATATATTCAAATAATAAGAATTTTTTTTCCGTTTTTGAATATAATAAAAAAACAAAATATTATTAAAGTATTAAAAATTACTAATTAAAAATTATTAAAAAATATAAAATAAAATATAATTATATTTTAATTACCAAAGTAAATTTATAAGTATAGGAAATTAATTATTGTTTAATAAATAAAGAAAGTAAATAAGTTGAAATGTCAAAATGGTCATGGCTGGAGTTGGAAGGATGGAGTTCCAACTTTCATGGGGAGGTGTGATTTCCATTCCATTGAATGAAGGAGTTACAACTACCATGAACTCTAATTCCATCCATGCCAAACATACTAGGATTTGAATTCCATCCTTGACTCCTCCCGTTGACTGAACTCCACCCTCAACTACCTACGTGCCAAACGCACCCTAATTCTATTTAGTAGGTTAGAGGTTTGCAATTATCTTGGATATGAGTTTATAAAGAAAACAGTTTGTTGTTTAAGTTCAGGATAAGTGTGATATAGGAGAGGTTGACTTCTCCGGGTAGAAGCCTGATCGGAAAAATTCCTGGATCACAGAGGTTCTCTCTGGGCCCACAATCATCCGATGTGCTTTGAAAAATGCCGGCTGAAAACCATCTTGACCCGGAGCACCTCATGGGTTCATATTTGATAAAGTGGAGTAACTTTCGAGTTAAAGGGGGCACAAATGAGAGACTGGTACAAAATTACAAATGATTAAATGATTTTGAGTTAAAAGGGGCCAATGCCCTGAGCATTCCAGAACTGAAATGGGTTTATTTTTACCTTTAAAGCTTAGCAAGGAGGTGGGTCTTGGGAGTGACAACGAAATTGTCAGTGAAAACTACAGGTTTTAGGTATAGAATGTTAACTAGATTTAAGTAGAATATCAATCTTGGAGAAAAGCAAATTCGCACAAGCAGCTAACAGGAGGGAAAGCAGGAATCCCCGAGGCCTTAGAAGCTAAGAATAAACTCCACTCGGGTCTGCTAAAAACTTAACAGAAAGCAGGTAACAAGAACCAGAGTGAAATTTAAGCAACAGGATTAAAGTAGTTGGACCAAGGAATTACTAAGATAGAGATTAACAATCAAATGGTTTAGCTTTGAATTAGACAAACAAAATAATGTCAGACATAAGAATCAAATCTTCAGGGCAATATTTAAACTAGCAAAACCAGGGAAACAAAGAATTAGGATAGCAGGTAAACCAACCAGTAATGATGCTACTGCAACAGTTACTAAGCCCGAGTGAGCACAAAGTAAAAAGAATACTGCAGATAAAGAAAAGGTTCCCAAGAGAAATAGAGGTTATAAGTCTCCATTCAGGACAGCTAGAATCTTAACAGAAAGCAAGCTAAGAGGTTGCAACAAAAGATGAAAACCTTGAACAAGTAATAGAAATCAGAGAGTTAAAATTTAAGCTGTTGTAAGCAGACTACAAAGTAAAGAGTAACGCCAAATGGTTTAGTTCAGGGAACCTAAGAAGAACAACAGTATTTAAATGCAACCAGAAATGCATCTGTCACGGGTAAATTACAGGATTACTGTCAGGCTCAGAATTAAAAAACTAGGACAGCCAAGCAGTAAGGAATACGGATGATACTTCATCCCAGAAATTAAAAATATGAGAAAGGGGAAAAGACTACTATAACAAAACCAGTACTAACAAATTAAGCTAGCTATTACCAAAGTTGTGAGATTATGAGAGTAAGAGACTATTAGAACAAGAAAATATCACAGACAGCTACAACCACAAAAAAAGTACAGTGCAAAACAAATACTAAACTCAAATACAAAGTAAGCGAGAGACAAAAGTAAGGACAATCAACAACAAAATAAGAGGAGCTCATAAGCTCTGGTGGCTGTCCATTCAGAATCTTATCGGATTCTCTGATTAGGCTCTGAAACTAAAGCCTAAACCATTCAGAAATCAGTTGGTTATGCAAGTGCCTAACAGAGAAAGGGTATTTAACGCATGCCAAACAACCCAGGTCAGTACCAAAAAAGTAGGAGTATCTTACTTCAGTTAACAGACCAGTACCAGCAATTGGGACATCTTAACTATTACCACTCCAGTACCAGACGTTAATAATATACCTTAACTAGTTTCGGGCAGCATCTCCAATGTATTTAATCTAGTCTATCAGTGACAAGCACAGCGTCATTTGTACACTTCCACAAAAAAAGGCTTTCGTTCTAGAATACATGCAAAGAAAAGACAGGAGCAATTGATGGACTATTAACAAAAAGGATTTCGTAACATCTTCTTTGAATTTCTTGGAGTCTATATCAAAAGCAGCAAGGTTACAAGAACACAAATTTACAGGCGCATGTCAAGGCATTGCAACTAATAAGACATTTTTTATTGAATATGGTTGCCTAAAATTATCTGCCCTAGTAAAACGGATGAATCTCATGGTTAGTCATGTAAGAAAAAAGAAAAAGTATGCAAAATTAAACCACAAAACTGAATAGATCGAACTTTGTAACTAAGGTTTGACAAAGGTTAACTTGCAATAACAGCTATGATCATAACAGTCCATACGAATCCATCAGAATCCATCAAAAGTGAAGTAACTGCAATCATATCGAAAGGACATATAAATTCAGTGTCTTAGATACATCAGAAAATTTCTCCATACAAAACAACATGCCAAAACAGAAAGTAGTGGGTAAACAAAATTGAAACAGGCACAAAATACCTAGTAAAATCATATACCTTCTTATTTAACACCGTCCTTCAAAGCTCTTTTTCTGTTTCTTCAATGTGGAACGTCACAGCGTTTGATCCAGCAGACTTATCCCTGTTTTCGGAAGTGTTCCCCAGGTCCTGTGGAATCGGCTAACTTTGGCGAAATTATGCTCTCCAAGTAAGTCGCTATTCTGAGCCATTTTGGAACACCACTGATCTCAAGCACTCTTGCACTTTTATGCTCTGGATCATAAAAAACTAAAGTCTTCTGAACGCCATCCTTCTCCAATAGAAACTCACCATTTTTGAAAATATGTATTGGTATAACCGGTAATTCATCCGCAAGTAATTTCTTGGTATCAACCTTAAACAATTTGGTCCATGATTCTCTAACTCCATAATCTTTCATCACCCACACTTCAAGACAGCGCTCACCACCTTGGAAAATATCAAAAAACATGCATAGATTATTTCCCAGCACACAGATCTCAAATCCTGGTAATTTTGGAAAATTGTATCGATCAAATTTTTTGGGTTTTCGCACGCCTAAATTGAATGTCTCTGTACGAATATCAAAAGAAAAAATATCACGACATATTGCGAATCCAGTTTCGGTGAAAATTATACGACTTCCTCCCCAGTGAAGAACTCCATTAAGAAACACCCCGCCACTTTGATCTGTAATAAGATAACAACATATATTGTATTCGATAATTTTCCATGAATTCGAGCGCAACGAATACAAGTTCACCTCCGTAGTCACGCTATCGCTCCCAGGATCTGAAGTGTAAGAAGTCATGACAAACTTGTAATCGTCATTGTTAGAGTCATAACCTAACCCACATACTAAACTCCATTTCTTTTGATTCCCCTCAATTTTGGATGAATAACATGATTCTGGTTTAGATACTTTCCTATATTCATTAGTAGTTGGATTCCAAAAGCAAATAAAAGCATCATCAACATCTAAACACACTAAACCATTACAAGACCCTAAACAAGTTTTTGATGATAAAGAATTAATATCAATCTCATTAGCCTTAGAACAAATTATTGATGATGATGATGATGAAGAAGAATCAATGTCTCTGGATATATACATACAATTATCATCACCTCTAATTAAGAGATTGGTTGTGTTCATTTCCTTAGCATATTTGAGATGAACTTTGATAAAATCAGGATTGCTAAATAATTTAACCCAAGATTTGCATACACACCTGAATCGCTGTATCGATTTTGCTGGTAATCTTGATAGGATGTCAGCTATGATACCTTCGGGGAGATAGCTTGACATTGTTGTTCTGATTTCTAGGGTTTACTGTGATTTTTAGTGTTCTAAATTGAGAGACAACCTTTGGCTAGTGAATAGTGAGAAGAATGGAACTTGGGCTAGTCCGATTACATTACATTACTTCGACTAGTCCAATTTATTGTTGTAACTTGGGCTGGGCCGACAAAATCACCGATATAAAATTGATTACATGTATGCTACTTCCGTCCGGCTTGGAAACCGGAGTTGTGTGACCCAAAGTTAATTTTACGGGAACATTATCTATATACCCCTACTATGAGACCCCTTGCAAAAATATCCTTATGAACTTTACAAATACCCCTAAGCCTAATACATTACTAAAATACCCTCTTTTATATAGTGAATATACAAAACCACCACCACCACTATTCAAAAAAAAATAAAAAAATAAAAAAAATTATTTCTAATGCCCACACCACCAACCACCACCACTGTCCATAGCCTCCCACCACCACCGATGACCACCACCACCACCAACCACCGCAGCCGCTAACGACCACCACCACCGACGACCACCGCCGACCACCACCACCGCCAACCACCACCACTGTCCACCGCCTCCCACTACCACCGCCGCCGCCAACAACCGACACCCACCGCCGCCGCCAACCATCAGCCTGGTCAACCACCAACGCGCCGCCAACCACCACCACCATGTGGAGTCAACTTGTCGAAGTTGTGTCCATATCGGAGGCAACTAGCTCAAGTTGTCTTCAACAATAAAAGCAACTAGCACAAAGTTGTCTTCAAAAGTGAAAGCAACTAGCCTAAGTTGTCTCCATATATGGAGGCAACTTGCACAAGTTGTCTCTAAAAATAAATAAAAATTATACACAAATAAGTGAACCTAGTGTGAATCGAACACACATCTTCTGACATATAGTCAGTTGTGCTACCATTGCACCACAGGTTCGCCACACCATCGTGTTCAACCAACAATTCAAACAACCACCATACAACACCACACCCTCCATCTCTCGCTACCGCAACTCTACCTGTAAATGACTTCATGACCACAACCGTCTATGCACACTTGCAACATGAGCCAATAGCCGCAAGCCACTTCCATGCCCCTACTCAAACACCATCAAACAACACACAAGAAGTAATGACTTCTTGTTCTCGCTTTCAATGCCTGGATTCATATTGAGTTCCTTCTCAACCTCCTAAGCATTCATCTACTCTCTTGACTTTAAAGCATGAGCACCAAAGAACACAACCATCATCAGAAACTCAACACAACCCTGTGTTACCATTGCACCATAAATTCGTCACAAAATACTCTAAGATATATGTATAAGATAATTTCGGATGAATAAATGGACCCAAAACATAACCAAGTTGCCTCCGAATCTGGAATCAACTAGCTCAAGTTGCCTCCAATCTGAATCAACTAGCTCAAGTTGCCTCCAAAAGTGAAAGCAACTTGGTCAAGTTGTCTTCAAAGTTGGAAGCAACTAGCACAAGTTGTCTCCAAATATTAGAAGCAACTTGGTCAAGTTGAATATCACTCCATCAAAATGGAGCTATTTTGATATCACACTATTCAAGCAAATGGAGTTTGCAAGGTCGAGCGATGTTTATACAAGTTCAATATCACACTATTCAAGCAAATTAAATTTACTGAATCGATAATGGCATCAAGAGAGAGTATACCTGAAATTTATTGCACCTGTTACTTCCTGCAATTTTTGTAGCAATAGCATCATCATCAACACCAACCATTTCTCTTGACTGAACCAATACTCAATCTACAGCTTCTCTTGCAACTTCATAATCTCCATCAGAATCACTGCATAACAACCACCTGCATTTTTTGCATCCGTTAGTGAACTCATAACTATCTAAAAACTTCATAACCGCACATTTCAGCTCATGCCCTCGTAATCCAACTCCGAGCAACGGTGCCACCTTCGACTTAAGCCGTCTCATTACCATTGCTCCATTTCTTTCTCTAGCACTTTTTGTCTCAAGTACCCGGCTCTCATCATTGCTATAATCGTAACTATACTATCTCAGCCTTGCAAACTCTTAAGCCAACACATATCGCCACCACTCCATCACAGCAAAACCATCACGAGCTAGAGCACCAGTTCAGCTCATTATCATGTCACATCAAAACCTATAATGCATCTTCCCAAGCCAATGACTTCACTTCCATTCTCTCGCCTGTCTTGCCACAAGTACAAGCCAAATAACAATCCACCGCAATATCATTCATGCCTGACTTCCCCGCACAAACTAATCATTCATATATTCAGCACTCCAACACTATCCCATTAAATCCTTCCCCATTCATATCTTCTCAGCAGCAACCATGGAAGCTTCATTACTTCAAATCAATTCTGCATTGTCGGCACAACTCAACAACATCCGCATATTCTTTAATCAATCACAATTGCCATCATATCCTTTTCTGTTCTTCTTGAGCACCATCATCGCCTTTAACCGACTCCTTAATTCATCACCATATTCCATCTAGTGGTTGGTCAACACTTCTTGTGCATCTTCACCTCAACGCCATCTCCTTTCAACTGTCCTCATTTCAGTTCCATGACAACAACACACCGCAACTGCACAGGTCCTAAAACATTCATCTATTTGAGTTCATTGCACAACAAACCGCACCATAACTTCATAATCCCCTATAACTACACAGATCCTTGGAAATGACATACTACTCCCTCGTTAGCTTGTAGCAACAACACAAACATTAATCCTGCACCCGCAACCACCTCAAACCATTAACAAAACATTTCTCCTCTCTATTCTTCTCCATCGGTCACATTAGTGAGCTCGATCGCATCGTATAAACTTACATCCATACCTTAAATCCATTTAACCTTATTTGAATGTGTTACCTGAGAACCCATTCTCCACCTGATTTTTGTCTTGAAACTCTGCCTCATGATTTAAATATGACATTTTTAATGTAAAAATCATCAATACACAATATATTTGTATCGATCCTTATGAATACTCCATCTCCGTTTGATAAATCTATGCAACAAACATCGAAATTTTTCATAAATTCAAACCTTAAACTCTGAATTGCAGAATCTGAAAAATTAGTTTCTGATTTAATTTTTGCATAACCTTAGTTTCCATTTTTATGGAAAAGGAAGTTGTCGTTGTTGTTGAAATGGTGGTCGTCGTCGTCGTCGTCGTCGTCGTAATAGTGGTGGTGTTGACTTCTCGCTGAAGATTGTGATTCCTCACCATGATCTAATGATTCTTCATCAGTTTAGTTTTGTAAATCAAAATCGATTGTTTAAGAGTTGGGTGTGGTGCTATAGGTGGTGGTTTAGGTAGTGACAGAGCTGATAATGGCAGCGATGAAGATGGTGGTGGCGGAGACGAAGATGGTGCTGGTGGTGAAACGATGAATATGTGTCTGCAGGTTCAATTGATTCTTCTCTGAGTGAGAAATAAAGAAGAAATCTGAATCTAAGATACGAAGGTTAAAAACGGGATTATGAGAATTATTTTGTTGAACATAATTTCGGTTTTGCCATTAGGGGTATTTGTAAAGACCCATAAAGGTACTTGTGCAGGATCCATGGATAGTAGGGGCATAAATAACATTCCCACTAATTTTACAGGTTACTTTTTTTTTCAATCATATAGGGGCGGCAGTGTGATAATAATGTCCCTCTAGTTGGTTAGGGGATGTCATATAGGGAGTGTAAATTGACTAGATTACCCTCCCCATTTTTCAACCTAAATCAAAGCTAAATTGAAAATTTGGTTTTCTTCCTTCTTCTCTTCTCCTCCTCCCATCAACCGTAACCTCCATTAAAACTGAAAATTTCATCGTCTTCGATTAATTAACGATTCGAAAATTAATCAAGTGTAGTGTAATGACTTAAATGAGGTATGTTTTGAAAAATCCAGTTACGATTTGGTTTATTTTGTTCGATTTAAGTTTAATTTCTATCAAAAATTAGGGTTTTAGATGAAAATTGAAATCAAAATTTCTGGGTTTATGTGAGTTACGGTTGATTTTAACTCAATTACGAACCGTAACTGGAGATTTTGATGTTGTTACGGTTGGTAATAGTTCAATTACCAACCATATGTTCTTATATCTGAGAATTTTCTTCAGTTACGTTTTTATTTTCAACCGTAAGTGAACTTGCGGTTGATGTCGATACCAGAATTACGAACCGTAAATAACCCTGGAACCCAGAGTTCAGAAAGGTCACCAATTACGGTTCATAACTAAAATTCGAGATGAACCGTAAATACTGTTACGGTTCGTCTCGAGCATTTGGTTACCAACCGTAACTGGTTTTACGATTGGGTTTTCCCCAAATTTAACTAGTTACGGTTGGTAGTTCATATTTTACGAACCGTAACTAAGAATTACGGTTGATTACGAGAAAAATTCTAACCGTAATTAGCTCTGAAAGTGTAAAAAAATTGATTTTTTTTTTAAACTCTAAAATCTGATTTTGTTTTGATTTAGAGTTAATTGAAGTGAAATTTAATCATTAACACTAAACTAGATTATCAACACTAAACTATGTAAGGGTTAATTAGTCATTTTCAGTTTTTGTAAAGGGGCACTTGAAATTACCATGTAATGACCCTTTTTGTCCTATTACCCGCCGCCCCTCTAATAGAATATGCCGCCCCTATAACAGGATTGTTATTTTTAATGACTCAACTAATGTCATGTTGGTTTTCTTTTTCTTTTCTGAATCCGACTGAAATCAACTACCTCATCTAAATCTGAATCAATATGTTAGTTTTTTGAGTAAACCTGACTTAAAAATATGTGAATCAATAATTTTGTCCCATTAGTCAAGAGCATTTTGTTACCCGACTCAAACGGGTCCGAATAAGGAATTGCGCCTAAATCAGGTAGCGAGTCATATCTGACTCAAATAAAAATAAACGGTTTGACATACGACGAGTCAACATACATGTTGTTAATTCGAATCTAACTAATCTGGCTCTGGCTCTGACTCATTACATTTGATTCTAGTGGACAGTAAAACCATAAAAAAAAAACTTTTAAGAATCGAGTTGAATCATCAATTTCCAGACTAAAATAATTAAGATTCAAATCCCGAGTCATATCCCAAGTCAAATATTAAAAAAATGAAAATAAATTAATAAATAAACAATCTAATACCTGATTTGGGTCATTTTAAAAGTTGAGTCAGATTTGTGTGATCAGATCCAAACGAACAAGAGTTTACCAACATACGATCTCCCCGGAGAAAGGAACAATGTTGCATAGCTCATGTTCAATTTGTCCTGGCTACTTTGTTTTTAATTTGATAACGAGGTCATATTTATTTGCTTAGGGTGAGGCTCATGTTATTTGTGTTGGGTATCATCCAATTCCTACTTTCAGAAATGCTAGAACATTAAATCTTATTAGTATAAGAAATTTTAAACTAAATATATTTATTTCCCTTTTAAGTTAGAAGAAGCTGATATAAGGATATCAAAGACACTTTAATTAAAAACATCGGTTTTTTTATTGGAAAAATATGAGACACTGGAGCGCACTAAAGATACCTGATGTGAGGGTAAAATACCTGATCACCACATGTAAGCATCATAGGAGTTGATCACATGATAGGAGGATGTAAGAGATACACCAAATGAAGACCCAAAAGTTGATTACACCAGAACCAAAATATCCACCGCGCGTTTATGGTCTAGTCAAATCATACTGAAGGTCAAGTCTAAAATAAGAACAATGCATTTACTGAGAATCAGAAGAGATGTGATACAGCTACAAATGAAGGTACATCGTGTCAGAAACTCGGATGAATGACGATGAATGATGCTACCCGAAGAAGGAGCAACACGATGACAAGTGTTATCCGAAGAAGGAGCCACACGATTAGAAGTAGTACGACATACTTCAAAGGGGAGTAATAAGGAGCCAGTCCGAGTGATGGAGAGATGTACCGTATCGTTATACTCCCTGAATCACCTGATCATATCTTTAGAATTCTACTTTGTCTATAAATACCAGTCCATGTAGGGGATGGACACGTAATTTTGAATGGTAGTACTCCAAAGAGAGTTAGAGAAAACTAGAAGATAGAGAGATATTTGCAATTCTAAAAAGGGTGAGACCTTCAATAATAAAGATGGTTTTCTTCACTGTGGATGTAGATCTCCAAGATCGAACCACGTTATATGTTTGTGTTCTTATTTACTTTCTTGCATTTACTTTATACCTTGAATGTTTATGTTTTATTAGTCGATCTTCATGGGTATGGTTAGCAAGAATTGTTCAACTACAACTGAAGTAGTTATATTTTCAAAGAATTTGTCAATCACTCACATTTTGCACATATGTAAATCTTACGTTTTATTTGTAATGAAAAATAAACAAGATTTCATTCTCTAAAATCAAATTATGTTCTTTAAGAAATTTAGTTTCTTACCGATTGACATGGTATTCTTTTTTTGATTCTTACTTTGCTTTATTGACTTTACTTTTACTTCCACTTCATGATATCTTATTTATCTTGTTGTCAACAATAACTCATCAAAGTTTCTCAAAATTCAGAGTTATTATCCAAAATAAATGTGAAGTTCAGGTCGCCAATCTGAAAAGTTCAAATTTAATTATGGTTAATTTGTAATCAGAAATTTCAAAGACACGTTTATAATTCTCCTTGTTTAGTTGGTCGTGGTATTCTCCCACTTCTTACTTTTGAATCTGGTGTACTTGGAAAAGTATTGGGTGATGATCAGGAACGGAGCCTGTCCATGAAAATGATAGGCTAATCATTTGTATGTTATGGGACCCATATTGACATACTTACTTATCCTGAAAATTTTGCAAAATTTTCTTTCCTATCTGATTTTTAGTTGCGCCCCTGGTGATGATAGAAATGTCTGAGTTTAAAAATCATATTCACCAAAAATAAATTATTATTAAAATCAAATTCTTTACTAACATGGAGAAAAAAATAAAGTTTGTTTAGAGGAAATGTGTTAAAAGTTTGGGATAGCCACCTAACTTTCATGAGGATACATGGAGGGTTGTGCAGACTGCAGACCACAAGATCAAGGATGGATCTATGAGAGAGATAATCCGGGTTTTAGCCCTGGTCGCCCTCCCGGTCCACAAGCCTAATACTTGTTTTTTTAGTTAAATGTTGTGCATACCAAGTTTACTAGCTCGGTCCAAAAAAAATAATCACCTACCCGAGTTTGTTCCCCGCATGAGATGGTGTTGCACAAACCGTGATCGTTCTTTGAGAAAAGAAACAATGCCCAACAGTTCACAAGTACTGATCATGCTTAGCTTTTCTATGAAACTTTCTTCAATTTTTTAACAAGGTCATGTTTTGCTCGTTTCTTTTTTCTCTCCATATCATCAAATTCTTTTTTTCAAAAATGCTTGAACATTATAACTTATGAGTATAAAAGCATTCAAACTGTATATGCATACTTAATTATTAATTTAAAAAAAAATATACAAGGATGCTTTATTGGTTAAAATAATCTAAACATAATGAAGATACACTCCAGGATTTTTGTTTAAATGAGAAACCATGAGATATTGGAGTAAAATAAACAAACAACTACATAATTTAGGCGCATCACCTGGTCCTAATCAATCAAAATGTATGATGTGAATCAATGACGCGATTATTGAGGTATGTAACTATTTTTCAAGTGGAGTAAAAATATCCAAATTATTCACGCAAGTTTTTATAAGACTGGCCCCAACATCGCATCAACGAAAAATTATTATTTTTTATATTTTATTGCTTATTTCACGTATTTATATTTATAGTTTCATTTGTTAAATTCAAAGCGTATGTATTTTTATTATTAATTTTTTTTATTCGAGTATTCCAATGATTGACCATCAAATATGGGTTTGAATTTATCTCTCTGGAGATTTAACATCAGTACATTAGATGAAGTATTTCATTCGAAAATTTATGAAGTTCAGATTGTCAATCCAAAAACTTCAAAATCATGTAAGCTTGAAAATGAAAACTAATAAAACTACTTTCATCTCGCTTAATTGACAACAATAGAGTATTCTTATTAAATACTCATGAATCAGAGACTTATGTTCATCAATAGAGGTAACAAGCTTTGGTGGTTTAACCACAGTAATAAAGACTGGTAGACGATGAAACACTTGGATAGTGTAATACCATATTCTCACAATCAACATATATGATGTTCTTTCGGAAATACACAGGGAAAATATAAATAATTCATATTTTTATATAATCCGAATCCAAGAGAAGGAAAAAAACTATCATTATTACAACATATTACAGCTTATAGGTTTAGATTGCGTTGCATAATTGTTAGAGCATTGCTCGGTTGAACACGCCAATAGTTGTATGTCAAGGTTGGTTGTCATATTTAAGTATCAAAACTAAAAGTCGTTTAATGATTAGATTATTAGAGTCAAGTTCGTTAGGTGAGACTAGCAAGTCTAGAAATATTGATACATACAAGTATAACTCAAGACCAAGATATGGAAGACATATCGACATCAACAAACACATCATATTTCGCTTGAGGTTTTTAATACAAGACTTGACTTGTTTCCATTTCTATCTACATTACTTTCTAGTCCTTTAGATTGAAAACATAACATGCGGTTATATATATAAAACTCTTGATTAGGAACTTGATCATATTATTATGATCAAAATGTCAAGGAAGAATATATAAGTTGTATCACAACTTAGGTATTGAATTACGAAGTATAACGCCTATCTTTTGAACTTCGTAATTGCGACATAGACGTAATATTTGTAAATTGTTACTAGATTGTGTAATGACTTATGATTGATTTCATGCCTAGAAAACTATGTTTGATTACATGAGTTTAAGGAAGTAGACTTACGAAACTTGTTTCATAGTTGTAAGAAATCAATGGATTGGTGGTCCTGGTTCCTATTGAGGATCTATAGCGAGGACCGATCCCTACCTATTTGGGATGTATAATATGACATATCCGTATGGAAAAACTGATTTCCAATCTCACATAAGGTTTGTGAGATTTTGGAAGTTGGGTTTGCAAAATAGGAAAGTTCAAGATGTCGACATTGTGAGTAATTTGAAAATGTGTATAAATCTTATCTCTTATTGTTCAAAGATATTCCTTGGTACTCAAGGTGAGATCTCAAACCGAAATGTTTGAGAATATTCTATTTAGATTTTTGAATGTGTATGTTTTATTTTTCCAGCAAGTAAAACTTATCTCTGAAAGCTATATTAATAAAGTATACTTGTATACCACCTAATATTGAGTTTTCATCCATGAAGGATTTCGGTATTATAGTTGTACAGTAGAAACTCTATAAATTAATGATGTCGGGACCACCAAAATTTATTAATTAAACGAAATATTAATTAACATATAAATTAATAATTATTAATTTATATGTTAATTAATAAGTATTAACTTATCGATAAATTTCATATCACAAGTTTAGACAAAATTGATGCTTTTGTCATTGTAAACTTCAATCAATAGATAACACCAGTTTAGACAATTTGGATGAACATACAGACAGTGAAATAACTCAAGACTTGCAAATTTTGATCGAGAAATTGGGCTATCGCAATTCAGTGAATTTCAAGATGTCCTAAATTATCCGAAAGAAAATGAAGTTACACAGTTGTTGATTGATGAAGAAATAATTGAGAGCGTTATGGGAACTGATAAAGATGTGGAAGAAGATGATGAACGGCAACCACAAAGTGAACAATTTCTTGCTGAGCTCTGAGAAACAATACCCAAAATTCTTACAATGATAAGAAAAAGTAAAGATGCAATTCAATTCGATATTTTAGCGAATTATTTTAAAGTAAAGACAATTAAATCATTTTTCAATAAGTCTTCGTAAATCACTAATGTATTGAATATATATATGCATTATTAATTTATATTTTATATGGGGTCTACATAGGTAATCAAAAATGTATTATCTTATAATTTTAGCGAATTATTTATTTGGCACGTTGTCCCCGACTCGGGACCGGCCTAAAATATTATTTAAGAGAGTTTATTAAATAATCGAGTATTAATTAAAAGAGTTTCTATCGTATATGGATTGGAATTAAACAAAACCGAAAAATTAGTGTTTATTGCAGAATGTTTTCGGTTATGGAAATTCCTTGGTGTCCAAACTACCTTGGTCTATAATAAATAGTGAAGTTTGTTGTTCTTACGAACTTATCCTGAGGCATGCACTTTATTTTGTAGTCACTGTTATAGCCGATTAATAGTGTTACTTGTAATACTATATTGGAGAGGAAATTAACCTAATTAGACGAAATCTCTTACGTCCGCTAGTTTAAAGACTTTTGTGGGATCAAGAAGCGTCTAGATAGTACCGTTTATGGGAAACTAGAATTTGCATTGTTATTTTAGTTTTGCGAATATTGATTTGATTGACTAACGGTGGTTGAACCCTTATTGCACCTAGTTTCTTTATTCTGAGAACCTTCTCTTCTTATATAAGGTTACTCAAACTAGATCAAGGATCGAAATAGATTAGATCTATTTTTAGATCTGACGATAGGTTTGTAATTATTAATTTTTAACAGACTCCGTTCTGTGCATGATCATTTACAAAGGAATCAAATTTTTTTGTGCAGGTACAAAATAAGACATTGAATACTTGAAGACAAGAATGTTTCTTTTTGGTTTCATATCTTTGTGATTTAACTTCGTGCATACACTTGATCGACTGGGATCCGACTAGACTTGGTTTATCTATGGATGGACATCTTATTTGCTAGTCGTAGTAGATCGAAAAACTATCATTTGGTGGTATTCTTCAGTATCCGAATCTGATAGTTTGTATACATGGATTTGGTTATCTTGATAATCTAGATCTTGGTAGATCTTACCCAACAAAGGATTTTATTCGATTAAACGGAAGAGCTTATGTTGAACTCAACAAATAATCTCTAATTTACTTCTTGAGATTGAAATAGTGGCTCCCAAATAGAATACTCTTTTACTTTTTCTAAGACGATCCAAATCGAGTTGAGTGTTTGAAGTCTTCAAAGAAGTGAAGAAATTTAAGATAATGGACTATATCTTAGGATTCGCGTGCATTTTCCAAAAAAGTTGGTTTTAGGCGCAGGATACCGAGGAAACTAGGTAACTACGAGTAATTTTTACTTGGTCTCAACTATATTGTATAACATCTTAATTCCGAGAGTATTCATAACTGGACTAGGTCGCGGGATTTTTCGACGTTTGCGGTTTCCTTGTTAACAAAATCTTGTTGTGTGCTATTATTTTACTTTCCGCATTATAATTATGGTTTAATTATAATTAATGTAATCGCACTTGTACGTTAATCAAATATTTGGGTTGATTCCTATAGTTAGGTTCTGTTTCGATACATGTTATATATACCAATTGTATACCTTCTTGGTGTCATCTACTTGACAGTCTCTATCTATATTAGATCGCACAAGGTATCAAACTTATATGTTGATATCGAAAAGATTGTGGCACCCACTACTATATTTGACTAATTGAACTCAAATATTACCGGATCAGATCTTGAGTTAGACATTAAAAACTAAAAAAACAAATAAGCTGACATCGGACCTGGGTCGTTTCATAACCAAGCCCTTATCACATGCCCTAGCCCTTATCACATGCAATCTCCTCATGAAGAAAAAATCAATGCCGCAACTAATCAGACTCAACTTGTGTTAGCCACTGACTTTAATTTGTTAACCAGATCATGTTTATTTACTTAGCGTGAAATTCTTGTTATTTTTAGTAGCTATCATTCAGTTCCTACTTTTGGAAATGACATTATAACCTATGAGTACAGGAATATTTTAACTAGATATCTATTTACTATTTAAATTAGAAAAGGATGATATAGGATAGTAAAGACACTTTACTAGTTAAGAGAATTTAAACGGAAAGGATGCATCAGGGTTTCTTGTTTTCTTTTTTTCGGAAAGGAGAAAATATTTTTTTGTATTACAATGAAGAAACAACTCCATATTTTTTGTGCATTATTTAAACAAGGAAAATCAATGACAAAGAGTAATACATATGGTAAATAGTACAAATATAATTATGATACATGTTCGAAAAAATATAAGGAATGTGTATTTAGGAAAGTTTTTACAGGACCTATAAAGTCAACCAAATAATTTTCTTATTTGTATTACCTATATTATTTGTAGGAATGTATTATAGAAGCATGTTAATTTTATTTGATAATTGTATGTATTTTCTTCTTTCAATTTATTGGTTTTCATGAACAATAGATTATATTAAAAAAATAAAAGAGCATTATTACGTGTGGGTATTTGGTACCCAAAGAGTCATTTAGGTGGGATTACCTGACCCAATGATAGAATTCCAATTACATGCTTGGCTTTAGAGATTTGACATCACGGTGAAGCATTTCATTTTGCAAAATTACCGATTGGAATGATAATCTTTGTTTCTAAATCTTGCTTTGCGCTTTATTTTTTATTCATATTTCCACTTCATCATCTCTTATTCAGATTCTTCGAATAATAATTCAATAAAGTCAATAAATCTCGAAATTCAAAACCTCGAAAGGGTTCAAAATTATGGTTAGTTTCAATATGAAAACTTAATTAATAGACTACTTTTATCTCATATTTTTTGCCACAACAGTGTGCCATCACTCACTTTTAAATCTAGAAATTATACATGTACTAATTTCTCAAATACTCATGAATCAAATGCCCGGTATTAGCACAAGCAGCGACATGATCTACTAGTTAAACCAAATAAAGGTACAACAATACACCATGAAACAAGATGGCA